>OY288110.1:21598439-22198439 GCA_958431115.1 Syrphus vitripennis
ATATTCTCAGAACTTAATGCGAAGTTCCATGGAAACGTCTGAAGCCAAACTGTTCATCGGGATATATTTTTCGATCATCAGTTATTTTCATAATTTTTTCCTTCAGAATTCTTTCATAAATTTTACTTACCGAACTTAATAAACTAATTGGTCTATAACTTTGCATACTATCTAAAGGCTTGCCTGCTTTTGGTATTGGAATGACCTTTGCTAGTTTCCAAGCATCCGGAAAGTATTGTATTTTAAGACTTGCATTGATTATATTCGTCAGAAACTTAACTCCTTCCCTCGGAAATTTCTTGAGATATATATTTCTTATTTGGTCTATTCCCCCCGTCTTTTTTTTAAGAAGATTATTTAAAAAATATTTGGTGTCTATATCAGTTACAAATTCACTTGATGGAGTTTCATGGCAAATCATATTAAAAGACTGTAAGGTGTTTTCTACAATACCGTTGGTATTTGCATCACCTAAATTTTGTGATACAATATGATTTTGTGAGAAACTGGTTGCAAGCGCTTTTGCTTTTTAGTATCGGTGAAAAAGAGCTCAGAACCATTTTTAAGACAAGGTATTCGCTTATTTTTATTTTTTAAAACTTTAACTATGTTCCAAAATGGTTTGGAACCTTTATTTAAAGTTTTAAGTTTATTATTCCATTCCTTATTTCTATGATCTTGTATGCTTTTATTTATAACTTTATTTAATTGTGCAACTTGGATTCGTGAAGAAGGTTGGCGGTATCTTTGCCAATTCCGCCTAAACATATTTCTTATCCTTATATATTCCATAATATGAGGTGGGAGTTGTTTACCATAGCATTTAACAGCAACTCTTGGAATATTATTATTGGCCGAACTAAGAACATGGTCCGAAAACTGCTGAACTAGAGAGTCTGCATCCTCTTTACATTCAATTGTTTCTAGGTTTGTAGGGACTGTTTGAAGCCTTCTCTTTATTTCTTTTCTATAATTTGACCAGTTTGTATTTTTTAGGTCCTGAAAATATTGTACATTTTCTAAACCCGACCAAAGAATTTTAGAACTCAACTTCAATTAGGATACAAAAAATCCCGTGAAAATCATCATAATTATACAACTTTTGAAAATTCTGGTGAAATTTCTCTAATTGCTTAAATTACTAAAATTCACGTGGTAGTTTAAATTTAATTGAAAATTTTGAAAATTCACGCGACATTTTAAATTTACTGAAGCATGAATTAAAAAAAATTTTATTTAAAAAAATATTTAATTTTGTTAAAAATTCATGTGATATATTAAATTGACTTGAAAGTTTATGTGAAAGTTCGATTTTAATTAGGAAAAATATATTTTGGCAATTTTTCAAAGTCTTGAACTAAAAACTGAATCAAAAAATTAGTACTGTATTGGGTAAAATTTGAAAGAAATGCGAATAAAAAAATCAACTTTTTTCGTTTTTATTTTTTTTTTTCAAAAAACGGTTGATTCAGAAATTTTCTTTCAAGCAAATGTTTTTTTTTAAACTTTTTTTTTTTATTTTACCGATGAAAATTCGTACGGAAAATTTTTTTAGCAGTAAGGTTAAAAACAAACAAATTTTTTGCATAAACTACCTATTTTTAGAGATTTTACATCAATTTTTATCCTTTTAATTTTTCAAATGGTCATTTCTTGAGATTTGAAAAATTAAAAGAATATCATGTATCTTCCTATAAAAAAGAAATAAAAAAAGATATCTTAGAAATATGACAAAAAATATAAAAGTAAAACATTAAAATTTGCACAATTTCGCACAAATTGAAAATCAGATATACGAAATTATTTGAAAATAGAAAATAATATAGCTATACGTATATCTACACTTCTACATATATATCAAAAAATCTACCTATGTAAAAAAAAAAACCTTTGAATAAATCCACAGCCCAAAGAATTCTTTTTATTTTTCCCCTTGTTGTTCAAAAAAATCCGCCAAATTTGCCGCCCCTTACAAATCTGCCGCCCTAGGCTCGAGCCTACTCAGCCTGCTGGTAAATCCGCCACTGGGGATAACCTAAAAATGTCTTCTTTTTTTTATTTGTAGTAAAATTGGGGGTTTAAAAGATATATTTTGATTAAACCTTGAGGTCACCAATATTAGCTCGCAAGCTCGTCCCTGCAGTGGTGGACCAATTAACAATTTGATGTTGGCATCAACAGCTACCTGACTGTCCGTTATAAGCCGTATGTCAATTTTGGTTTTGGTCAAATTTTAGCATAAATTGCGGCCATAATTCAGCTTGAAAAAAAAACCATGGAAAAGTAGGGTAGCCGAAAAGACTTGCTTACTTACTTACTATAGTCTGTTAAAATCCAGAAATCTCACCATACCTTCAAAATTGCTGCTGTACAGGACCATGGTCTTGCCAGTGCTCACGTATGGATCCGAGACTTGGCAGCTTAACAAAAGACACTCCGAAAAAGTCTTAAGGAGAATTGTTGGCCCCATATGTGAGGAAGGACGATTCCGGAGACAGACGGTACAATCATGAATTGTGACAAAAATTAAGTCCGGCAGACTCTGGTGGGATGAGCACCTATCTCGCATGAGCAGAGAGGAAGCGGCTCATTCAACTGTGGTACATTCTATGGAAGACGACAGCGTGGTAGACCATGCTTGCACTGGAGTGAGGGTGTAGACCAGGACACCCGAAGCCTTCGGGCCCACAACTGGATGGCGTCGGCTTAAGACCGGGAAAGGTTGAGACGGAGAGACTTGTTCAAAGAGACCAGGACCGGAAAACGGTTATCGAGCCGATGATGACGATGAAAAGACTTAGATAAATTTAAGGACTGCGAAAAAAAATCCAGAATCAACATCACACTCTATCTTTGAGCCGTCAGTAAAGATATAGTTGTGTCGATGACTCTCGTCACGATACCATCCTCCCAGTCCTTCCTGGATGGAAGTTTGATATTATAAGCTTTTTCAAATGCACGCTACCATTAAGATTGGCCGTGCCAGTGCCACCACTGTGCGCGTCCACAAGTTCATCTTCAATTATAGAACTCACTTGTACCGAATGTTTTTCTCCAGGTGTACCCATTCTAGAATCAAGTATAACTCCCAGATTTTTCACATTGGAAAACAAGTACTTAGTTTGATCGTTGAGTCCAGGTAGAGTGAAGGAAGTGCTTTACTTTTGGTTTAACAGAGCATCCCTTCAGTTTTGATTCAGTTGCTAACCGTTCTCAAAGCAAAATCATCCGCATTCGCAAACGCCTTACTCCTAAATGGATTCGGTTAGGACGTTTTTGAAAGCAACTTCTACGTTTAAGAAGATAACAAACGTATACTCTGTAGGGAAGTCTCCGAAGACTTTAATACCCTTGAGATATGCGTACTGAGTGTTTGTCAGAGGACCTAAAGGGTCATTTACATGGATGTCAAGAACGCGTTCCAAGAATTCAAGCTTTAGAGGGTTCAAGATAATTGGCCAGAAATCCTTCGCGGACTCATGGCCACGTCTAGCGAACTTTGGTATAAAACCATTCTAACTTGTCTCCATGACTCGGGCCCATACTCGAGATAAAGGCATCCTTTGAACATCATTTTCCATGGAATTGCCAGCTCTTGCATATTTTTAGCTAAAGGAAGATTAAGTTTTATAGTGAAACCATACCAAGTTAAAAAAAATGGCAGGCTTAAAAAAAAGTTGTACCTACGAAAAGGCTGTCAAATGATTCAAAATCTCAAACCATACTCCGTATTAAAATGAAAAATAAATTTCATCTATCCCTTTAGGTCGACATAAAAATATAACAAAAAAAAAAATGTGATAATAATTTTACCATGAACACATACACAAAAAAGCCTTAAGACCAAAAGTCAGCAATAACAAAAATATAATAAGAACAAAAAAAAAATTATACCTTCACCTTTAACCAGAGAAAGAGACTTAACCAGTTACGGGTTGGATTAATGGCTATCCTCGAGCACACTTTC
The DNA here is from genome assembly GCA_958431115.1 of Syrphus vitripennis. NCBI lineage: Eukaryota > Metazoa > Arthropoda > Insecta > Diptera > Syrphidae > Syrphus > Syrphus vitripennis. The sequence goes on from OY288110.1 coordinate 21,602,407, forward strand.
ACTATAAATCGGCTTTTATCTTAAACCACGAAGTTGAATGGTTTGTTTCTTTTGTTTGGTTCCGGTGGATGGCGTCATCAGTTTTCTGTTTATCGGTCTCTTGAATCTCCTCTCAGCATCCGCCACAACTACTGTTGGTTGCCATCGCGCCGGCCGTGCCAGCCGACCGACCGGGTGTTGGATTTTGTGTTATCTCCCCCAAGGATTTTTTTTTTTTTAATTCAACTTTTGGATTTTTACTTCAATATTCAGATGACGATGATGATGATGGTTTTTTTTTGAGTTGGTTCCTTTTTCCTTTTTTTTCCTTCAAAAAGGAACATATGTGTTAGCCCCCCCAAACAAACAAAAAAACTGATTCCCTTTCGACACAATCCTGATCCTGGTACTCCAATTTTTTTATATTCATTTTTTATTTCGTTTGTGGTTTCTTGTTCCTGTTGTTGAAGAAAACTCTCCAGAGTCCTGCGTCTGGCTATGTGTGTATTCAAATGAAACCAGTTGATTGCCGGAGCGCACGTCCAAGCGAATAAATTAGTTCCAAGTCAGAGATTTCTTAATGATCTTGAATTCGATTCGTATCTGGGCTTGAGTACCGCATTTAATCCCCCTTGTGTGTTCGCGGTATGTAATTCATTGTTTTGCAGCACGTGTTCCCTTCTGGCTATTCTGGTGGCGGCATTCAAATGCCCAGCAGCCCAGGAAAAACACCAAACAATCAACACACAGAAACCAAAATGAAAAAGAAATGGAAGCAAAAAAAAAAAAATCAGCGTTGGTCATATCAGAAAGGACCCAGAAGGGCTACAACGAAATATACGAATGAAACTGGGCTTGGCGTACGTAGGCGCACCAAAGTCATTACACCGAACCAAAAATATTCCGACTATTTTTTTTTTTTGTTTTTGTTGTTGCATTTTGTTTTGTTTGAAAATTAGCATTTTAAGCGTGAAATTTCCCTATGGTGTTCATTATATCAAACGTCCAAGTGGTCTTGGAGAAACAGGCTCTCCAGTTATTCCGGTATACTTACGAGTACGACGACGACGTGGCACACGCGCTTTTCCATATTTATCATCGTCGGCGTCGCCGGTGGTGGGAGACTCAGCTGGTTGCTATGTTCAAGGTAGGGTAACCAATTATTACTAGAAGGTCCTTATGGGTGCTTCAGGAACTGGAATATAATTTGTTTTTTTCTTCCTTATTCGGCATTTCTTTAGGAACGCAGAAGGTGAACATAATGCTGAATATAGTCGCGTGGCAGGAACATATGCTTATCCACAAGCTCTAACAAGGATCGGTGGTTTCCTTGTTTATTTCAATGTCTGCTTTTAATGTCTGGTTCTTTATATTTTTTCGATGTTGCACTCGTTCAGTTATATGAAGACGATGATTGTGTGAAGAAGTTGACCCAAATTATTTATTAACTGAAAATTGCTGTGTGAGCAGCCCATTTGGGACACCAATAGAATCAAGGGGGAATAAACAGTACTGTATACTTTTGATGGGTATTTTTTTTTTGCTTGGAACATCTGCAAGAAGGATATGGAATTTTGATCCTTCTCCAATGCCACACCACAAATGCCACGCAACAACTGTTGAAGTCGTTATAGGAGGTATGACTGCATTATCAAGAATATTATTAAACATTTTTGTAACTGAAATTCTTGGCTTATAATAAAAGGTTGGCCTAGGGGGAGACTAGAGGAGAGTATTTATTGTAAATATGCCACAGGATGACACAGTAAAAAAAAAAACGTTAAATTGGTTTTGCTTGAGTTGTTATCAAGAAGATGCGATGCGTTATGCTGAATATTCACTTAAGGAAAATTTCTATCAATCAAGTTGTTTTGTAGAAAAATCTACCAAGCATGGAGAAAATATATAATTAGTCAGCAAAAACGGTTGAAATTAATTTCCATATCTTTTCTATTTCCTCATCATGGAACTGGATAAGAATAAATATATTCATTTAAATGCTGAGTTATACAGATACCAGCATTAAATTGTTGCTTATTGGAAAGATAATATTTTATCAGAATCATATTCGTACGATTAGAGAATATGAAATATTGTATGAATACATTAAAACAAAAATAAAAAAAAAAACTTAAGATTCTAAATCCGCAAAGTTTCAAAAATTCATAAATATAAAAATTCTAAAATGCTTCATAAAATTATAATGATTTTTTCTTGAAGATTAAAGAAAGGCAGCAGCCCTATTTGGGCCAACCTCACTGATATAGCAAGTCACAACTTCCAATATTGTGCTCTCCTTGAAACAGGTCACATTTTTTTATTTACTAAACCAGCTCTGATGGAGATCACCAATAGCATTTATCGGAATCATAAACATGTTGTTCAGGCATAACACTAACAACATGTGATTGAGTAAAGTATGAACAACAAATATGACAACGAACAAAATAATGCGAATTATAAAGGGACATTGATATAAGACACGGTATATCTCCGCTTTAGCCCAGCCGCCAACCCTGGATATAAAATCTGAGACAACCGCCAACTTCAGTCTCAGTTCCTCGCGCCACATACCTTCCCGTACCCCCCTTCCCATCCCTATTCTTCACGCCTGCGCTGTGTTGAAAAACATATAAAGGGTAAGTACACCGAACATCCCCTTGAGTGCGCGCAAATTATAAAAAAAAAAATAAGTCATAACCGTAACATATAAATTTGTAACACTCCGTGGAATTAAAAGGAGAACTTCTTCAACACCTTTTGAGATCTTATAGGAGTATTATTTTTGCTTCAATAAAAATTATCTTATAGGAGCGAATTCGAAAAAATATTTCCGGAAAGCGGTTTGTCAGCTCTTTCACTTCCATATTTTTACTGGAGCAAAAAAATTTAGTAAAAAGTAATGACATCTGGGAAAAAATTATAACAGTCCTTAAACCAAAAACGATGTCTGAGAAATGTGTGTTACATCAGCGTTTACTCCAATAAAATTATTTCATAAGTAATTATTCTAGCATTTACTCCAAATTTGATAATTAAGCAATAAGTTGTATCAGTTTTTACTTCAGGTTACTGTAGAAAATGTCTAAGGAACTTACTTGTACATTAGCATCATTAGATTGGAATTAAGATTCTTATGTTCCTAAAAATAATTCATGATTGACTGTCTTCTCCTGTTCGTATTCTTATAAAGGGAATTTTTTTAGAGATAAAGAACTTTAAGCTGTCAACACTTTTTTAACTGGCGGCCATTTTAACAGCTATTAAGTGATTTGTGTTAAGTTTGGTTTGGGATTTGAACATGAATAAATTGACATGAAGAAAATTTTCCTTACCGATGGTTAAATGATTACGTCAATAAACAAAACTGCCGTATTTGGAGTGAAGATAATCCTCAAGGCTGAAGTGTTAAATCCAATAAAACTTAATGGGCTTATAAAATCACGATGCTGGCAGAACGCTACAGTCAATGTTGACTTTGGTGATTTTTCGTTCCGCAATGGAACAAGTATGATGTACAGGAGCTGTAGTTTCAACAAGACGACCCAACATGTTACACAGCTTGTGTAATAATTGATTTATTGAAGAAAACGTTTGGCATAGTTTCATGTCTGGGACCCGTCAATCCTATAGATCGTGCGATTTAACGCTGCTAGACTATTTTCTGTGGGAATATATGTCCGAATAATAAGCCCGAAACGATCAACAACTTGGAAGACAACATTCACCGTGCCAGTACTTCCACATATGTTGGAAAAAGTGATCGAAGGACCTCCAGATTAAATTAAGTCCAAGCCAACCGGTCATATTTAAATTATAATGAAAATTTAAAAAATATTTTTTTGAAAATTTTGATATACAATATTATTAAAATTATGTAGGACTTCCTTTAGAAAAATTTTCATCGAAATCCGTCCAATAGCTTAAGAGAAAACCGAAAACCTATGGCAAGTACCGTTTATAAAAGTTTTTTCAAAAATATTTTTTGACTAAATTATTAAGGTTATTGACAAAGCTGATTTAACTAACGATACTATGACAGGTACCGTTATTTTTGGAGCTAAAAAAAAATTCGATTTTCCTCTTAGCAATCTTCCCAAAACCTTATGTCCAAAGTTTAAAGAAAATTGCTTCTGTAGCTTAGTTTGTAGGTCGAGTAACAGGTAGACCGACAGACAAAATTGCGGGACCCACTTTTTTTGAGTTCTCTCTCATCGTAATGTTAGGTCTGATTAATATTTCGAGTTCGATTTTTTGCAAAAATTTAAAACTTGCCCTATAGTGCCTATAGTCGCAAGTAAAAAGAAAATACAAGATAAAAACAATTTGTAGAAAATTAATGGTGCTAATGTATGTACAACATTCATTAGGTGTGTTCGGAAATTGAGCATTCCTACAAATTTGTACACTTTGACAAACAGGTTGACAGTTTTAGATCACCGAAGAGATATTGTTTCTTTATTCAGACAAATGTTTTTTTAAGCTCGATGGCGCATGATTTTAAAAAATTTGTTAACTTTTTAACACATTTCAAAATATTAATAATTTTTTCACTATAGTATCATACTATTACAATTTTCTTAACAAAAGAACTTGCTTAAATCACTGACAGCCGACCAGGAAACGGATCTTTTTTTGACTTGTATAAATTTCAAAGTGACGTTGGATGAATAAATTGGAATTTGGCTTCTTCTTTATTCGTTTAAAATTAGCAAGGTAATGCTTTTAACTGAGCATCATATTAAAAATGTCTTCATATCTTTTTTAAGTGTAGGTTCTTATGTGATTTGTTTTTTCAATCTCTCTTTTTTGGAGTTTATTGTTAAAAAGACATTTTTTTTTAAATCAATTTTAAAAGTGGGAACTATGTACATTGTACATATACATATATGTATACCGCTTTAGAATTCTATAAACTGGATTTAAACACTTTTAAATTATAGCTTCCATCCTTTCACCACTGTATCATTCGTACCTACTACCCCAAAATTTAATCTATCAAATTCAACTTTCGACCCATTTCCTATTCTATGTCAACATATAATTACAAAATAAAACGTTCAATCGCCGATTAATCCCAAATTTATACCATACATCAACTTAACCCTTAATTAATTCTGACATGTTCAATCCACTACATCATCAGAATTTTGGGAACCAATTCGTTCTGAAAAAAAAAATAATAAATAACAAAAGAATTACGTAATGCTTTCACTGGCACATCGGATTTAATATACGGAAATACAATCGCCCATATTCCCAAAAAAAAAAAAATTTGAACGTGATCACGATAACATAGGTGTCACCCTCTTTCAGTTAAAAATATATATGAACAGCACCATAACAACACTGATCCATGTAAAAAGGAAGGAAATTAGATCTTTCCCGACTTTTGTTGGATTGAATTCAAAAACGGCAGATGGTTTGGTTTGGTATAAAGGTAAGGCCCAAAAGTTCCATCATACATAAAAAAAATTAAAATTGATATACGAGACGTGTTCAATGTCCAACTATGGATTACTCATATTAAAAGGGCATGCGGCCGCCAAGTTAATCCAAGTAGAAACAATGTTTTCAAAAAAAGAAGAAAAAAAATAGAAAAACAGGATCATCTACTTTACAGCACATATGAGAGGTCCAAAAAGTGAAACCTATCACTTTTCGTTAATTAAATTGGTTCCGTCCTTCCAACATTCGTCCGTCAGCTTCTATACGTCCTTCATTATGATGTTTCCCTCAAACAACCAAAAATATTTGTATATTTCCCTAATGACCATCAGACCATCCCTATAAGAGACACCAACTGTTTCACTAAAATTTTCGTCACTCTCGATTTTTCCCTAAAAACAAAAAAAAAAGGGTTGGATCAGGATTTCCCTGGAAAATGCATTTTGATATTTTATATTTTATTATTATTTGCTCCTTTACCTTTTCAATTGTCATGGAGATGATTTTTGAGGTCTTCCATTTGACAGTAGCAGATGCGATTGCAATTTCGAATTCCAAACCATCATCATCATAATCGCAATCATTGTCCCTACCTACATTCATATAGGAACTGAATTGATTCAACAGCAGCGATATGCAAAAGAAAAAGGATGATATTGCACCTGGTGGTAGTTCAGAGTCTTGATGTGATCCCTCAAGAATATACATAAGTACGGGCCATGAAATATTAGCGACACTTTATTTTTATTGTGTTTTGTCCTGTGCCTTGTGTGTCGGCCGATCTTTTTGATTGTGCGTCCTTTGCCCCAAAACGAAACAAAAAATAAAAATAAAATCCTCAAGACATTTCATAACTCAGGAGCAACAGGATTTTTTTATTCAGCCTCTGAGGGACAGCAGGCGCAACCAAAAAAAAAATGAAAGAAAAGAACCCTATGTGGAACAGCTGATCGATAAATTTATCCCCGAGTACAATGACACCATCAGGAGGAGAGTATGAATGTGTATCACATCAGGATGCAAATGCACGTAAACGACCACAGAGAGCTTAGCTCAATCAAAATAAAAATGTAGAAAGAAAAAAAAAAAGGACAAACACGAAATATACTTTTCGCAGATGCGAAATCAAACAACAGAAGAATTGCCAGGATATCTTTGAATTGGATGGAAGGAAAAAAAAAAAACACCACACAGGATAGAGGATCGCGCCAAACAAAAGGGCATCAAAGTGCAGCTTCCAGGTAGACCGTAGACGGAAGACGAAGACGTGAAAGGACGAAGAGTTTTGGTTGAGACGTCTCACAATGAGTCCACATGTTACGATCGAGATTTGGAATACGGGACAGCAGACACACGAAACACATGCCATATGGAGAATTGAGGTCGGGACGGGATATAGGACGAACAATCGAAGAACATCAGTGTAGAGTGTACCTGCATCAGCAGGGGCACAACAACAATAGCAACGGAACTGGAGATGGAGATGAAGTGAGATTGTTTGGAGCAGTTCCGTTCGTCCGTCCGTTCGATTCTACATTTTGATCCTAGGGGTCAATAACTGTTGCTTTGTATATGCCTATGGCAACCGTCTGTGCCTTTCAAATCCGCAGTTGGTCATTCTCGGATGTGTATATAAGGGCAATGTGTAGAAGGAAAGGTCGGTCGAAGAGTATGGTCAGTGAGAGCGACGAATAAAGATTTAAGATTGAGACTGAGGTTAACGACGTTGTTAGTTAGTTTTTTTTTTTTTTTCTTGTTATTCTTCTTTTATAGTGCTTCGGTTTGATCAGTTGGTTTGGCACGAGACCAGAGGGTCGTGCCAGGTACTTTAAGTTGTGCCAGGCTAACAAGGATTGATGTTTTAAAAAATGATTTAACCACACACCGTACATAATGACGGATGACCGTCTGGTGTAGCCAGTTTTAATTTTGTTTTGCTGTTGTTGTTTTTGTTGTTGATGGAGGAATTTGTTCCATTTTTATTATTCATTCGTTTTCTTTTTCTTTGTGGCTACTGTGTTCCTCTTGTTAATTATAGCGTGTAGATCATCAAGGTAATCAAGGAAACAGAAGTTCTGATAAGGATTTCTGATTTTCTGGTTAAAAAAAAAAATATGCTGCAAAGTATTTATTGTTTGAAGGAAATTGTCTGTTTTAAATCTGCATATTAGTCTTAAACAACATTTATACACAAATGTTTGTACTGAGGCGCACACTCAAAAAATTTAAACAAAATTCAAAGAAACTTATAAGGTATCGCGGCGGAACTCTGCTTTCATAAATCAGCTTTTTTCATTTACTGTTTTGCATTATTCCATCAAGTTACAAAATTCAGTTTTTCGATATACTGACAATGAATATTTTGTACATTAATTGTTCACATACATTTTGAAAAGGTTAAGGAGCTCGCGCTAGTTTTTTACTCTCGAAATAGGTATCTATTTTTTTACTTCAACAAAAAAAAGGGAGCGGGTCATAATCCTGTATGTCAAAATACTGTATGACAAAATACTGTTTGGTCAAAATACTGTAAGATCATAATCCTGTATGTCATTATACTGTAAACACAAAATCCTGTACGTCAAAATACTGTATGAGCAAAATACTGACTTGCAAAATCCTGTTTTGTAAAATCCTGTACGGCAAAATACTGTATTTTCATACTGTATTTTTTTTAAAGAAATTTCCGTTAAAAATACGCATAATACTATGTTTTGAATATTAATTGTGTTTCGTTTATTGACATTATTCAAATATAATTTATAACAGTTAGAAAGTAAATAATTCCTTTGAAAATTAACAAATAAAAAAATAATCCTACAAATAGGTTCATAAGGGTATGTCATAATGCATATTTCAGCCAAAATCACTTTTGAAGATTTAAACTTTAGGGGGCTTAGGACGCTTAGCTTAGCCACAAATCACGTTTAAATATAAAAATCGGTTTATATTATTATGACACATTTCTTATTTGCGCGGCTAAAATAATGTGCATTCAAATGTATGACAAGTAAGTTGGTATGATTCATTCATGAAATCAAATTATGTTTTCACAAAAAAAGAGAAGAAGAAAAATTGAAAAAAAAGATTAAGCAAACAATTACTAATTGAGAGAACTCAAGAAATAATTTTAGAGGGAAAATGAAGTGAACGAAAAAGAAGTAAATAAGTGTAGAATTTTGTTTTCTCCCTTTTTCTCTTAGCTCCTAATTAGGTACCTACCTACATATATTTATCAACAATAAGCTTGCTTTTTTTTTAAGTTTGATATTTTATTATCGATTATCAAAGTTCTGAAAAAAGACTGTAAAAGAAATATCGTTTACAGTATTTTGACTTACAGTATTTTGAAATACAGTATTTTGACCAACCAGGATTTTGCAATACAGGATTTTGACATACAGTATTTTGCTCATACAGTATTTTGCACATACAGGATTTTGACATACAGTATTTTGGCATACAGGATTTTGAATACAGGATTTTGGCACATACAGGATTTCGACCCCAACCCCAAAAAAAATTGTAAAGCTGAATTTTAGAAGCCGTGTTTTTGAACCAAATGTAGGTACTCATAAATTCTACGTTTGATGTACGAACTTAAAAGATAGAACCTTATCAATTATCTTAACATTTTCTTTTATTTAAACATTTATTGCACTCAACTGCATATAAATTTATTTAAAGTAATCTAATCCATGTAAAGTTCGTGCGTCAACTCTTTTGTTTAAAACGAACTAAGCAGTTTATGTAATACTTATTATGGATCACATATTAGGAAGCATATACAAATAATAAGCAACTCTTTCTTTTTATATTTTTTCGTTAATCAAAGCAGTAATGATTGTATTAACCTTAAGTAAAATAATATCTTTTGAAATCGTGCAAAAATTTAAGCGTTGAAAATAAATGTTTATAAATGCTCATTAACAAATATTTTTTGACTCAACTAATAGAATTAGTATTATTTATCTAAATTCTTTATATTGAAGTGTTTGATGTTATTGCCGCTGTGTGACCTTTTATGCAACAAAATATAGACTTTCGGTTTTGATAAAAATAATATTATGATCAGACAAGAAGACATTTTTTGAAAATATTTTCTGGATCCTTAATCATTTAACTGATTATAGTTTTCTTGAGATCTTAGGTACATGATCATCTTAAAGGCTGATTAATTAGGAAAGATGTATAAAATAAGTAGCAACGACAACGATAGATCCCAAATACATTATTTTTTTAAAGAATCTTAAGGCCGGTTGCACCAAACGCTTTTAATTTAACAGACTTTTCAGTTATCAAACAATGTTTGTCATTTTAAAATTCAAAAGCCTGTTAGATATTTGTGTTATGTGTAAACGAATGAAAAAAAAAATCGTCAAAAATCATAAAACCGATTTCAATAAAAAAATATTTGAATTTTAAAACAAAAAAATATTTTTTTGAAAAATAATTTTCTGAAAATGCCTTAAAAACTTTAAATAAAAAATTAAAAGTTTGAAAAAAGATATTTTGATTTTTTTTTTGATTCTTTTCAGAATATCATTTCTCTTAAACCATTTTGATTTTCATACAATTTATTTTTCATTTGAGTATTTAATTAAAATTAATGGGGCATAATCATAGTTGTCTGACAAATTGTTTCTTTGTCTCTTCTAAGATAACCTGGTGCTTATGTTATTCATAGACAATTTAATTTAATTTAAAATTCAAAAACGGTTGACTCTTTGACTAACTTCTTTTTTTTTTTCTTTCTGTCAAAAAATGGACACTCCCGAAAGTGTCGAAATGATTAAATTCTAGAATTTTCCACCGACATGAATTGAAATAACATTTTGCATTATTTTTTTGATTTAAAAACCATTTAAGCAGATCTTTCTCACATTTAAAATTTTCAGCAACTTGAACTTAGTTTAGGTACCCAGACTTGCAATTCATTATGACTAGAAAAATAATAAGAACTTCACAATCCTTAGCATCAAACAAAGCAATTTTTGATTTGGCCCTTCAAATTTCTCAAAAATATAAGTTGAAATGTTTTATGTCGAGTTTCAATGAAAACTATTACCTTATGTAAATTCTAAAGAGCAAAACAATTCAAAGCTTTGAAATCGCTTCAATATATTTCCCATTAAAAATGCTCTGGAGAATATGAAAAAATTTTGAAATTTCTCTCAATTTTTTTTCTCTCTATTTCAATTGCTATCGATGACTGTTGCGCTTTTAACATTTTTCCTTCAAATCAAAATTTCATTTAAAATTCCACAAATCGCCATAATTTTTCTACAAAAAAAAAACAATTTTTTTATTCTCATTTCGCATACTTCCGGGACACAGCGTTAATCAATTTCGTACTTTAAAAATCTGATTGAAAATCATTCCAGGAAGTAACTCAATGTTCATTGCATGCGACTAGTTAGTTACTTTTTATTTTTTTTGCTAAAAAAAAAAGTTAATCGTGAGAACCGCAATCATATATGTAAATGTCACACTATTTTCCGACGGCCGGAGGCGATGACGCTCGAAGGAAAAAAGTCAATCCGTGATTAAAAATTGAAATAGAAAAAAAAAATTCGCATGACAATCACACATTTACTTTATATGTATGTATGCCTGGTGTATAAGCAAATTATTATGACTGACTGACTGTATAACTATGGTCTCCTTTGTGTCTGGATGATGATGATGCGTTGTCAGTCTATACGAATGGGCAATAATTTAAAATTCAAAACCAACGCAACGCCAGGAAATCCCGAAATCTGACAGCGGCACGTTCCGATCCAAATAATTCTATTATTGCATCAATTCAATGCGCCGCGCCGCGCCGGCCGCATTCAAAATTTCGACAGCTCTACACAAAATTTCTTCTTCATAAAAGTAGATATGCACATACATCTATGGAAAAAAGCCCACACCCCTTTATTTTTAGCCGATAGCTGCCCCGGACAAACAGCGTCGTTTTGGGCCATTATAAAATTTGTTGCAGCAACATTGCACGTTGACATTTTTAATGAGCTCAAGTCACATATATGCGAGAGAACAAATATAGTCCATCACGTATTCGTTTTTGTGTAGCGTGAGGCAGCAGTTGAAATTATTTCCCATGCGATTATTTTTCCATGGTGTTGAATAGCCTGTAGCTAATAGCTTTGATCCATTTAGAGATTCGCTTGGGCTGGTCTGATGGTCTGGCTTGGCTTGTACGTTGTTGGGGTTATTATACATATAGAGGGTAGGGCAGAGAACATAGCAAAAGGTCTCGTTCTTCTTCCGCCACCATCATCATCATTCGAGTCCGAGTCCTTTTATCGAATTCAGAGCACAACCACCGCACCGGATTTATTCCATCATTTCATGAGTTGACTCAACTCATTCAGCAGAGGCAGCAATGACGACGACTATGGCTACGACGACGATAGGCAGTCTGATGATGGTTAGTGGCCAAACTTCAACTTCAACCCTTAGGTTGGATGTTATAAGCTTCGGCTCTATAATAAATGCAATATAGCTAGGCCTGTTGTTGCCCACCTCCCCACCCCCCAAACATCAGAAAAAAATAAACTAAAAGGTGACGGGGGGACAAACGGAGGAGGTACAGTATTTTCTGTTGGCTGGAAAACTACAGTTGTTGTTGTTTTATTTTGAATTTGAAAACCAAGTGCAGACCGCAGAACGTCGTCCATTAAAATTTTCTGCAATCAAAATCGCAAACAATGGGCACGTGACTCGCATGAAGCTAATTGCCGTTAGTGTGAATCAGGGGGCCATGAGGGTTGATGGAATCCTCCTGATTCATACATAGTTCTTGTTATATCTACTATCACCCCACCTATAGAAATTGGCTCTTTAATCGTTAAGCTCTACACTCTGCCACCCAGCAAAATCGCAGCAATTGTGATGTTGTGTAGCCTTTTGTATCTTTTTGCGGGACGGTTTATGTGTAATTGCGCTTTAATTTCGCTTCGGATGGTAGATTTTGATGTGGCACACCTCATTGAAGAGATGTCGTTTGCTTGCTGTCTTTGATTATAGAACTTATACATATAATAAGGTTCCATATACACAACAAAACACCCTCTACCATAAGCTTTGAGTATAATAAATCTAAAGGCAACTTGACTTTATAGTTTATGGCAAAATTCCATTTGGGGGCAACAAGTATGTGATTTATCAATCAATATCTTCAAAATAACTCCTCACGAACAAGTGAAGTTAGAATATCAACATGTTGGCCGCACCAGAAAGACGACGCTAGGACGTTCCAGGACAAGGACGATAACGATGAATTCCTTTAACCTAAATCGCATAATCCAAATCACAGTGTAAACATAGAAAGAGAGGGAGACAGAAAAATAGAAAACAAAATGGACAGCGAAGTTTTTTGACTTCGTTGGTTTTGGAGTAAGATGGTGGTCACGTGTGCATGGCACTTTATGTAAACAGGGTGATTCAAGAAAAATTCACTATTAAAATTTAGTTCGTAGGACCCCACGAGTTGCTTTATACGAGTACTTTTAAGAATGACGTCAAACAAAGAAAATAATTTGTAGATTGCTAAGAGGTCGGAGTGTCTTTTGCTAAGCACCCAAGTCTCGGAACCATACGTGAGTACTGACAGGACCATGCAGCAGCAGTTTTGAAGTTATTGTGAGATTTCTGGATTTGAAGAGCTTTGGCAGACTATGGAAGGGCTCTGTTGGAAATGAGCAGCTGCCCGCGTATTTCATCTTCTATAATATTATCGGCCCAAAGCCAAAGTCTATGAATCATCATCATCATCATCATCATCGGCTCGACTACCGGAGTACGGTCCTGGCCTCATTCAGCAAGTCTCTCCACCTATCCCGGTCTCGAGCCGACGCCATCCAGTTGCGCACCCCAAGGCTTCGGGCGTTCTGGTCTACGCCATCTTTCCAGCGCAAGCATGGTCTACCACGCTGCCGTCTACCATAGAATGTACTACATACGACTTTCCGAACCGGTTCCTAGGTGCCCTGCCCACCGGAGTCTACCGAGCTTAATTTTTGTCACTAAGTCTGCTTCAAGGTAGATTGCGCTCAGTTCATGATTGTGCCGACTCCGGAATCGTCCTTCCTCACATTTGGGGCCACCAATTCTCCTTAAGACTTTTCTGTCGAACGCGGCTAAGAGGTCGGAGTGTCTTTTGCTAAGCGTCCAAGTCTCGGATCTATACGTGAGTACTGACAGGACTATGCAGCAGAAGTTTTGAAGTTATTGAGAGATTTCTGGATTTGAAGAGCTTTGACAGACTGTAGTAGGCTCTGTTGGAATTGAGCAGCCGCCCGCGCATTTCTTCTTCTATATTATTATCGGCCCAAGCCCACAGTCTATGAAAAGGCAGACAATTTATTAATATTGAGGTACTCGTGCAGCTTCTAAGTATTTTTTGAGACTTTGATGAACTTTTGAAAAAGATCGAAGTTATTTTTTCTCAGAAAATTCTTAAAACCCCTGAAATAAAAGCATCTAATGCACAATACTGTGTGGTATGGTGATTTTTATATTTAAAATGAGGCTTCGCAATATTTTAAAGATTCCAATACCTATCCCCAAGTGCCTAACTAAATTTACGAAAAAATATAAAACCATGGCGACTTGAAGTTTTAGCACAAACAAAAGTTCAGAAAAAAAAGAAAACAACTTCAAAAAATAAGAACGAAAGACCACCACCACCACCCATCCACACTACACATCAAGCACGACCATCATCAGGACCACCCCTCATTCTTATTTATTGCCGAACTTTGACGCGTTTTCCATCGTCAACATGTTAAATTCCATTTTTAACTTCGAACACCCCCCACTATACCTACCTACCCGCATCCAATAACCTAAACGCCCAACGCCAAACGACTATAATGTATACGTACGCCAAGATTTGAACACACCAAAGATTTATGGCCATTGCGATAAAAACAAAAAAATAGAGAGCTTAAGACGTAAGAGGACGAACGTCTGCGGCTAAACGTAAACATCGCTTGCACCCCATGGGTGCTCTTTCAAAAATTTGGGGGAGTTACAATTTTTTTTTTTTTTATGCTGATCTCTAAAGCTGCTTTATACGGTTTGGTAGGCTTGACAACCAAAAAGAAGGCGAATCTCTCTCTCTCTCTCTCTATTAAAGTTGCAATCATCGCCAACATCAGCAACAGTGGCTTTTAACGTGTGTTAATGACCCTTGTCACATGCGAGGCAGTAGGTATTTATGCTCTACCAGCAAAAAGAACGACGACTTCGATTTCGACAAAGACGTTCTGGTTGTGGATGTGGATGGCAAAAGGCTCGTTAAGGACATATCAGCGAGTCATCATCATTGAAACGATAGATAAATGATTCTCGTGCAGGATTAGGTGCGGCGCGCTCTACTACTACGGTATTCCGTTCCTTATTTTGGTCGCTCGTATATCCGCAAAATTTCGCTAAGTAAACGATTTCCGATAGAGAGGAGGTTCGATTTTTGTCGAATTTGGTTTGGCATATCTGACTCTGGCTCAATGGGGTGGAAATTTATGTGCCACCCTAAAAAAAAAAAACCATCATCGTCCCTGAGGGTTGAATTGGTTTTCTTCCCAAAAAAAAAAAATAAGAACGACCGCAGGCACAAACACACACATGGGTGTGTAACGTGCCGCCATATCAAGGGTGGAACATGCCCAAATCCCTAATAATCCTGCAAACATTGCTATCACTGCCTAATGCCTGTGGGAAGAATCCTTTGAATTTTTTTTTTTTGTTCTCCGTTAGTTCTACTATAGTTCGTTTGTTGTTCTTCCATATTTTTGCTTTCTTTAAAGGTTTCAATGTTGTGTGTGTGTTTCATTCTTTTGTTCCTTGGTGGCTTATTAGGAACTCAACCTTCTTCGCTTGGCTAGTTTGTTTGGGTTATGAGATCATTTATAATCTATTGTTGGCATGCTAAAGCACACTCTCTTTCAGGCTTCTCTTCTTCTTTCCGCGTCCATTGCCATCGTTCGTCGTCAACGTTGTCATCGTCGTCGCTATAGGGTATGTCAAATGCACGCCACAGATTATAAAGCTGATGGAACTTAATGGTAAATCTTGGTTGTAAATGGCTTACACGAGACTCAAAAACTATTGTTTTCTTTATAAATCTTGTTGATGACATACCATCCGTCGATCCGTTGGGTATATAAAAAGGGAATTTTGTTTACAAAAAATAATATGAAAAGAACGTGTGACAAAGGATATTCTTTTGGGTCAATAGAGAAATTATAATGGATTTGCATGGGAAATTGATTCGTGGGAAGTGAAAATAAAACAAATCCATTTATAGGGACGAGTTTGATGGAAAATAGGTCAACTCTAAGTCTACATGTTGACAATAGAATCTATTATTAGTCCTGACTTACCTTAACTTGCTTAAGCAGCTTACTAGGGGGAGGTTTGTGGTTTATTCATTTAAACCGAGGCAATCTTCAGACGGAACTATTTTATGCGGGACATTTAAAGCATGATTTTCTAATATTGTTTCTGTCGTAGTAAGTTTTGTTAATTTATTTTGAATTTTGCTAGAGTCTGGCTTCTCAGTAATCTTCAGTTCACTCGCATTTTTTGGGGACACTGCCCTGCCCGGCTCACGCAACGCCGTTGTTTCTTTAACGCAGACATATGCATCTCTTTTGATTAAAAGTATTTTGAGACTTTCAAGGAACTTTCAGAATCAGATTCGTCAAAAAAAATTGTCGGTCAAAAATTTCTAAAATAAAATTTTAATGTGTCAAAAATTAATTAATTAACAAATAGCTATGCCGCCATTTCAACTTCCAAACCCTCTAGGTGAGGTTAGGTTAGGTTAAAGTGGCTGTTAGTTAGAAAGCAACACACTACCAAAGTTTGGTCCGTTGTGATACCACATGGATCATTTGATCAACCTTACTTGTTGAACCAATGGAAGCTTCGAGTGAAGCGCAATAGACAATTGATGTCGGAGGTCGCTAGATCGCTGGTGTCATTGAAGTAGAAGTCTCCAAGATGATGTGTCCTTCTTTGTGATAGGGCAGGACAGTTGCATATAGAAGATGAGAGACTGTCTCTTCTTCCTCTTCGTCCCTGCAGCTCCTGCAAAATTCATTTGAAGGAAGGAAGTCGAATTGCATGTCTGACTATTAAGCAGTGTCCAGTCAGGACACCTATAACGTAGCTAATATGCAATCTGCTCAAGGAGATCAGTTGGTGAGAACGTCTGGCACTAAGTTTTGGCTAAATTAATTTTGTCGCCCTACAGGTGGTGATGTTGTTCCACCTGTAGTTTGTTCTCTCTATGGTATCTTGCTTTCGCATTAGTTTGCATGTAGTCAAAGGCATACCTACGCTAGCATTGTGAGCCAGCAGAGGTTAATTAGTTCCTCTTTTTGAAAGTTCGTCGGTTTTACAATTTCCTGAATGTCTCTATGGCCCGGCACCCAGCAAAGGTGAACATTGAATTGTGCAACATATTTTTAAGCGGCTTGGCTATCCGAGAAGATACGTATATCGGTTGTAAATGCATATAACGGTTTCTTTGAGCCAGGAAAGGACTTCTTTAATAGACAGGATTTCAGCTTGGAACATGCTGATCAGGTAGACGAAAGGATTAATTTTAGTCTATCGGATTATACGCCCCCTTCAACCCCATCATCCATTTTTGATCTGTCTGTGAAGAAGTAAATAGGATCATCATTCAGAAATGATGTATCCTCCGAAGTAGACCTGGAAGGGATAGTCACCTTGAAGCTATGTTTGTTGAAGTGAGGATGGGGGATGGTGTAGTCGATATTACTGTTAATTCATCTGAATGAATTCAGAATAGTGGAGTGGCCAATCTCATTATTGATCCACTGTGAGGAGGCTTGAAGCCGTTTGGCAGTGTTTGCAGCCATTTGCTTGCTGAACATGTCCAGCGGTATTAGATGGAAAAGAACATCAAGTGAGGCGGAGGGGGTAGAGTGAAGTGCTCCTCCCGCATACACAGGCAGCCTGTTCGTTCCACTTTGCTGAGTATTTATCGCGATTTATCGCTATATCAAGCGCAGTCTACCATACCGCTACTCCGTATGTAAGGATCGGCCTTATAACCGAGTCCAACCAAACCCTCTAACAAGAACAACATAAAATTTTAAAATTATAGCTACATAAGAAAATTATGTGACGAACATAATTTTAAAAGAAGGAAAACTAGTTTTGAAGAATAAAAAGTTTTGGATTCGTGATAAAATTCGAACGCGAGATTTTGATCAAACTTGACATTGTCAAGGTAGGTAGAAATGGCGATCACAAGGCAACCTAGCCTGTTGATCCAATAGGCGCTGTAGTGCGCCGTTTTGATACCATAACTTATTTGACCTAATATTGAAAGGGGAAAGGTTTACAGAAAACCTTCACAGCGTAGTATGCTAGAGCCATTTGGTCGCATTGAGGAAAAATATCAGATTTCTGATCTTCGTCTCAGATAGCTCGTTGAGGTCGTAGAAGAATGTCCTTTCAAAGGATTGCATTCTAATGTTTTCCAAAGCAGGACATTTACAAAGGAAATGGAATACCGTTTTCCTTTAGCGTTGGTCACCACAACTCCGGCAAAACGTGCAACTTTGCTGCATGTTCTCCAATGCACCAATGCCCGGTACATACCACAACAACCCTGGCTATGTCTTGCCTGGGCCTGCATGGTAGATCGCTTCCAAAGAATTGCCATATCTTCCTAGATTCTGTTTGATAGATAGAAAAGATTTTTCCCTTCATAGCACCAAGAGGAATGTCAACCATTTCAACAAGTGAGCTATGAAGGGCCGATCCTTGCCTGGCTACCTCATAAGCCCGTTCATTTCCCTCGATACCACTATGGCCCGGAACTTAGATCAGGGTGACAACGAGGTTACTGTTCAAGCTCGTACGCCCATCGCAACATTGCTGGACAAGTTTAGACGACGATGTTGTCGAGTTGATGGATTTGACAGCTGCCTGACTGTCTGTAAAGATAGCTGTATTTCGGTTCTGGTTTGGGCTTTGTTTAAGTAGCTTACATGCCTCTCTTAGTTCAGGTTGAAAAACACTGGCAAAGTCAGGAAGCCGAAAGGATTTAGCTACTTTTAGACACTCAGAAAAGATCCCTGAACCAACCAAGATGGTTGGGTCGAAGCCATGTCGATGTCATCTTCCCAATCCTTTGTGAATGAAAAAATAACCTTAAAATCCTTACTCAAAGCAGGATTGCAGCAGTGAGGGTTGGCCGAGATAATATCTGAAGGAATCACAAGATCATCTTCGACTGAAGTCCCCACTTCAGTTTTGGTAGTATCTAAAGAGCATCAGTTCAGTTTTACTTTACTTTTTTCAAAGCCATCTCCGTGATCTCACTAATCATAGAAGTGAAGTTCCTGAAACCAATAGTACCAAATCATACGCATAGGCAACCGCCTACATTCCATCTCACTAATTTAAAGAGAATTGTATTCATTACCAGAAGCCATAGAAGAGGTGAAAGGACACCACCCTGGGGTGTTCCTCTACTCACGCGTTTGATTGAGATAGGGAAGTCGATAAATGTGGGTCTCGCAATTCTATTTGTCTGTCCGTTAAATTAGCCGTTTTTTTATTTTTCTTAAGACCAAAAATAACGGTATTAGTTTTTTTGTAAATTCTTTCTGAAACTGCAAAATAGCTGTACATTTTTGAGCTTAATTACAACTTCCTAGCTCAAACAGTAGCAGCGAAAAAAGCCCACTCATTTTTGATGAACTGCGAAATTGGCTAAAGAGATGAAAAAAATCTGCAAATAAAAATCTAAAAAGTAATGTCCTCAGCTATTACATAATTTCTCAAAGAAAATCAAAACTAATTTCTCTCGAAGGTTTATTTTTACTGAAAGTGCTTTAACGTGTCCAATTATGAGACTAGGATTTTTGGTTGGTTATTAACATCCCCATATTATATTATAGCCCTCAAAATCATAATCTATAGCAACCCCATCTGATATTTTATACATATATAAATTATCTCGCTTAAGTATGCACAACACACAGCAAGTCATTTGCTCGGCTTAGTTGCTATCTTTAAAATCCAAATACAAATGGAAATGCAAATGCTAAATGCATCCACCCTTGACGAATTCAAAAATAACCATCATATAGTATACGATATCGCAATCACAACAGTTGCAACCCTTTTTTACTATAATATCACTGTGATTCCAAGGCAACACTCTTTTTATTATTTCTATCTATCTATCTATCTTTTTTTTTAATCCAGTTAACAGTCTAAATAAAATGGAAATGCATGTTACACCACACTCCCCCTGTGTCACACTAAAGGGTAGGTATTGGTATACCTTAGCTTAACCTAAACCTACTATTGGTACTATATTTGAAAGCAACTCTCGTTTTATAAAACTCTTTCGTAATTTCAATTTGATACGCGGGGATTATTTTCTAACACGAAAATCAAATCAATGCACGCGTTACGTAACATCATATAGGAATATACTCGTATTCGTATTGATGAAGCAACAGAAATAAGGACTTTTCACTTCACCAGTTAGCAACGCCCGCCCGCTGTCAGCGCACCGCACCGCACCACGCATTTTTCCGAACACAAAAACAGAGCATCATTGCGCAAAGTAAACTTTATACCAACATTTTATACTATGTGGAAATCCCTGTGGAAGAAAATCCTTGCAACAATTTTCAATGATTTTTTTTTTTTTTCAAATTCATTTTAAGGTCGAACATTTAAAAACAAAAAAACCCTTTCTTCTCAGGATGTGATAGACATACAAACTGGTGGGTAGTCATTGGTGCGAGCTAAGGGAAGCCAATTTCGATACGATCTACCCTTCCGGCCTCGGCCTGCCTGCGTTAGCGTTTGCCTGGCTGATTTGATTAGACACTGTTAGCGGTGTTCGCACCGCACTATCAGCATCAACTTCAGCATCCTCTGAATTCAATACGAATCCTTTCATACGCACACACACACACAACACACAGATACGACAGTCATCAGCATCTGCAGCAGCATCAGCATCAGTCAAGCCAACATGCGATTTATCAAAAGATGAACAGGAAAGAAAAAAAAAAGTAATAAAGGAGAATCCTGTTTGATTCAACTTCAACTGAATGACAGTTAGTTGACTTTCTCTCTATGCACACCAGAGAGGTGAATTGGTTGCATTTGCATTGGATGCATCCTTTTTCGGATTCTGCTGCAACAGATTGACATTCGAATCGAAATTGGAATATTTACAAAAAAAAAAAAAAATGGGAGAAAAAAAAAACAAAAACAAGCACAACAATCATCATTTCAAATTACATGTGAATTTCACCCAATGTAGATTAACTTATGAAAATTATATTTTTTCTAACGAAAAAAGGAGATAAGATTATTCTTGTTACTTGTATTTTAAGTCCTTAAAAATAAAAATATGTATAATTGAAAAAAAATTCAACAAAAATTTTCTGCAAAAAACATTGTCAAAATAAACTATCTGCAGAAACAAAATCAGAAGAATTGTGCAACACAAAAAATGTGTACATCTTTGCTGAAAAAAAACTGTAAAAATTACTATTTTGAATAAATTTTTTAAAATACAATTTTTGAGCTATTTTAGCTCTCTAAGTTGAGAGATTTATTTTTACAATTTTTTGACTGATAAAATTTTATTTGTTTTCATCATGTTTCTGAATAAAGCCTTGTATACAGTTCTTTTGGGAAAAAAAAGTATGGGGTGAGAAAGAAAAAATATTTTTATCAATCTCCTTTTTTTTCACAAATAGGTAAAATATTTTATTTACTTCGGGTTGGTCCACACTTGGAAAAAAAAAATTGAGGCGTTAAATTTTTTTTTTGCCCAAAGTCACTCACATAAGAAGAAAAACATTTAAGTACATGTTTTTCAATAAGGAACTGCATTCTAGTCGTAAATGAAAAAAAAATTATGTAAAATGAACTTTTTTTATAAAAATTCTTTATTGGCCTTTAGCCTTTTTTTTGCATTTTTTTTAACAATTTTTTGGACAATTTTTTTTTTATGGCTCCAAAACAATTTTGTCCCGACACATTTTTTTAAAAGAATTTTCTTTTTGCCAGAATTTTTTTGCAATAGTAATTATTTTTTCTACTTTCTTTTGACCATTTTTTTTTTGTTTGAGGACAAATATTTTTCGACGAATGTAAAATGTATTTTTTGACTACTTTTTATTATTAGGGTCACAAATTTTCCATTACTCACAAATTTTTTTGTCGGTTTTTTTTTGACAAAATCTTATTTCTTAACCAAAAAAGTTTGGTTCCACATTTATTTTCTACAATATATCTACTCATTTTTTTTTGACCACTAGAATTTTTAAATTTTGTCATTTAGCTTTTCAATTAAAATTTTAGTCCAAAAAAGAAATAAATTGGTCAAAAATAAATCGTGTCAAATAAAATGGAAAAAATGGACAAACAAAAATTCAGCTATAAAAAATTGTCGTGATATTCGGATCCATCGTCTATGTAGTTTTTATAATAGCAAAGTGTTACTGTGGTACACACTGCAAGATCCTGCTTGTTCGGCGTCGAGTCTGCCCTAGAGGTGGTCCTTTATTCTTGGTATTACCACTGCTACTGCAAGTAGGTCTGATGATTCCACCCGGGTAATCATCTACCCGAGTACCCGGTTACACGGGTTGCTTGTATCCGCGTAGTAAATTACCCGGGTATTCGGGTATAATGGGTATTACCCGGATAACTGGGTACCCGGGTATCATCTGCCCTAATATACTTTATTTAATATATACATATGTATATTAAATACCCGGTACCCCGGGACTATCCGAATTACTTGGTTACCCAGGTACTACCCGGGTACCCGGGTATCATCAGCCCTAACTGCAAGCAGCATGCATATCCTGTCTAGTGTTTGCACTGTGTAAAGCCTCAATTTCTTTTTCCCACATTTCATGAAGCTCTCTATTTCCCAAGCTCTTTCAATGAGTTGATGCAGTAGCTCGCTGGATGTTTTTGGTACTGCTTGTAATCGCTTTGATTGCATTCATGACTCTTTCCAATAGGGGTGCGCGTGCGACTTCAGCAAATTATTACTTCAACGAATGGGTAGTTGGACGTTGGACTTATTCACTGGCGAAAATCCAAAAGATCAGAAAAGTGGTCTTTCCACCTCTAAATCTATCTGGTTCTCATCCGAAACTAGCTCAGCTCCGTTTGTCTCTTTTACCAAAAGTTTCTTAGAGTCTTACTGTGACCTCTTTAAAAATGTTTAAGAAAATCCTTCTATCCTTCTTCTGCTTGCAGCCTCTTCTGCTTCTGTAGCAAATCCGTTGATGTGGTTACGATTATCATGACACACCCTACGATAGACATCTCTCATCTTCATGCGGTATCCGGTATGTAGACTCTAGTTCGTTTCTCTGTAGCTCCGAAGCGAGCTTTGAGGTGTTTCCTTTATTCGATCTTTGTCAAATTTTCTTCAGAAAGCCAGTGATATGGTGTCCTTGCGAGCAACCGACTATATTTTCTGGCTCGGTTGGAAATAGTTTCTGTATCTACTACCGATTGTTGATCCCCTAGTTGCTAACAAACTGCCAGCAGCGTTTTCAGTTGCCAAAGCTTATGTACCTCTTACCCGAGCCTTTCATTTTTCATCGCGTTCATTCACAATTTTTGCATTAATTAAAAAAAATAATAAATTTGCAGCACTGGCAAAATCTCCCTTCGATTTCAGCAGGCAAAATGCATTTCTCCATTGACAGTGATCACATCACATCAACTGTGATTTTTTTGTTATCCTTGTAGTTTTAAAAGTCCTTTGAGTCCTGTGTATTTCTATAGACCAACTTGCAACAGCATATAGTAGTTTTTTAGTTTTTCACTCTGCAGATGTTTTCCTTTCTCCTTAGAATATAACTATTACAACCCTCGAACCAGAAAACCTTGTTCTTATTGGTATATTCCCGATGTGTGCTTGTTTGCTTACAAAGTGTGACAATCGCGTGGCAAACACCTCTTCTGTTTCCGAATGCACGCGTGCGCATGTATACGCATTAGAAATAAGAAAAAATAAACAACCCTCTCTAACTTCCTTTGATCCTGCTATTGTTGCAGGAAAAAAAAACTGATCAAATTTCCAGTTGGGATAACAGGTAGACTGGAGTGTGGTTCCTTGCATCTAATGAAGATCGAATGAATATTTTATAGGAACAGCATAAGGAACCCTTTTTGCAAGCCACTGAAGCGAGAGATTTATTCGTCGTCGTCGTCACTCGGGGTGTGGACGTATGCGTATAAGGATCTGTCTCTTATGAGACACAAACCATATTCTAAGGCACGCTTCTTGTTCACGTGTCAACTATTAGTTCACGTAAACGAGCAACATGCTGGGCTTTTTTTCGTTGTTGTTGTTGTTATTTAAATTCTCTCTCACTCATTCTGAATTGTCCTTCCAGCCCAACTAACTGATGCTTGGAATTTTCGTGTAGATATATTATTTTGAATAAGTTCTTGTATAGAAACGAAAAAACGAAGGTGAATGAATTATAACGTGTGTCTTTTGTTATATCATTTTCCTCATTACTATAGCTGGGTAGTGGGTATATCGTAGTAGCCAAGAAACGAAAGAATGTTTATTTCGAGTTTCTGTAAACGAACTGGTTTCATATGCAAATTCAATCATTGGTTGATTTACATAAACATACCTCAAACTTTTTTTTACCTTAATTTTTACCTACTTTCTATAAAGTCCTTAAAAGACCCTTTGTTAAAAAAAGAAGAAAAATATTATTATTTGGTTATTTTACTGCTTAAGGATTCTAAACTGGTTGTTTTGTGTTATGTTGGATTTTCATCAACAGTTTTGAGAGGTGTAGCTGTAGGATAATGTTAGGGGTGGACATCATCAGGACACTAAACAAAATATTCAAAATTCATTTTTATTTTTTTTGTTTAGTTGAATTTAGAGTGACAAAAAAGAAAGGGTTTTCAACCGGTTTTTCTAAGTGCTATGGGTCAACATTAGAACCAGTTTATTTTGTTGATTGATAGAACAATTACTGATAAGAAATGTTATTAATTTTTTTTTTGAAATGTTATATCTAAAATTGGGAAATGAGGACATCATTTGGAAATGGAAATTCAAAAAGAAAATATAGTGACAGATGTGTGTATGCATTTTAAAGATGATTTCATGATAACATTGGAAAAGTAATATTTTCAATTCTGTATGCATTTTATGAATTTTGATAAAAGTTTTATTAGCTTATGTTATCAGTTTGACTTTTTCTTTGTATAGATAACAAACTGGTCAGCAGTGTTTAGTTGCGACAAGGGCTTATTCTGGATTCGTAAAAATATCCATATGTCTATATTATGAACCTCGACCTGCACCCTAAACGATTTTTTTCAAAATTGAAGCCATTGTTCCTTGTACTTTGATTATTTGATTGATGAAACAAAAGTCTAAGAAAATTCCCAAAAAATGGGCGTGGAAACAAATGTATATCTAAATTTGTTTAAAAAAAAATCTCTATTCTAAAGATTTATTAAGAAATTTGATGACAAAATTTATTATTTAAAGTAGGCGTGGCAGTGGGCAGATATATTTAAATCTATGATGAGCTATACGATTTACAATGATGTTTGAAAATTTTATCGAAATCATTGAAGTGGTCCACACTTAACGCACTTGTTTCCGCTCTTTTATACAAACTAAATCACTATAACTTTTAAGGTTTTCGCGGTTGGAATTATGTATACATTTTTGGATTTTTCGGATTAGCCGCGTTATAAATATTTAATATTTAGGGAGTTCAATACAGTACTCACCCGAACGTTTCGCTTCGAATTGCATCGAGCGTGGTCACCGGGAGCGTGGTTTTAAAAATGCTTTGCACATTAAATGCACCAAATTTCAGATTCAGTTGAGAAAAATTTTCGTTTTTGAATAAATTAAATTAAATAAATGCTAAATGCCGATTTTTCAAAATTTCAGTCGAGTATTAAAAATTCTAGAACAGGCACAATAACTCTTTAGAAATTAAGGAAAAAATGAAAAATACTTTTTTACCACATATATGATTTTTTATTTCTTTTCTAAATTAAGTTGTTTTGATGAACAGTTTTTGAAAAATTAATTTTCGAACTGAAAGTTTGGAAAATGAAAGAAATATTGTTTTTTTAAATAAATAAATTAATGAAAGTTATTTCGTTAAATAAATTGTAGGCCATGTTGATTTCAAAAGATTTATTCGTTTAAGAAAATTTCAGAACGAAGTCCTCTCATTTTGAATCCACCTGGTTTTGCGGATTTGAAATAAAATTGATTAGAGTAGATACTAAATGTATATGAGTACTTACTAAACTAAGAAATAGTACACGTAATTGTAACGTAATTTTATGAAAAAGTTCTGATATTTTTTTTTTAATTAGAAAAAGAAAAAAGTTTCTTTATAATTTTAAGTTTAAAAATTTATTTTTCAAAAACTATAGATTGAAACAGCGGGGGAACATGGATTTCCTCAAATAGTATTTTTTAACATGTCTCCACTCAAGCTAAAACTTTTTACATCTTATGCAAAACATATTTAGTGCATTCTTAATGAATTTTTTTAAATTTCAATTTTAAGCTATTAAATATTTTCGGATTTTGTCAAATTTTGAATTTATATTTCAGCACTCATTATTGAACATAACTAAAATTTTTCTACAGATTATATTCTATTACCTATATCTTTTGAAATTTTTTTTTTGAAAATTAAATTAAAGGGAGAAAGAGACATTGGCTTTAAAAAAAAACATATGGCATGACACTGTTAGTGTTGCCGTTGTTGTTTTTATATGTTCTTATGTTTTTATTTTTTGTTTTTTGCTTAAAGTATTTTTTTTTAATTTTGATCCAATCTGTTCGTATGCTTGAGTTTTTATTTCAAACTTGTTCTGAACATTCATAAATAAATGGCGTAGGAAAACGATTTTGTTTTCCTCAACTTTTGTTTTTTTAAATTAGCGCGCACCAAAGAGGATTTTATGTACCCTTTATATGTCAGAGACACAGTGCGAGCCTTAGGTAAGTAGGAGGGGATGTGAAAGAAAATGTCGGTGAACATTAGTCTTGAATTTCAGTACATCACAATGAGAGGGAAAGACAGAGCGTGGAAGGTTATTCCATATTCGCGTAGTACGGCTAAAGAACGAATCCCTGTACTTGACAGTACGACCGAAGTTGGGTTCAAGAGTAAACTGATGAGCGTTCCTGGAAGCGCGAATGCTACGGTTAAATTGTTTAAGGGGAGGAATGCAACTGTCTATTTCATTTGAGCACTTACCGTAAAAGTAACGATAAAAGAGTGAGAGACAGGAAACGTTACGCCGGCGGCGCCGCGCCGTTGTTCAAGTGACGTAAAAGTATCATATTTAGCCATTTCAGTTCCGCGTCCGAGGAGCAGGTGTGTGAATCTGGAAACGAATATGAAAAGCTAAGGGTGCTATCGTCAGCGAAAGAATTTAATGGATTATTATTAGTTGCAGACAGGAGATAATTGATGAAAATGAGAAAGAGGATCAGAGACAAAACGGAACCCTGTGGCACACCAGTATTTATGTTCAGATTTGAATCCGTCTAATACTACTTGTATAGAGCGATTCAAAAGAAAGTTACTAATCCAACGAAGAAGGGTTTCATTGATACCAAAAGCACGCATTATTGATAAAAGAGCAGGATGCCAAACTTTTATTATTTGTAGCTCCTATATTTTTTTCTCGATTTTGACAAATATTTTATAATTCTTTTATATTCAAACAGAAAGAACAATAATTGAAGATGAGACATTTTTAAAAAACAACCTCTAAAAATTCTACTGTTTTAATTATTGATTTTGATTTGTAAACTAGTGCATGCAATTGATGAAATATAAAACTAACTTTATTTCTTTTTGTTCATTGAATTTCCCCACTTTAACATAAATGGAAGAATGACAAATCGGACATAATTTATTATGTCACACGTGTTATCTTTAAAAGGACTTCATTAACCTCAATCACTTTTATTTTTTTTCTTTGAACTTATATTGTGACTTCCGATTATAATTTTATAGTAGCAGTATATAAAGGATGGCGTGTGCTTTTGAGCTTCTCTATTTCCTCTAACAATCATCAGTTATTTATTCATGTCCCAAAAATCCTCTGATGATTATTCTAATTGAATGTGAATGTGTAGTTGTTGGTTGATTTAATGTCCCCACTTGCTCATTGGATGTTCCAACACACTTTAATCACAGCAAAATAATAGAGATTCACTTTGATTGAATTAAATAAGTTTGGTCTTTCATGAATCGTTCTGGATTAACAAGCTCTACACAAAAAAAAAAAAAAATCGAATGTCCCACCAGAACCCACGCAAACGACAACATATATTATGTAAGTAAGTAAATGTGTTTGTATGTGTGTACTTACTGATTTCCAATTCATCAATAAAATAAAATCACGGCTTCCATTTAATTCTGTTTACTTTTTCAATAATGCATGTGGCTGCCTTGAAATACTGCACGAGGATTGCTTTTCGCTTTTTACTATATGAAAAAAGGATTCGACTCTGCCACGAGTATAAAGCGTAGGTATAGTTGTTGATTGCAAGAGCAGCAGATGGTTTTTTTTTTTTTAGCGAAAACTACTCAGAAGTTGCAAGTTTGAAGCATATATGCGCTATGCAGCGACACAGGGACTTGTTAAAGTTGGATTCATTTGGCATGCATTTTATAAAGTGAGTGCTGAGGGATGATGGGAGGATGGGTGATGGAAGGGGGCCACATATAAGGATATCGGCCTTAAGGCTTTTTTTTTTCTTTTGTCTCTTTTGCAATCAATTATTGTTTTTGTTGTTGGTATAGTATTGATGGCGGGTTTGGTTGTTGGAGGTTCTGGGAATCAATCAACGCCAAGGTGGTGGTTAAGTAGAAGAACAATCAATGGTAAATTGCACTTTGGGGGTGGGGGGGCCAATTGGAGGGTGGCTTGTATATTGTACAATTAAGAAAACCGACTCAATAAATGATTTAATATACGAATTGCACGTGAGTTGGGATGTAAGTTTTATTTCGTAGGTTTTTTGTTTTTGTATAGTTGTGGTATTGACATTTTGAGATATTACCGTGGTATATAAATGAAGGTAGATGATCAGTATGATAGAATAAAGTTCCATTGGAAAATTTTAATGGATTCTTCAAATACCAAGTTCAAATGCTTACCTAATTTTTTTTGTTTTGACCCAGATATTTGATAATTTCAAAATGGCTTCCAATCTGTCTACAGTTGGGAATACATAGTTGGTTGAGACACTCTTCCACCTGCGGTCTTCCACTACTGCTCCGTCTCTTAGGATTGGATTCGAAGGCTTTCCCGTTGGGTTCCATTTGCTCTACATGACCCAGCCATCTAAGTCGCCGGACCTTAACCCGTTTGACCGGATTAGTGTCGCCTTACCCGTGTGTTTCTTCTCTCTAATCTCTATCGAGGAGACGGGACTAAAAATCATCCCAAGAATTTTTCTTTCGAAGCAAGGTTCATGCCACTTTGCCATATGCTCGTATAAGAACCAGGATGATAAGTGAAGAGGACTTTGCTACTCAAAAGCTTTCTTAGTCCAAAGAAACAACAATTGGTTTTCGTTTGATTCCAGCGTTGGTGTTATTGTCTGAATTAAAAGTAGACTTAAACGTTCTGTCCAAGACTTCGGTATTGAGTGTGGTTTTTTGATAACAGCATATACTTCGTCTTGCCCTGATTCACCACTAAGCCCATCTTATCTTCTTTGCTTCCGTCGTAATGTTCACAAACGCTCCACTGACATCAAGCTGTGTTTTTCAATTTATGTCAATATCGTCGGAGTATCCGGGAAATTGGAAAGCTCTTTGAAACATTGTGCTTCTTGTGTTGAAGTTAAGAGTTTTGCACTTTCCAGAACGGTGTTGAAGATGTCGCATAAAGGTGCACCAACTTTGTCTTGTTGAAAAATAATTTTATCAAAATTTAAATAATTATTTTCAATAACTCAAAATCTTACAATTTCAATGAATTTTCAATATCTTAGAATTTTATCAACATCTCAACTTGTTTCTACCGATTCTAATACAAGTGGAATTGAAAGTTTGGTGAGAAATGGTTTGACACCAAAATACACCAAAATAGGTGAATGAATGTTGAAGCATTTTTGACATTATGCCTAAAGTAGTGGGTTATGTTTTTTCAAAATATTAACAATATGTTTTCAGAACATTCTGCTTGTGTTGTGTATCTTAGGTAAGTCATACATTTCAGAACTGTTGGCGGTTTATGTTTTTTGGGTCGTATTTCAATAACTTATTTGATTTTTTAGATCAAAAATAACTATAGGTAGGTACTTTTGGTACATTTGCCTTTTTGAAAAATCAGATTTTTCTCGAAAACAGCTCCAACGATTCTTTTGAAAAAAAAACAATAATCTTAAATAAATATGGCTCACCTTTAATGAAAAAAAAAAAAAAAACAAAATGTGGAAGGTACCGTTACATCCTACAGAATCATTTTTTATTTCCATTTTCCATTCTGATTGCAATTAAATTTTTTTTCGCATTTAATATAGAAAAAAAAATTTGTTTTGAGTCAAAAATGGAATATAACCTGTTTCCAATACAACCTTTAATAATTTAAACAAAATTTATTTTCATTTCCGAAAATAACGGTACTTCCCATACAAATGCTAAAAGAACTGTTTAACGAAAAAAAAATTAAAAATTGGAAATAAAGTCCAAAATAAAAAAAAAACAAAATCCGATAACAATTTATTCAGAATTTTTTGAGCGATATTTTCAAATGTATTTGGAATTTTTTTGAATTTTAATATCATTCCAGATTTAACAAAACAAAAAACAAAAACATTTTAGTTAAATCGTCCAAAACTGAGGAACAATGCCAAAATTTGGAAAAGATGTTAATTTGAGCGATGATTTCATTTTTTTTTTGTTCATTGTTGGACTATCAAAAAAAATTGGTGTTATTGGCTTAATCCGAATTTCTAACGTAAAAATATAAATACCTTTTTAAGATTCTTATAGGAAAGTAGGAAAAACAAAAGTTGTAGGTCTGAATAAATATTCTTCAGAACCAATCAACCACAGTCAAATTTTAAGCCAAAGGCTATTTTAACTTCTTTTTTGTGTCCAACAAATAATTCGCAAGTTCTTTGTTAAATATCAATTCTGTAGAAAAGGATAGATATACTTATACTCTCTACATTGTTATCGCGAAAAAAGGGTTGGTTTTTTTTATCGCACCCTTTTTTTCGTTTGTTTAACGGCGCCTTTAACCACTATCTGGGCACGCTAATTAGTCCTTTGTGAGTTTTTACCAAAAAAAAAGAGGAAAATAAATGAAAAGAAAAGAAGTGAAACAGCAACAAAAAAAAACAAAAAAAAAAGACTGTAACCATTACGAATCAATCAATTTGTAATTTTGCAATGCGGGGACCTTGAGTTCTTCTTGTGTCCAAGAATTGAAGGATCTAATGAATTTCGTATTCATTCATCCTCATCTCTTTTGTGCTGCTACAAAAGGACCAAGTATTTTTTTTTGTTGTTGTTTTGTTTTAGCTGTTTCCTCATTTCTTTGTTTTATAAATGGAACGGATATTTGATTTTATTTCCTTCTTTTCTCTTTTTTTTTATTTGATTTGATTTTTCATTTTATTTGTATTTTTTTTTTTTAATGTGATTTTTCAATCGAAGGACAAAGTAAAGAAATTAAAAGAAAAAAGGATTTGATGACAAAATGTGCTGCTAAAAAGCAGAAATAAAGCAAATAAAAAATCATTGACGATGGCAAACAACAACAACAACAACAAATGCCTTTTAATGAAATGGTTTTGCATAGTTTCCCTAGACGTCATCATTAAGAGCACACCAGGCTGCTTCTGCCTCCTATAGCAAAAGGTATCACCTTTTTTTGTTGAGTTTCATATAATAGGATACGACATCGACAGGACTAAAAAATGTATATCAAATCAAGGTCCTCCTAGGGACGGGACAAGAGGTAACTAAAACTATCCAAAAATCAACAACAAAAAAAAGGGGGAACTCAGGTAGACATATTCGAAAACAACAACAAAAAATACTAAAAAACGGTAAAAAGCATCTAAGCACACAAAATATTCACAGCCTCCAGGGAGTCGACCGACTCGGGTATCGGGAATCCTAAAGAGAGAGAATTTTAGAAGAAGCAAAAAAAAAAAAAAAACTTAGTGGAAATGCCACAGAGTTCAAAGACCTCTCATTTTCTGTTATCCCTGGTGTTGTGTGTCCTTTGATGCAATGATCAACAAATAACGACAGATGCAGTCGTTGTTTTTGTTGTTCGATGGTTTTCCCCTGGGCGATTAGTATTTATGTGGTGCTATTGCATTATGGCTTGTTGGTTTTTCCTTCTTTTTTTTTTTAGATATATTGGGATGCATATGCAACAGGGTGATGCAGTGCAGTAGTTTTATTTTTTAGGACTTTAATGACAGTTGGAAAATTTTCTCAAAAGGTATATTAGGTAGGTATGTGTCTATTCGAAAGGTAAAATAGATGCAAAGGGGTCAATTGAAGACAATATACGAATGGTCGTAGGACATTTTCGTTGTTTTAACGTTTCTGCCAGCTGAGTTCTTTTTTTTTTTAGGGATTGGCTGTGTTGAAAAATTCTTTAGTTTGAATGATAACAGAGACGCAAAAGGGTCATCCTCATCATCTTGTGATGTCCTGGATTCTGGATGCAAGCTGTTGTAAATTGAACAATGTTATTTTCAACAAAAGTATACCACCTCATCTAAATAAAAATTGCTTTATACTTCAGATCAAGTATTTTATTACATTTCATTGAAATTATTATGTAAATTACCATTCATTCAAAAATCATCTTTAAATTGAGCCGGGGAATTAAATTTCCTAATTTTTAAGATGCCTATAATAGTAATGGGAAAGGGTCAATGGCATGCTGATATAGTAAAAGGGAATTCCACAAGGAGGAGTTCTCTCACCGCTTTTGTGGATACTGGTTATGAACGAAATCATGATCGCATAGCGTTGTCAAAGTAGTTGACAACGCAGACAACTTGGCGCTGCTATCGATCGGAACATTTATTTTCACAGCCAATGATTGATTATGATCTGTCGAAAGTATGCCGCTGAACGAGGAAATGTGCATTTTCGGTCAACCCACAAAAAACCTAACTAGTACTTCTTACTAACAAAAAGAAAGAGGGTTTGTCCTACCGTCAATAGATGGAGCCCGACTTGATATTTCATATCATGCCAAATATCTGGGCGTAGGTCTTAACAAAAAGTTAAATTGGTGTATGAACATTAAAAGCAAAGCCAAGAAGACCATGATGGCGTCAGCTCGACAACCGGGGTCTGGTCCTGTCCTCCTTCAATAAGTCTCTCCACCTATCCCGGCCTAGAGTCGACGCCATCCAGTTGTCACCCCAAGGCTTCAGGCGTCCTGGTCTACGCCATCTCTTCAGCGCAAGCATGGTCTACCACGCTACCGTCTACCATAGAATGTGCCACAGAAGACTTTCCGGACCGGTTCCTCTTCGCTCATGAGAGCTTGGTGCCTGCTCACTGGAATCTACGGAGCTTAATTTTTGTCACTATCACTGCTTGAAGGTAGATTGCGTGCAATATTCATGATTATACCGTCTCCGGAATCGGATGATGGTGTGAAATGTCGAAACACAAAATAAACAAACATGGTCGTCTACAAGCAATTTTTGTTTTTTTCAAAACTAAATTTCTCCAAAACAAAATGCTGAAATAAAATTTGGTCCAAAATTTAAATATTGTTAAAAAATTGAAATTTATTTTCAAAAAAAAAATGGAAAATTTTGGGAGTTTTTTTTAAATCGCTAGAATAAAAAATTGTTCAAAAAGTTAAATTGTGAAAAAAAATAGTTGTCAAAAAATTTTACTCCTGAAAAAAAAAATTGTTCGATTTGTCAAAATTTGATAAAAAAAAAATTATCAAAAAAAAAAAGGTTCATTCCGGGACTTGTAGGGAATTTTATGCTCCGCAACTTTATTTATGATTTTTTCCCATAATGTTAATTGTTAGGAAGAAATATATATATGTACATAATAAAAGATCTGGTCTTAAGAAGGATGACCGGCCCTGATTTGTTGAAAAGTGGTACAAGTTTTAAAGAAAGTGTCTAAAGAATCAATTTGAACATCCGCTTGCGTTGCCTAGAGAAATGCCTTAACGTATAGATAGAGTCAACATTTTTGTGTCTGAATATTAACCTATCACCCCAATCCAGGTTCACAGCATCATTGGCCCGACAAGGAACGGCCCTCCATGGCTCACTTGCGTACAGACGGGCAAAATGTTTTCTTTGTTTCTCAATCCAATCGTAGCAATAATTTAACAAACTGCGTAATAACTAGGTTGATATCTCTCTCCTATAATAAGCCCCGATCAAATGATCTCCTATGCAGGCCCAGGCAAGACATAGCCAGGATCGTTGCAGCAAAGCTTGGCATTTCTCCTAATACTTTTTGCCGTAGATGTGGTCACTTAGAAGAAAAGGAAACAGTGTTTCATATCCTGCTTTATGCAGAATCAGAATGCATAATCTTTTGGATGGGATTTGGTAGACGGTCTCAAACAGCTTTTTGAAGACCAGAGACTTGATATCTTTTCTCAACGCTTCAGAATCGCTCTAGCAAAGACCCGCTGATTCTTAATTATTCTTAATTATTTCACATGTCAAACGAGTTATGGTATCAAAATGGCGTACTCCACTTGTTACCGCCATTTTAACCTGCCGGAAAATTAAACATCGAACATTTTTTCATCGTTGAATGTTCTTTCAAAAACTTGAGATAAATAGAAGTACCTTTAGGAAGGAAAGCATTTGGTCCCTTACTGAAGCAGATTTGTTCGATGAATCATTTAAAATGCGTCCTCTTCCTTTCAACACTGCAGTCTACAGATGGAGTTAAAAGGTTTCTATGATCAACATTGTTATTTCTTTAAGGCGATTAATAAAGTCCAGTTAACCAAAATTACCTGGACTACGCTAAATCGTTAATTTAAAATAACCATGACACCCTGTTTCTTAGAAACCAAAACAAAGAACATACCACATAAAATCGTTCACCAGTTGCACTCTTCAGAGCCTTTCTAACTGCTGCTAACACTTCACATTCAAATCATACAAAAGGGGAGAACTCCAAGGTAACGTTGCTGCTGCCACCAAGCCAAGCCAAGCCGCATCATAATCATCAGGAGCAACAGCCATTAATGGCCCTAGGACAACAAAACAGCCGTCGATAAATCGACGCAAGCAAAATATACGCACATACCACTCACTGCACCCAATCATTGAAGGTTCATAATATTGGAATGGCAACACGGTCTCAAGTGGTATCCTTGAGTTGTGCTATATATTGGAGGAGCGTTTTGCAACTTGAGAACAAGAAGTGTGAGCTGTTTTTAATTTGTGTCTTCCGCTGATGCCAACAATACGATGACGATGATATTATGAAGCAGATGACGCAATTATAACACATCACCTCTATTGAACAGCAATTTTGAATTCTCGAGGCACCATCAGCTAGATGTGCCAAATATTCTCAAAGCAATAGGACCCTGACATTCCCGTAGGATTTTCAGAAGGATTTGAGAAAGAGGATAAAACATTCATCACCATCATCATCATCATCAGATACCAGACAAATATCGTAACGGCTCGACATTCTTCAATGATCCCCTGATACCCACCTCTCACTTTCCAACCTTTCTATATTTGGATCAATTATGTGCAGCCCTACCTTAATGAGACATAGAGAGAGGGTAACGACAGTCGTTCTCATAGCAACAAGTTTTGCCAGAGATCCATCAAAAGATTCGATGGGCACTTCAGTTGAATTATTCAAATCGCACAACAACGACAAAAAACCAGAGACACAGAAGAGTCCTCTTCTCTGACAAATCCTGATGATTCTGATGCTTCTCCTAGCCTCATCCTGTTTCTATTCGATTTCAATATAAACTCTGCCTCGCTGAAATTCTATTTGCATTATTTTGTAGGTTTCGTTGTTTTGAGACTATATACGAACAACGGGAGTTAAAATGCTGCAGCCTAACATCACCATCGTCGTCGTTGTCCTCGCTTCATCCTCCGTCCTCCGTCGTCGTCGGTTGTCCTTGTCGTCCTTTGACTGATAATGCAGAAACACAGGACTGAGTAAACAGACAAACATCTCCCCATCCCCACGCACCACACACAGTCCTGTCTGCAGGATAACCTGTTATTCTTGTGAAATTGAATCCTTTCGTTAGGCAGGAGCTAGAGGACAAGGATTTGTCTAGGAGAACTAGGGCCAGCCAGTCTGGGTGGTTGTATGTGAGTTTGGTGGTGTGGGTGGGTTGGTTGTAATTATGTTTTATACCCGCAGGATTCAGCTAAGAAATTATAAACGAGGATATAGACTGAGAGTACAGGATGTACCTTAGCGCGTTTATATAGGGGTGCATTTACAATTGATACAGCAGCAAGGAGTTGGCATTGCCATTGCGCTAACTGCCACTTCCATGGATTCTGACGATGATGGCGGCAGCGGCGGCGGATCAGCGGTGATGGTGGCTGTGGCCGCCACAGGACGAATTCGCAATTTTCAGGACAAATACGATTTATACATGCGTCTACGTCGTCGTCATAGTCGTCATTGTGCGTGTGGATGGAGTTGATTCTCTCTTTCTCTGATTGCTGGTGGTTACATCTGGTTTCCTTTTGATCTCTGTCCAATTCTAGAGATATATGATGGATTGATGATGTGGCAATGGCGGGCGGCTTAATTGTATATTGTTTCATCAGAAAATTCAAGCTGGAAGGACGATATACTGTTGATGGGGAAGAAGAAAATTTCATTGTTATTTGTTTTTTTTTGTGTTATTAGAACCGTATTTTGAAATATTTGCTTTTCATTAAAAGCGTTTTATTTTTTTTTTTGTGCGTGTTGGCAGGAGAAAATGTGATTATAGGCACAGGGAGATCCTTTGAAGAATATATGTTACCATGGGGACGATATGATGGGCATTTAGCAGTATTATTTAAAATATTGGAATTGGAAAGGTATGGGAGTATGCTTATGACACTGTTTTTGGTGTGCGTTTCATGTTTATTTTGTGCAATATT
This sequence comes from Syrphus vitripennis, assembly GCA_958431115.1. Taxonomy (NCBI): domain Eukaryota; kingdom Metazoa; phylum Arthropoda; class Insecta; order Diptera; family Syrphidae; genus Syrphus; species Syrphus vitripennis. The sequence continues at coordinate 21,639,050 of OY288110.1, forward strand.
AAATTTTTGCTAATTTAATGAAAAAAGGGGTAAGCAAAGCATAAATATTAAAAACTTGCATCTGCAGCATATATACCGGTGCTATTTGATGTAGGCATTATGATGCATGTCTATGTTTTTTTTTTTGTTTTTTATTTCAAAATATTTTTTAAGGTTGTTTGAACCCTTTTTATAAATATTATATTCAGAACCCTTTTTTTGCTGTTGGTTTTTTTTTTTTGGTAACAAATTAAGTGCAAAGAGCTGTATCATTTTATTGATGTCTGTCTGCTGATTGCTAATGCATCATAAAGGCACACCAGAGGCAGGTGGGTATATCCTTTTTTCATTTGATTTCATTCATTAGAGGGCGGTTTTTTGAAGTTATTTTTTTTTTTGTTCGGGATATGGTTTTCAATGAAGTGGAAAATTAATGTTCTGTTAAAGCTGTTTTTCTTTTTTTAGAAAGTAAATATAGAAAAATTAATTAAACTTTTAATGTATTTTAGAAGTCAAAAATGCTTTGATATTTTTGTCCACCAATTTGTCACCCTAATTTTTGAAATCCAATAAATCTTATTAAAAAGCCTTTTGGCAAATAAACAGAAATTTTTTTGTAACAAATAGATTGAATTTTTTCAACACAAAGACGAGACTACTACAAAAGTGTGGTGTGCTATCATATCACATGGCTAGCCCTCCTCGAACTTACTTAATTGATATTCGGTTGACGGTTGGTTTTTTTTTTATGATAGTGAATGTGATCTTCCAAATGCTGCATCCATCCATCATCAAGTACCGGTTCAATCTTATAAAGTCGTTTCTTTATATTTGGACAGCATTCCTAACGCGGTCTTTGCTTTTCTGATTCGACTGGAAATATCTAATTCGGTCCCACTATTAATAGAGGCAGTACTCCAAGGAAAATTTTCTTCCATATCAACGACTTACTTGCTTACTAAGATCCTCAGACTTATTACGTCCGATGGTTTTCCCTTATAGAGCACAGAACCCTTCTACGAGCCATCGTGTACGGTTTCTGCAGATGCATTTCAGCTCACTTCAACTCTTTTGAAGTTGTACTGATTCCTCCTCGACTGCTCTTCGCCAAGGCTTCTAGGTTGTCCTGGTGGTCTTCTTGTCTGCTTGACACGCTATGCATTCTTTACCCTTTCCACTGTCACTTATGTCTTCGATGATAGAGCCAATGGGTTCCTGGCCTGTTCTCGTATGAAGTTCATCATTTGAGATTCGATTTGGCTAGAAAATCATCAGGATGTTGCGCTGACGAACTTTAAGAACTTTTGCACCTTTTAGTGGCAGCGGTTGTGACTTTATAAAGTTGTTTCTCCATATTTTGGACAACATAACAAACGCAGCCTTTGCTTTCCTGAATCGGCTGTTAATGTCTATTTTAGTTCCACCTTTTCAATACAGACAATACTTCTAAGATATTTTGAAACATCTCTACTGGTTATCCATAAACATATACTTAAGCAGATCAAGATGTTCCAAGATTTATCTTTTAACCTTTACGAGTGTTGGGCTATTTATATATAATTTACATAACAATACTGAATTGAGAAAAATGAGTCTCCAGTTAGCGGATTTTTTATTTTTAAAACTTGTTTTTCTTACTTGAGGTGCAACTGTGTGAAAATATGGCAAAAATGGTTAAATACATTTAAGATTTTTTTTTAATATCGACTAAAGGTGGCTATAATATATATTTTATTTGTTTATTTTATTTATTTTATTTATTTTATTTATTTTATTTATTTTATTTATTTTATTTATTTTATTTATTTTATTTATTTTATTTATTTTATTTATTTTATTTATTTTATTTATTTTATTTATTTTTTTTATTTTATTTATTTTATTTATTTTATTTATTTTATTTTATTTATTTTATTTATTTTATTTATTTTATTTATTTTATTTATTTTATTTATTTTATTTATTTTATTTATTATATTTATTTTATTTATTTTATTTATTTTATTTATTTTATTTATTTTATTTATTTTATTTATTTTATTTATTTTATTTATTTTATTTATTTTATTTATTTTATTTATTTTATTTATTTTATTCATTTTATTTATTTTATTTATTTTATTTATTTTATTTATTTTATTTATTTTATTTATTTTATTTATTTTATTTATTTTATTTATTTTATTTATTTTATTTATTTTATTTATTTTATTTATTTTATTTATTTTATTTATTTTATTTATTTTATTTATTTTATTTATTTTATTTATTTTATTTATTTTATTTATTTTATTTATTTTATTTATTTTATTTATTTTATTTATTTTATTTATTTTATTTATTTTATTTATTTTATTTATTTTATTTATTTTATTTATTTTATTTATTTTATTTATTTTATTTATTTTATTTATTTTATTTATTTTATTTATTTTATTTATTTTATTTATTTTATTTATTTTATTTATTTTATTCATTTTATTTATTTTATTCATTTTATTTATTTTATTTATTTTATTTATTTTATTTATTTTATTTATTTTATTTATTTTATTTATTTTATTTATTTTATTTATTTTATTTATTTTATTTATTTTATTTATTTTATTTATTTTATTTATTTTATTTATTTTATTTATTTTATTTATTTTATTTATTTTATTTATTTTATTTATTTTATTTATTTTATTTATTTTATTTATTTTATTTATTTTATTTATTTTATTTATTTTATTTATTTTATTTATTTTATTTATTTTATTTATTTTATTTATTTTATTTATTTTATTTATTTTATTTATTTTATTTATTTTATTCATTTTATTTATTTTATTTATTTTATTTATTTTATTTTATTTTATTTTATTTTATTTTATTTTATTTTATTTTATTTTATTTTATTTTATTTTATTTTATTTTATTTTATTTTATTTTATTTTATTTTATTTTATTTTATTTTATTTTATTTTATTTTATTTTATTTTATTTTATTTTATTTTATTTTATTTTATTTTATTTTATTTTATTTTATTTTATTTTATTTTATTTTATTTTATTTTATTTTATTTTATTTTATTTTATTTTATTTTATTTTATTTTATTTTATTTTATTTTATTTTATTTTATTTTATTTTATTTTATTTTATTTTATTTTATTTTATTTTATTTTATTTTATTTTATTTTATTTTATTTTATTTTATTTTATTTTATTTTATTTTATTTTATTTTATTTTATTTTATTTTATTTTATTTTATTTTATTTTATTTTATTTTATTTATTTTATTTTATTTTATTTTATTTTATTTTATTTTATTTTATTTTATCAAATTTAAAAAGAACATATATGTAGGTATATGAAAAAATCGTTCGATGGTAAAAATAAAAAATCGAACATGCGGTTATCGAAATAGGAAAATAACAACTTTTTTTCAAAATTAAAAATTACATTTCTCCAAAGTTTTATATTGAATGTTAACAATAGAAAATTAAAAAGAAATGGTAGAAAGGGTAACAAAAAAAATAGATGCTGAGCCATCTTTAAGCAATTATTTTACTTCTAGAAAAATCTATCTGCTTAAACTTCTTCCCATAGATACCTAAACCTAACTCTAAGTTATTTATTAGTTGCTGTAGATTCATGACTCGCGACGATTGATGATAGGAGTCCCACCTGACATTTTCCCATAAATTTTTGTCTAATTATCCATACATATGTTCCATCAGGCAAATTATCATGTGAAAGTGTCCAGAGGATGCACATCATTAACGAGCAACTACTTTTGATACACCCTCTATCTCAATTTATTTACAGACCCATATTGTCCTAACATTCAAAGATCAACTACTTCCGAGTTCCAAAACAAATTAGAAGGGATATCTATAAAAATGAGTTTTCGTTTTTAAATGAAAATTGCAAGCAGCTGCATTCCGCCCAATTCAATACGTTTCCCTCTAAACTTATATCCTGTGTGTGTTGCAGTCGTCAGCGCCCTTGATTATAGCTAACAGAGGAATCTGGCCAAACGAGTGGTTCGCCTATAAAAATGTTGCCTTCGGGATATGTTCATTAAGAGTATATAGTAACAGCTCAAGCGAAGGCGAAAATATTTGATAGGTAAGAAGGTATAAAAGGTATATGGTGTGTGGCAGCCACAAAAGGATCAAAAACAATACGTTACCTTTTCAGTGAGTTATTATCCTTCTCGAAAAGTGTTTTTTTTTCTGTTGTAGGTATTCCCGAACCCCTCTCTTTAAATAGATTTCGACTCAATAAAGACCTCGCATAAAACTTTTGTTTTGTTGTAATTGTTGTTGTTTTTGTTGTGGTCCTTGTGTCCTGTCTGGATCCTTGAGTCCCGCCAGCAATTTGTTGAGGTAGAACTTGGTCGCGCTGCGCTGACTACTTTACCACTCAGGAAGGAAGTAATAGCAGCACCGGTTGCAATATAGACAAGCACACTCACGTGAAGAAAACCTTTTGCTGTTGTGTATACCTTTTTAGGTAGGTTGGGTTCACTTTGGACTTAGGGTGCATTCACCCTCTATGAAGTAGCAGCAGCAGCAGCAACATATATCACCCCGTGCAGCAGCTCAGAGCGCTGCATACCTATAAAGCAAAACACAATCAACGAACAAGGAAGTGGCATGCATTTTTTTTTCTTGTTCATAGTCTCTCTCACTCTCTCTCGCTCATTTCCAATCCCAAAAACAACGAATGGAAAACATGTTTTTCAGGAAATTATCCCGTGACAACATAACAGTATTGTTTTGGACAGGAACATTGAAAAAAACGAAGCACCACTGCGCCCAGGATTCAGAGAGAGAGAGAGTAGCAGGACCAAGGGGGAGCGACAACACAAAATATATATCACCATTCATTACTATCAAGCAACGCAACAACAAGAACAAAAGACTCGCATAAAAAATGAGCTGCTACATATAGGATAGGTACACCATACAAATACAACATAGCCAACGATCGAGAAATGTCCTTGTTGCTTTGTTGCTCAAGAGACAAGCTGGAATCGTCGAATCCCTTTCACAAATTTATTTAGCTATTTTTTTTTTTTCATTATTTTTCGGTGATGGTTGGTCCTGTCCTGGGCCTCATTTGGATGCAAATTAAGGGCGATGCTGGAAAATGTAACGTTACCCTATTTCCATACTCTATGTGGGCATTTATTTTTAGTCATTTATTTTGCATGGTCATGCAGATGAACGAAGCAAGGTCCTTGGTCCTATTAATTCGTTTTTGTGTTGTGTTGTGTTTTTTTTTTTTTTTTTTTGGGAAAATTTACAGCCTGAAGGATTTCTTGGCATATTATACGAATGGGGTGCTGCAAAATGCAATAAAAATATTTCCTTAGCTGCTCTTTACTTTGGTTGTCGATTAAATGCACACACAATAGATGGCATATAATAATAAAAAAAAAGGACGAAAATTGCACATAAAATCCAGGAGAAAGTCTATCTACCTCATCCCATTTGAAGAACGAGCTATGTAAAGCATCCTCTCTTGGGGATGTGGCTCATTCGAAATTAACATATTTGCAGATGACATGTTGCGTTCATAAATCGTTTTTGGCAGGATGAGAAGAGAAGAGGATATGACATTGTACACAGGCAGTTTTTTTTTTTTTTTGTGATGATGTTACATGCAGAGGGACATTAGGGACGCTATTATTCATTTAATTTGGTGAATGAATTATTGACATCATTCCATTAGAGTGTGTTTATATCACTTTTTGTTGTCTGCGAAGCGCCAGCGGCCGGAGTGGGGGAGGAGTTCGGTCAGTGTATATGGTATATGAAAGGATCAGAAGCATTTTCCATAATTTTATTTGCAAATGGTCGACATTATTTGTGACATCATTGTCAATGTAAATTGTCCATAGCCAAAAATTTGCAACACAAAAATCAATTATAGCCATAATGGGTGATAGAATATATTATATATGTACATGTACTTGTATATATTTTTAGTAGGTATTTTGTATCTGAAGCTTAGTCAGGATGTCAATTTTTGGGTGCGCTCTGTTTGTGTTAATTGATGTAGAATATAATAAATGAATGAAAAACCTTGTAAAAATAATACCAACGCAATAAATAATGCATCTGACATAATTTGATTAGTGTGGCATATTGATGAGTTTTGTTCGTGATCAATACTGAATACAACAACTGAATGCACTTAAGTTATTGTAGTTTGGATTTTTCAATAAAGTCTACAAAAAAATAATATTTTTAAAAAATTCATAATAGTTTCATAAAAAAGGACTTTTTTTTTAATATTTAGAAAATATTGTTCAAATATAATTTAATGGCAAGAAAATCATTAAGAAAATAACGGTAGGTATAAGGTCATACAAATGGAAAATTTAAATTATTCCATCAATTTGTGAATAAATAACAAAAACCAAAGTTCGTTGGTCAGCTCTTTTGTTTTGCAATTAATTAATTAATTTATTTCTTTTAAACACTGTTCTACGGTGACATATTTTTTCTGAAGTGACTTATTTGAGACTTAAAGCATGAATATAAAGGGTGTTTTTTTAGAGATATAGAACTGTGAAATGGAATCAAACAAAGATGAATTTAAAATTGAAGTGAAATTGACTTTATTCGAAAGATAATCTTTTACAGCCAAATTAATAAACGTGGAATAGCGAAGGTTTAGGCCTTATTCCGTGGACTAAGCGCAAAGTATTATGAATAAAACAAAATGTCTACTAAGTGACGTTTACTAAGCTAATCCACCGAAGAAGGTGGTTAAGCGAAGGAATAAAAAACCAGATGATTCAAAATTGTTTTGAAAATAAAAAACATATAAGTGAAAGTAAAAGTTAAGTAAAGAAAATGTTTTGAAAAAAATAATAATAATAATGGCAGATTTATTGCCACCCATTTCACCTACATAGACTATCTAACATAACTATCTTTTTCCATCCATATATTTCTCTATATATCTATATTTCTAAAGGTACACATAACTATCCAAACACAATTCATGAAAATAATTTCTTCTCACCTAAAAATAAAAGTCCTTAGGTGTGTTTGGTGACGTGAGTTTTTTTTCGACAAATTTTCATAATTTGCTCTCAAAACCCATACAAAAAAAACATGTTTGGAAAACTCGGTGAAAATTTCAAGTCACTAAACAAGCATATTACTTATTGTAGTAGATTTTCTCAAGAGATGTTTGGTAGACGTCACTTTACTATTCCACGAGCATTTTGTTTTTATTCATTGAACATTTTAATCCATAGCTTAACTCTTATTCTATCGTTTAGTAAAGTCGTGGAATAAAGGTAGAATAAGCGGTTTTTATTAATATGGCTGTTAGAGTTTGGAGGTTCAATTTTCGATCACCTCTTCCAATTTGTGTGCCCGTACATATATCGGCAATAATGCGGTGAATGTTGTCTTCCAAGTGGTCAATCGTTTCGGGCTTATCGCCGTACTCTAGCGACTTCAAATATTCTAACACAAAATTGTCTAGAGGTGTTAAATCGCACTATCTTGGAAGCCAATTCACGGGTCCGAAACGATAAACTCTGCGTTTACTAGACGTTTCCTTCAGTAAATCAATTTCTGCATGAGCTGTGGGACATGTTGCACTTACTTGTTGAAACCACTGCTCCTGATTTTATCAGCTCATAAAGCACACCAAATAGTCAGTTTTTCTGGATGTAACGGTTACGGCATTTTTTTTTATGGACGTAGCCATTTAACCAAAAGTGTATATAGTTTCAGAATTTCGCGTTGTTTTTGTTCAGTCATTTTTCGAACACTTAAATTTTTTTTCACAATTACGAAAAGTGGTGTGGCCATAGTTTTCAAAAGTATGGTTTTCTTAGATCATATAGAAAATTTGTGTTAAAATTTTTTTATTGAATGTTAGAATTTCAGATCTTTTGATATTTTAATTTGAAATTTAATTTTTATTATTTAAAAATATCAAATATGTTTTTAACACTAAGAAATTTGAAATTGGTCCAAAAATGACTGAGTCAAAAATTGTTGAAGACTGGAAACATTTCGATCCAGGTTTCGACAGCAAATTAAAATCTCTGGGATTAATTCTTATATTTTTCAAACCCTTAAAAATTTTCTAAAACTATGCGTATGCCCATTTTTTTCGTATTTTTCAGGTTTCTATCCAATCTGTCAATGTCAAGCCAACTTTTATTAAAATTGAATTTTCTACCAAAACATAATTCGGTTCTTATTCCTTAAATTGAACTCTATAGCATCGAATGAAATATTAAATTAATTGAACTGAAATAAATATTTGACTTTTTGTGCATGACAAATTATTGGTAAGGCTGAAAACATTTGCTGTGTTATTGTTGTCTATTGGCTTGGGTGTGATTTTTAGATATAGTCAAGTAGTGTTGATTATTTTTTAGATTTCCATTATAAAAATTATGAATTATAAAAAATCACAACATTCGACTTACCAATAATTTTTTTTTTCTACGATTCCCCAAAGACCCATTGCGCTACCAAAGTCAACCACATATGGAATAAATTTTCACGATTGCAAAACAATAATAGAAGAAAATAAATCTATCAAAAAAAAAAAAAATGTATTGTATTTCAACACAAGAACCCCTCGCCCTCGTGTCGTTTATTTTCTTTTGCGAAAATCAAAGACTTTAATAGATTCCTAGTGCCATTTGGGACTTTTTAGCTTGTGCCTGCTCCTGTGTTGTGTGCCGTTTTTATATTTATGCTCACATCACATACATATGACCTAGTGTGCCGCATTGACTGGCGCATATGCATGCACCAGGTGCGATTGGTCCTTTTTCTTTTCCCCCTTATCATATTATACGGACGGATACATTGAATTTATATTTTGTTTTTCTTCTTAATCGAAACACAGATATGTGTACGACAACAACAACAATGAAGGAAAATTTAGAGAACAAAAAAAAAAGCAACAGACGTTCGAATCGATTAAATTTTAAACAAGTATACAAAAAAAACAGAAAACCGGAACAAAAGGGAAAAAACGCTCGTCCAGGAGGATCCAGATGAAGGGATAACAAGGAGCCTGCGGCAAAAGCAAATAATATTTATAAAAATGATCCAAGTGATGATGGTATACTATACTTTCCTTTTATTCTTTTTTTTTGCATGACTTAAATAGTGTGCCGAATTAATTTCATATCGAAGGATTTAATTTCACATTTTTAATGCAGAATAGGTAGAGAGATTTATGGATGCTAGGAAGTCTAATAATTACGTAAAATGGAAGTTGTAAAAAATCATGGAAAATTAATTCTAAGACGAATTTTTGATCAATGTTTTTTTTTTTAGTTTCCAAATGTACATTAGACGAGTCAATATAATCCTTTTGATAGTTTTGGTTCTACTTGGTTTAGTCTTCGTGAAAAAAAAGTTTATCAAATTCGATTATTTTCGATAACGATTTTTGTATCTAATCTAGGGTTTCTGGGATTGAGAAATTTATTTCAAGCATTACATTTTATCTATGGGATCAAAAAATTTTATGTATAATTGAACGTTGGCATTTTTTTGTGGACATTTTAGGGCTGACTTATTGGGGCATTGTTTCATTGTCTCTTCTAAGCTAACCTGGAGCTTATATTATTCATAGACAATTTTGACGCGGGTCTAAAAGATAAACTGGAGTTCAATCCTTAAAAACGGTTGACTCTCTGACTAAGTTGTTTTTTTCTATCTGTCAAAAAATGAATTGGATTTCAATGGCCGAACAAGCTGTACACGATTCTTTCATCCAGATCGAGCAGGCGGCACAAAATCTGGGCCTGCACATTAGTGAAGGTAAAACAAAGTACATACAAGGTGATTGGTGGCGTCGAATGCGAAAAGAACAGATTGTTTGACCATCAAGGTAGCGGAGCACGAATTTCAAGTGGTGCAATCCTTTAAATACCTTGGGTCAATAGTAGCAGCCGATAACAATATAGAAGAAGAAATACGCGGGCGGCTGCTAAATTCCAACAGAGCCTACCATAGTCGAAGCTTATCAAATCCAGAAATCTTACCATAACTTCAAAACTGCTGCTTTACAGGACCATGGTCCTGCCAGTACTGACGTATGGATCCGAGACTAGGGTGCTTAGCAAAAAACACTCCGAACTCTTAGTCGGAGAAGAAAATTGTTGGCCCCATATGTGAGGAAGGACGATTCCGGACACGGTACAATCATGAATTGTACGCAATCTACCTTGAAGCAGACATACTGACAAAAATTAAGCTCGGTAGACTCCGGTGGGCAGGGCACCTAGCTCGCATGAGTGAAGAGCCGGCTCGGAAACGGAACCGGATCGGAAAGTCCTTCTTGGTACATTCTATGGTAGACGGCAGTGTGGTAGACCATGCTTGCGCTGGAGAGATGGCGTAGACCAGGACGCCCGAAGCCTTGGGGTGCGCAACTGGATGGTGTCGGCTCGAGACCAGGATAGGTGGAGAGACTTGTTGAAAGAGGCCTGAACTGGACCCAGATTGTCGAGCCAATGATGATGAAGTTCACGGATTCAGTCGTGCATTTTATTTTTTCTACTACAAATACACAATTGATTAACAAATTGTTTTATAGGAAATTTAATTTTCTTAAATGTTTTCATAGAACATTTTGCTGTAAATTGAAATGCTAACAAGCTTTTCAATAAAATTTAAACCAATCTCTTTTTTAAGATGTTGGATGTCTCTTCCCTGGCCTCAAAAATCCACAAAACTTGGGAACTTAAAGATACCGTGCGAAATATTTTGTCCATCGAAAAAAGCGCTCAATATTTTTTTTTTGACTAATTTCATTGAAGAGTTTTTGTTTTTCAATATAAAAATTCAAATTCTTCACTTGCTTCTCACACATTCGCCACTCTCTAGTCGCTAATCACCACTCGTAACTTACTACTGGCATTTCTCACGTTTCTCCATTTATTTCGAAGCTATCAATCATTGAACTCAAAATCAAACGTCAAAGCTCATGTTTCACCTTTTGGTTCTTAGTCCGATTTAAATAAAAATTCACAAGAAAAAAATTGAATCGATCCAAATCATAAAATCACACGAAATTATTTACGACAACTACTTCAAACAACCAACAACAACAAAAACTTAATTGAACTTATAGAATATTCTTTCTCCATTTAATCCTTCTTACTCTCTACAGAAGTCCCTTTAGAAATGCATGGTGAATGTTTACACACGTAACAATGGTGTACTCCGATTAAAAGGAAATTCCCTGTTGGTAAACAACAACTAAACCAAATGTCACCTCGAATCCCATCCCATCCCATCAACCACATGTCGATGTCGCATTGAGTGCCCATCATCATCATCATCACTACGATGATGACGAAACAACGATCACGACTATAATACCAACACAGGGCCATGCGAAGTGTAAACAAAACAACGGTGAATTGCTTTTTCCAAAGAAGGATACCGGTGAGCGCGCGGATTGTTTACAGAATCCCAATTAACGTGAGAACTTAATGTGGGCTGCTTTTTCCTTCCTACACCTTCAAATAATGTCGAATCCATCATCGTCATCATCATCATTGAAAAGGGGAACTTGGTTGAGTTCAGTTTCAGAGGTTTGTTTATATCGTGTCGATGAGTTCAAGTCAAAGCTGAAACGCAACCGAAGAAGAATACAAAAATTCTGAAAAGGAAATTTGAAGCGTTTTCGTATATAAAATGCACTTTGGGCCGAATCAAGGGATGGATGACATTTCCGGCACCGTGAGAATTTATTTCACCAATTTCCGGGAATTTAGAGGCTCATACAAGCACGTATCTAAACTAGTTGTAGTTTGGATGGCTGACCAACGGTCTTTTTGTGTTGCGTGCAACACAATATTCTTTCAATGATACTTAGCAGACTGTAATCAATAATGTTCCAACATGCAGCTTCGTGGGTTACACATGATTGACACCAGATGCCTGGATTGGGATATAAGTATTTTCGAATAAGTGCACTTTGCAATGGATTGCTGCTTTTGTGCGTGAGAACTTACATCGCAACCGGAATCTATACTATATCCCCAAATTAAACTATGTGAACTATGGACATAAGGTGATTGCTTTCGATTTTTTTTTTTTGTTTTTCCTGAGAAGTTTATTGACCTGGAACATAGCTATGGGGAATCGTAAAAGCTACAATTTAGATTTCAATAGTGTCTTATGGTAGAAGAGTATGCGGAGAGGTAGAAGTAGGTTGAAGTGAATCAGAAATGGTGCACTGTTGCTTGCATCCCCCAGTCCTGATGGTGGCACCTCTAGTCTCGTTTTCAAATGCGAAACAGGAATATTGCATTGCGGTGTTGAATGTTTTTTGTAGTATCGTTGGTTTGGTTGGTATTGCATCCAGGTGAAACAATTGTTGGTAAGACAGTATGGCATTGCCCGGGAATGGGAATATCCTTAGGAAAGTAAAATGGAATAGAGCTATGGCTGTATCAAATGCAGCAAATGGGTACCATTACAGTCAATGGGAAAAGCTTTTTACTTTTTAATAAAATAGTTAATATCCGATATCCCAAAAATCGTATGCCCAATTTATAAGGCAATAAGTAATAATGTCCATGGAAAAAACCGTCGCGTCACATCAATTTGGAACTGTTGCCCAAAATAAAAAAATTGAAAACTAATGTAGAAGTTATATATTTAGTACTAAGAACTAAGATTTTTCAAAAACTACATATGTATTTGCAAAAAAAGTTTAAAATTGACAACATAGGAATTTGATACTAACAGCCCTATTCTCCCCAACATCACTGATACCTCACAAGTCACAACTAGTGGTGAAATTGATTTTGTGAGTTTTTCGTATTCTCCCCCACGGTCACAAGTTGTGAGAGTCACAAGAACTATCGAAATTGTGATCTCCTTATAGGCAGGTCACAACTCACAAATTTTTTGTTTTGATATTTCGGCGTACAAAAGTTTCTGAATTTGCATTTGTGAGATATAATGGAAGTGGATTTTATTTGATTCCATCTTATTCGAGATGTTTTATCTGAAAACGAAAAGTACCTACGAATTGTATGGCTCCAAAGAACCTATTGTATTTGTAGATTGTAGCGAAGACGACTCTTAAGAACTATGACAGACGCAAACCATCCATTTGCCCTACAAGAAAGCATTTTCATGAAAATATAATTAATTGTGTTACCTGGCGCTTGCATTATTTAAATAAATTTTTTTGTTTTATTTTTCAATTTGGAAATCTGTTCTTGTTTTCAATTATCAGCTGTTCCAAAAGTCACAAAAAAATTCACCTTTGCAGTGGTGAGCTTCGTTGTGAGTTTTGTTGTGACGATTAGGGGGAGAATACCAAAATGCTATCGAATCACAACAATCCTCACAAGGAATAGTTACAAGAGCTTGTGACTTATGGTTCCTCACAAGGGGGAGAATCGGGCTGTAAGCTTCAAATTTACAAAAAAAAAACCTCGATTTTTCATCATGTACCTACGAAATTCACCTTTTGGTTGCCATCTTAAATATTAATATTTTGTTAAGCACCTTACAAACGTAACCCAGAACAAAGGAGAATGAATCGCAATATTGTAAAGCGAAAAAAAAAATTTAAAATCTTTAAAAAGGTTATTTTAAGACAAACAAAAGACTTGACGTTCGAACTTAGTATTATCATTTAAATTATATGGCACACTCCTTGGCTGTAGATTTTATTTGTTTCTTATTTCATTCAACGCCAAGAGCCAATTTTTTTAAAGAGTTGGCAATCATTATTCTAAATACAGTTTAAATGTGTTTCTATTAATTTTTTATCTGAAAGCCTACTGAAAAATTGATGATAATTGAAAAATTGGTTTTATGACTTTTCAGACGAAAAATTCATTTATGACCGAAAATCGAGGTCACATCAAAGACATTTTTGTAATAGCCTTAAACTTGCAGTATACAAACACCCAAATTTTAAGACATACACACACAACCAATTTTCCGTATCTTCATATTTTTCAAATCAGTTTGTATGAAATTTTCGGTTAAAAATTTTAATTGCTTACTCTCTTTAAAAAGCTGGAGTGCAGTACACTTCTTCTTCTTCTGTGACTGATAAATCGATTTAAAAAAAGTTGTTGAAAAATTACTGGCGAAGCATGAGGAATTGGAATACACTTAACCTTAGACTTTCAAGAATTGATGCTGGCCACGAGATGAAGCCTTTGAAGTCTTCTAAGACTTGGTCTCTGCTCGGTACCGACACAGCGCTTTTTAGGTCTCGTCTTTTATTTTTTGTACTATCTAAAACTTACCTCGAAATATTCAATTATATGTTTTAAAAACACGATTTTCGATTGATTTCATTTGTGGTAAAGGCCACCAGGACTCTAGGTAACTCTTGAAGCCCAAAACATACGTTCTTGCCCCAATTGACTAGGAGTAAGTCTCTTCTCGGTCTTACAAAAAAATAATTTCAAGCTACAAATTTTTGTGAACCCAAAATCTAGTTTGACCTTAATTAATTGAAAATTTCCTTCAATTCCAAATATCAATTATTTAAAAAGCAATATTGACACTTTTCATGTCTACTGTTTCGCCTCAGTTACCCAAAACAAAATACCCATTGCTGTTGCGTTTTTATTTTTACAGATAAACGTGTATCCAGTGAATGCATGAGGCACACGACAAATAAAACACATTCCGTAAACACCTGCAAATAAATTTAATCTCTGCTATACCGCACTAGTGATATCGTCGTCGTCGTCGGGTGGTGTTGGCGTCGTCGTCGTCGTTGTAGGGTAGCCATACAAAAGTATGTATAGCAGTCATGCAAAGGAACACTATACGGTAGATATCCTTGCACTTTTACTATAAGTAGAAGTTTCGTTGTGCTTGAAAAACTTACCCCATGCACTTGCACCTGCAGATTTGGAAATTTGTTTGGTCGTTTACGTACCGAATGTATACATCTGTTGGTTCGCCCGAAAGTCGTCGTTCGTCGTCCGTTCATTTATTTGGCTCGGTCTTCGGTGGCCCATGTCGAGTGTTCTTACACAACCAACCCCGTCCCGATAAAGTTTTGGTTCGGTTGTTCTTGGTCTATACTTTGTGCTCCTGCAGTTGTTTCTAAGCAGTTTATTCGGGAGTCATGGATTACTCTCTCCTTGTAAATTCGATTTTCATAAATTCCACCCCATACCTACTCACTGCACCCCACCCCACCCCAATTCCAAAAAAACACACGAAAACAAATTTCGAATGCACGAATGGTTTCGTCTAGGACTGTTGCTGCCAATGCCATCGGAATCGGAATCGGCATTGGCATTCTTCAAATCCTGCATATATATACATACATATATCCGCCTGCAGGGTATAGGACATTATAAGGATCGTTTTTCGACGCCATTGCCGTCCTAAATTGCATTTATCACTGCAGCTGCTATACACAGCCATATATTTTGCTTTTGAAGAGGCAGGGAGGCTCGATTCAAAAATTTTAATTGCTCCAAACGGCAGCAATCCTGCAAAATCAAAATTCCTTCGAATCCCCTAAATCACATCCTTACAATGCACACAAACTTTAATCCTTGCAGCACGATAACATTACAAACAACACAACACACACGCTCCTCCGGTTAAAAAAAGAACATGCCGTTATGCTGTTTCTTTTTTTTTTCTCGATTAAAGAGGTAAGAACTTTGTTTGTAGGTTGGGGGGAGGGGAAGGGGGGAGCTGAATGAAGGGCAGAATGCGGTAAAGGAGCACATGCAGACGCATTTCGATGTGAAGAAATTACTGCATCCTTTGAACAGCCACTGGTATGATGTTGATGGTGCAGAATGTGAAAATGGAAACCTTGGTGATGCCACAAAAAACGGATATGGGTGTGGGTACGTGCACTTATGGACTTATTAACAAATAACCTCTTAGTCACGCTCTTGTTGCGCTCCTACCATAATAACAACAACATCATCATCATCATCATAGCAACACCATAATGAGTGCTGTAGAAAGATGGCAGTAGAAGAGACTATATCTCCCAATACCTCTGTAGCTAGCGTCGAGCTTGAAGATTTTCATATTTTAGCTTGACTACTATGTGTTCATATACGATCACAATCAAAGCAATTTCAATTTAAATTAATTAAAAGCCGGTCACACACTACAAAACTGCAACTTATAGGAATCACAGTCAGTGTACCTCTATATACCTCTGACTGAACTCTTCCACCTTGACTGAACTTTTGCAACCCATCAGCTATGATGTGCACAAGAGCAGTGAATAGGGCAACCATCATCAAGCTACAATATTTTTCATATATGTACATAAGTATCTACAGTCAAGAACCCGTATCTGTTTTTATGTATTTTAAACGTTAGTAATTTTAAAAGACCTTACTTACTGACTTTAGATAGCGCTCATAGCACAGGATGAACTATACGGCCTCAACCAACAAATCCCCTCCAGCCAGCTCGGTCCCTGGCTAGCTGCCTCCAGTTACGCACTCCAAGTTGGTTGAGGTTGATTTCCACTTGTGTGCGCAACTTAAGGTGGGGTCTTCCTCTGCTGCACAAACCATCAGGGGTAGCTTCGAAGACTCGTTGGGCTGGTGCGTTGGTGTCCATTCGCTCTTCGTGTCCCAGCTATCTCGGCCGCTGTGTTTCAAGCTTTTTTACCAGGTCGACGCCACTGTTAGAACCGTAAAGCTCGTTGTTGAATCTTTTCCTCCATACTCCATCGATACAGACCTTGCTTTCAAAGCATCCAAGCAGATTCTCATTCGTTTTTGTCGGGAACCATGCTTCCAGGGTCTAAGTCTCCTTGGTTCTTTGAGAGAGGACATTATTACTCAAACGTCTTCTTAGCCCCAAGAAACAGCGATTGGCAAGACTGATTCTTCGCTTGATTTCAGCACTATTGTCATTTTGCGATGTTATAGTGGACTACTCAATTCCCTCCCGACTTAGTTTGGCAAGAACTTCCAGGTGTCAATACCTTCCAGATCAGTCTGTGAAGATATGATATTTCTTGAAGATGATTGCGTTCTCTTTCATACCGATCAAAAACTAATGACGGGGTGGGTTATGACAAGCTTAAATTAAGCCTATCCTTCCATTTTCCTAATCATTGTAGCGTGTTCCAGGTGGAAATTCTGGTGATCAAAGAAGTTCTGTCTTGGCTTAAAGAAAACGTGATATCAACCACTGGTATTCGAATTTTTTTGTCAGCCAAGCTGCCATTAAATCTCCATTAACTCATTGACAGCCCTCAACTACCGATCATCTCTCGCAGAGATGGCACAGCAGTTTAACAATCACCTTTGTTGGGTGCCGGGCCACAGGAACATTAAAGGCCATTGTAAGGCTGATGAACTCGCTAGAAATGGAACTATCCTACCAATCGCACCATGTAGATATGGAAAATATTGATGTACCAATCGCTACATAATAGGAACATCATCGATACTTTTACGTCACTCGAACACCGATGCAACGTTTCCTGTCTCTCACTCTTTTATCGTTACTTTTACGGTAAGTGCTTCAATGAAATAGCCAGTTGCATTCCTCCCCTTAAACGATTCACCCGTAATACTCGCGCTTCCAGGAATGCTCATCAGTTTACTCTTGAACCCAATTTCGGTCGTACTGTCAAGTACAGGGATTCGTTCTTTAGCCGTACTTCGCGAATGTGAAATACCCTTCCACGCTCTGTCTTTCCCTCTCATTGTGATGTACTGAAATTCAAGACTAATGTTCACCAACATCTCCTTTCAAATCCCCTCCCACTTACATAAGGCTCGCACTGTGTTTCTGACATATAAAGTGTACAAAAACCCTAAACTTATGCTAGTGCAAGATGTCATTAGGTTAACAAACCTCAGATGGAATACCATCACAACTTGTGTGGCGACAAAGCAGATCAGATGCTTGTTGTCCCTAAATAGACCGCACATTAGCTCGGTAATCGGTGTCATTATAGGACACTGTCTAATTGGAAAACACGCAGAAATGCTGGGTGTCTTCTTTAACGACTTCTGTAGAAGCTGCATGGATGAAGAGGAGGAGCAAACAAGTACTCATCTTCTCTGTATATGCCCTACTCTATTCCAAAGACGTAGGCTTCACTTGGGAAGATACTTTTTCAACGATCCCAGCGATCTTGTTAACAAAAACATAAACAGTCACACAGCTAGACAAAGTCCTTGACGACTCTGAAGTTGTACCTATCCATCGTGTCGTTCTGCATGAACGCTCTCTATAACCTTTGCAAATATGAAATATGTGTTTTTGACTGTTGAACCAATGATACCTAGAAAAAAAATCAAACCCTTCTATTACATACACATTACATTGTATAGGGAAAGTGTGAAAATTGAATTGAAGAGAATGGGTGATGTCAGGATATAATAAATGTGTTTGCGCATACAACTTTTTTTTTGCTTATTTTTTTTTTTAATTCCTAGTGACACGTTAATTAATGCTTTTTGTTTGTATTCGAGCGATTTAAGTGACAATGAGTTTAGTTATGAGTAGGTGCATGGATATACCGAAATGTGTGTGTATAAACTTTAATAACATGGAATGCACCTGATGCACAGTGCAAACAACACACACAACATGGTTGAAGTGTCAAAAGTTTTTAATTTCCATGGAAGTTTTTTGGAGGAAGGATTAAAAGAAACTTGTGATATTGAATTATCTCTTCGTTGACATTTTAACCAGTTTTTTCTTAAATATGTTTACTCGATTTAATGAGATAGGTTTAACTTTAGATTAATGGAGGTATATAGAGGTTCATAAACTTTAATTGGATATTTTATTATATGAGGAAAATAAAATAAAGAAGGATGTTTTAAAGTTAGGACAAGTTGAAAACATATTTAAACCTTTGGTTAGTCATGGTTTAGTTGTGGTTTAAGGGTCTAGGGGTGTGATAACAGCCAATTCCATTTTTAAACCTGCGTTGAACCACCGCTAATCCGCCGAAATTGTTGAAATTTTTACAGCTAAGTTCATGAAGAACCATGACCCAAGTGAATTAGAACACTCATCTATTCCTGAGTTCGTGTTATTCCAGAAATGGAGTGGAACCACGAAATCTAAAAGAGTGAGAGGCAATCTATTCTAGACAGGTTATACTTTGGGAGAATTTGTTAATTTTTCGCGATGGTGGTGGACGAGGCTGGGAATCGAACCCAGACCTACGGGATGACAGTCCTACGCTCTAAGCATTACGCCACGGACTACTACAATTTTTAAAATTGTTGGCAACTCATTACTAACTGTTTATAAAGTTGTTTATTGTCTTTTCCGAAATCAAAGCAAACAAAATCCCTGATTTTCACGCTCGGACAATCTTTAAACAACTTTTAGTTCACTTGTCATTCACACCGTCCAAATCTGGCTATTACAGAACATCAAATTTCGTTCTGTCAAAGGATCAAGAACTCTCAGCCGTAAAAGCAAATAAAATCAATCGCATACTCAAAATTCAATTCAATTAACAGGTAAGCTCTTACACAATGCATAATCATTCAACAGACATTCGCCCATCAATACACTTGGTGCTTCGATGTCAGTTTTAGTTCGGCGATTTGATGGCTGACAATGCATATGATGGCGATGGGTCACACGGCACCACCGCACCGTTCTTCATCCATCCATCATCATCTATGGTTTATAGAAAGATTAAAGATTCCCGAAATGGTGAACAAAATCTAAATAGATGCAAAGCAATTTGCTATTTCCAACTTCCTATACATTAGGCACTTAACCATAGAAGAATACAAATGCTGTTGCTGTTGTTTGGGACGAGCACCTTTTGATCCTGACGGACGACCGACGGCCTGTGACAGGTGGATAAATATTTATGGCTCATTTGCATAATAGATTAAAATTTAATTCCAAGTTAACTGTAAATCGTAATGACAACCGCATCCGAACTGGCTAAACAGCATTCGTAATCATCGTCATTATCATCATCGTTGTTCTCAATTTGGTCATCACAATCGCCATTATAATCATGATGGTCATCATCAAAAGCCAACCAACAGCAGTATAGCAAGTGCATCAGCATCAGCATCAGCTCTCAGTTCTCTCAAATATATAGCTTACGGATACACTTTATGCCAAGCGAATATATATAGAGTGATTAGGTACCTAGTTGGTGTACGAAATTGTTTTCTAGCCAAAGTTGTTAAGCATTCACTCGGCAAGGTAATGGGGTTTAGTATTTTGTCGACAATTCAAACAAATTTGCTTAAGGTTTTGCACAGTGGGTTTGATTGATCTTTTAATTGGACTAAAATCATAAATTTGTTAGCTATAGTATATAAAGGGTGTTCTTTTTGTGACAGGCAAGGCTGGCTCAGACGTAATTTAATCAGGAGGTCGATCACTCTTTCCAACATTTGTAGCGGACTTCGATCGTTTCGGGCTTATCGGCTATCCCCACAGATAAAAGTCTAGCGGCGTAATATCGCACGATCTTGGAGGCTAGTTCACGGGTCCGAAATGTGAAACTATGGGGTTACTAAGCTCTTCCTTCAATTAATCAATTATGGCACGAGCTGTGTGACATTTTGTGCCATCTTGTTGAAACCACATCTCCTGCATATTGAACAAGCGGAGCACGAATTTGAAGTAGTGCAATCCTTTCAATACTTTGGGTCAATAAAAGCAGCCGATAACAATATAGAAGAAGAAATAAGCGGGCTCAATTCCAACAGAGCCTACTATAGTCCGTCGAAGCTCTTCAAATCCAGAGATCTCACCATAACTTCAAAACTTCTGCTGTACAGGACCGTGGTCCTGCCAGTACTCACGTATGGATCCGAGACTTGGGCACTTAGGAAAAGACACTCCAACCTCTTAGCCGCGTTCGAGAGAAAAGTCTTAAGGAGAATTGTTGGCCCCATATGTTAGGAAGGACGATACCGGAG
Source organism: Syrphus vitripennis (assembly GCA_958431115.1). Lineage (NCBI taxonomy): Eukaryota > Metazoa > Arthropoda > Insecta > Diptera > Syrphidae > Syrphus > Syrphus vitripennis. The sequence continues at coordinate 21,659,943 of OY288110.1, forward strand.
ACGGTACAATCACAATCACAATCAACCTTGAAGCAGACGTAGTAACAGAAACTTAGCTTGGTAGACTCCGGTGGGCAGGGCACCTAGCTTGCATGAGTGAAGAGGAACTTGCTCGGAAAGTCCTTTGTGGTACATTCTATGGTAGACGGCAGCGTGGTAGACCATGCTTGCGCTGGAGAGATGGCGTAGACCAGGACGCCTGAAGCCTTGGAGTGCGCAACTGAATGGCGTCGGCTCAAGACCGGGATAGGTGGAGACGGAGAGACTTGTTGAAGGAGGCCAGGGCCGGACCCCGGTTGTCGAGCCGATGATGATGACGATGATATTCGCAATAACAAGTGATAAGGCTCAACGATGTCTGTCTGTGGTTAATAGTTGGAAACACCATAGGTCTATCTGATGTTAGTACTGGGTCACCCTAAGTCGTCTTGAATTCACTCTGATGTGTTAGGTTATTTGCCCTGTGTTCGATGTAAGCTCGGAACGAACTTTTAGCGGTCTATAATAATCGCCCCAGGTTTTTTCTTGACTTTAGAATGCAGATCTGCCAAAAGCTGAATCAGCTGTTGAAAAAAAATGTATTTGTTGTAGGACCATACTGTTTTCTGGGTTGGACGGACCAAAGAACGCAAAAACGTGGGTCCAACAATTCTATCTGTCTGAACATCGACCTACCGATTTACAGCCTAAGCTACCAGAGGGATTTACTTAAGCTTTGGGATTAAGAAATTCCCCAGAGGTGAAATTGATTTTCTTTTTTAGCTCCAAAAATAACGGTACTTGTAACCATTAAGGAAAAATATATTCCGCTCAAAAACGGCTCTAATGATTTTTATGAAAATTTTTCAGAACAGTTTTGTAATAGGTTAGGTTGTCGAATATATTTTCAGAAAAACCGTTATAACGTTTTGAGAGGAAGCTAACACATATTATTTAAATATTGAAAAATAAATTCAACTCAACGAAAATTTTGTCCTTCTCCTCGTCCACTGTAAGCAAATGATGATGAGTGGGTGGAATGAGGCGAGAGAGAGAGAGAGAGTATAATGCAGAAACATCAATTGTTTCAGTTAATTGACAAATTAAAGGCTATAATGCGTCAGTTGCAGCAATTTCGTAGGGCTTAAATGCTGAGTTTGAGTTAATTAAAGGCCTAAACTCGAATATATTACCATCATAGCATGCATGCATCTAAGGGATTATATAACACAATACACTTAATAATAAGAAGCCATATTGTACTCGTTCCTCCTCCATATATACACAGTCCTGTTGCAAACGAAAATCAAGGAAAGAACAAAAAAAGTGAAACAACTTGAAGGATATTTCCTGCTTGGTCATTGAGCATAATGAATCGCGATGATTTGGATTAATAAAAAATTGCGACAATTTGTCAGAGTGAAAGTCAAAGGAAAAAAAAAAATTACCAAAGAATCCTTATGGTGGAGAAGAGGGGGCGGAATACCTATTTGTGTTTAAGAAGTTTGACAGCACAGCAAAGGGCGGGGTAGTGTTCTTTCCGAATCGATTTGAATAAATGACTTATGGCGGCGGCGGCGGCGGCAGTATGGAGGCACTGCCATATAGAGTGGCTGCTGTGGTGATGCGAGAGGCGACAGGCGTTTGGTTGTGGTCTTGCATTAGTATCCTAAAATCCGGCCATCACACACAAAAACTGTTTCAAAACACTGACTGGTTCATATAGTGGCGGAGAGTGGTGGTGGTTCCGTTAGTGATAAATTAGTTTTGCTGCCACCATTTCACCCAACCAACCAACTTTCAATGTTTGCGGATAATTTGTAACCAAAGAAGAAGAATACGAAAAACCCAAAGAAGTCGAGCAGAGCACGAGTTGAAGCAGCAAAAGAAGAAGAAATCTACAAAACTTTCAAGGATGACTGATAACAATTTATATGAGGATTTTTTTTTTTGTTAAGTGTGTCCACCCCCAGCTTCTTCTTCGTCCTTTAGCTTTTCAATGGTTCGGTACACTGTCTCTAATATTGGCTTCGTCTTAGGAGAATCTGTTTTGGTTGTTTCCCAGTGTATCCTAGTTCTGTTATTTTTTTTTTCTTCTTGTTGTTTTGTTGATCAAATGGCAAATGAGTTCCAAACGGATGTTTTGCTTTTGCGAAATAAAATTGTGTTTATGTTTACGGCTTCTTCGCGTATTATTTGGGTCGGTTTTTTTTTTTGGTTGGTGAAGTTCTTTTTTCTAAGATGCTCCAGACACACCATCAGGTCAAGGATTTGCATCCATGAGAATTATTCAGAAGATTCAGGTTAGATTTATGGAGGATTTTAAGGAATATTTATGATAGTCACCAATGGTGGCGCACTGAAGATGCAAACAACATAGTCATTATAGAAGTTTGATTTGCATCAAGAAATAATAAGGATATTTTTATGGAAGGTTTACGGCTAACATTGAACAATGAATCATATTTTAAAATTTCTTAGAAGGTAATATTTATGAAAGTTTCATTGAAGATTGAGGAAATTTGAGGAACTTTGGTGGCAAAGAGCCTCATTTACTCCTATGGACTAGTTCCTGGAATTGTATATCCGCTTTCTCGAACTCTTCCCCAGTTGCGATGATTCCTCTTTTTTTGTCGTATTGATACTGAGTCCAACGATTTCTGCTTCTCTCTTCACTTGTTGTCTGCGTAGCCAGGTCAAGGAGTTTAAGGTATGATTGCGGACTTAACTGAATTTCTCCATTTCCTGTTAAAGAAGCTGGGTGCACTACATCAGTTATAACCAACAGGAACAGTATTGGTGACAGTATACAATCTTGCCTGATAACACTTTGGCAATCTTCATTTATGAAGAACAAGGCATTCGGATACGTCGTATGTAGCTTTGATAATAGCAAACAACTTATCTGTTGATGAATAAAAGGTGAAGTGGTGATCGATGTTCCAAACTTTTTTCGATAATAATCATCAAAAAGTGTGGTCCCCAAAAGAAGATCCCATGTGGAAACCTGCTTGTTCCGCGTTGAGTGTGCTTCAAGGTGGTTTTCTATTCTTCCCAGGACGATTCTTGCTATTCTTGGCTATTGCAGTAAGCATTCTAATTTATCTCCAGTTCTTGCGCTGATAGACGTCCCCTTGCTGTGGGAGCTGAACAACCATTACAGCTCCCTGTTTGCTCAGCGTTCTTCTTAAGAGCTCTGCAGCAATATCATAATGCCCAATTGCTTTGTTGCTCTTCACTTCAGTACTTGAATTACCGTTAAGATTGCTTTTCTTGTGGAGGTCGTATTCGGGAGTGCGTATTCGAAAAAATGCTTATTGAAAATTGGAGACCAGTCTTGGTCACATCTCGAGACGATATCAAAACGATATTAACTTCTAAGAAACAGAACTCACACCGAGTCGAAAGCCTTTTCTTTTTGGAGCGAGTTTATCGCCGGTCTTTTAAGTCAAGACAATTTCTTGAAAAATATGTTTCTAAAACATGAAATGGAATATTTCAAATGTGACGCAGCTTCTTGTTTAAAAATATTGTCCCTTCAAACCTAAACTGATAAATAGACTATGTCGGAAAGACCAGACTGATATCGAGACGAGACTGAAAGCGACCAATACTTCAAAAGTTTCGTCTCGGTCTCGCTTTGAAGTGCTTTTACTGAACTTCTAAGCTATTTATTCATTGTAAGCTCCTACTCGCTTTTCAAAACACTTCCCCAATGTGAGGGTCTTATAACAATTTCCTTGTTTTCTGATGAAGAGTTTACTGCGGAGTGCTTACGCTTATTGCTGAAATTTTCAAATTCACCAAATGAATTGAAACCGTATTATTATTCTTCAATCTGTTATCTCAGTACCTTCAAAAACCTTCATTCAATAAAAGTCAAAGTCCCTTTAATTGTCCTTCACATTCATCCACTTTCTGTCACTTCACTATCAACTTGTGGTTGATAAATTATTCCCCAATGCACTTTGACGGTTTAATGAATTGCGGTTCATAGAATGACAGAACTTCTCTTTCTCACTCTCTCTTCTTCTAGCCCCAAAAACATTTCTGCCTATGAAAACCTGGCGTAAACAAAAATCCAATAATCTAATGATTAATTATTATGTGGTTTATTCATTCTTGAATCTTGTCGATAGCAGCACAATGTTGATGAAGCAAAGGGAAGATCTACGGGGTAAACTATTCCTATATAAAAGCAAACAACCCGAAATATCTGTGAGCTATAAATCTCAAAACTGTCACACTCCAATTTTTGCTTTTTGCTTCTCTGATATGAGTGTTTCTGTGGATGTTGGGAAGAGACTTTTATTTTTTGTCCCCCCCCCCCAAACACTCCCAACGACAACGACGACCTCACTATATGATATGTCTGTCATAACGAATACAAATGTGAAGATCTATCGAAAGCAGCAATCCTGCTTCGGATATCGTCCGTCTGTCCATTTCTGACAATAAGCCCAACCACTATACAACAGGAGAAAAAAAAAAGAACAAACATGGAAATTTTATCCTCCAAGTGGATAGCAGCGAATTCGAACACATTTGCACGCATAAATGTGGCAATAAATTACAAGAAAACTTTCATCTTGTTTTTTTATGTTGTTGTTCTTCGATTTCTTCCTTTTTCATGCTCAAAAAAACATACTGAAAAGAAAACTAGACCAAGCCCAAAACCCATATACTCAGGGCCAAGGAAGGCCATTTTTTTGATCATTTCTCTTTTGGGCTGTTTTCTGAAAGATTTCCCATTTCCTTATTTGCGTCTTTTGCCATTTTTCCTTCTTGAAAAAAAATATTTGGCCTGTTTTTTTTTTTTTTGGTTCTAGAAATCACGGCGACTGATAGTGCTGACGACGACTGCTATACGAGTGCCGCCGCCACATAAAGAACCCCCGATTTCCTCAATTTTTTTTCATTGTTGTTTGTCTGCCCTCCCTATATAACTTCCCAAGGAACTAAGGACGGGGAACCGAGCCCAATTGGAATCCTTGTCAGCATATCCTTCTTCAAGAGTGAAAATTTAAGGATTTAATAAAATGAAATAAAATAAAATACTGCTGATTGCCCTCAAAGAAGAAAAATTCAAAGATGGAAATTGATTGGGTGATATGGTGCGGTAAGGACGAGCGACGAGGACGACGGGAAGGACTAGGATGTGTGTTACCATTTTTTTTTGTTCGATATTCAACGAACAGAAGAAGAAGAAGAAAAATGATATAAACTTCTGCCAAAGATTCCAATCGATTCCGACATATACATTCGGTGAATCCCAGAATCCTTCGGAATGATCAATTATTCCCAATAAAGGGAAATTTATTCCCACATCGAGAGTCCTTTGCTTGGCGATGCGATACGGACCAGCGCGCACCGGCTGCCATAAAGGCCCATATGATGGCAATAATAAAAATGAAAATCTATTTAATGGAAGCAGAGATATTGTGTTGTGCTTTGCTGTGTGTGTGTGTCCCCAAGTGAAAATTAACCCAACCCCTTGCTCTTTCTCTCCAACCCTTGTTTAACATAAATGCCACTTGTCGCATTCGTCCCGAGTTTTTATTATTGCGTGAGGCCAAGTAGACGCACGCATATTAGCTAAGGCACACACATAATGGCAAATGCTCGAAGTCAATGATATGAGGGTTGAGGGAGGTAGAGGGGGTGGGGGTAGAGATCCAGAATATCCTAGGGTATTTTTTTTTCTTCTGTAATTGTCTTAGAAGTGACGCAATGAAAAATCTAAAGTATTGGATGGAATGTGAAAATGAACGTATTTGGGTTATAGGTACTTTCATTTTGATTCCAGGAATGATTTTTTTTTTGTGTTGGTGGCAAATGGTCATCTCCTTTATATTCCTGGGGGACCTTTTGAAAAAATGGGGGATAAGATATGAAGAAGAGTCATAGAGAAAGCTGTTACCAACACGTGTGACGCTCACTAAAGTGCAATATGAACAATATGAATGGCCAAATATAATAGAAGTGAAATTGCAGAAAAGTGATATTAATGGTGGACATAATTTTGAACATATACTTGGGTACACAAGAAGAAATTTACTGCCACACATGCCATATACAAAATATGGAAAAAATAGAACGTCAAATTTAAATTTTGCACATCTTCAGCAATTGCATGAATTCTGACGAAAACGTCTTCAAATTTTTTTTTCTTTGATCGCTGTTTTCCGGAATACGCCAACTAGGAAGAATTCTGTGACTGGTCTTCGCGGGCGGCTTCTGAACTCCAACAGAGTCTGTCGAAGCTCTTCAAATTCACAAATCTCATAATTTCAAAACTGCTGCTGCACAGAAGCAAGGTCCTGCCAGTCCTCACTTATGGATCCGAGTCTTGGGACCTAAGTAAAAGACACTCTGACCTCTTAGCCGCGTTTGAGAGAAAAGTCTTAAGGAGAATTGTTGGCCCCATATTTAAGGAAGGACGATTCCGGAGACGGTACAATCATGAATCGAACGTAATCTACCTTGAAACAGGCATAGTGACAAAAATTAAGCTCGGTAGACTCCGGTAGGCAGGGCACCCAGCTGACATGAACAAAGAGGAACCGGCTTGGAAAGTCTCTTGTATTGTATGGTAGACCATGCTTGCGCTGGAGAGATGGTGTAGACCAGGACGCCCTAAGCCTTGGAAGCGCAATTGGATGGCATCGGCTCGAGACTGGCATAGGTGGAAAGACTTGTTGAAAAAGGCCAGGAATGAATCCTGGTTGTTGGGCCGATAACGATGATGACACTTTGACGACTGTTGGCTATCGTACGCTGACAATGATTGATTTCTGTAATCAGAGGATTCCTCCAACAAGAAAAATATTGAGGTATAATATGGACATCTTAGGGGTTAGTGAGGTGAGATAATTGGGTCTAGGCTTGCGTCCATCTTTATGGATGCAGCACTTGGAAAGTCCTCTGTCACAGGAAAGCTCCAAACCTGACAGCAGGACTGGGTAGCATTAGGTAGAATTAAGGTCTTGCATAAAATCTCCTTGGTTCTATGAGCGATGGCTACTACTATTAAAATAGCTCGTTCATCATCATCATCATCGGCTCGACAACCGGGGTCCGGTCCTGGCCTCCTTCAACAAGTCTCTCCACCTATCCCGGTCTTGAGCCGACGCCATCCAGTTGCGCACCCCAAGGCTTCGGGCGTCCTGGTCTACGCCATCTCTCCAGCGCAAGCATGGTCTACCACGCTGCCGTCTACCATAGAATGTACCACAAAGGACTTTCCGAGCAGGTTCCTCTTCACTCATGCGAGCTAGGTGCCCTGCCCACCGGAGTCTACCGAGCTTAATTTTTGTCACTATGTCTGCTTCAAGGTAGATTGCGTACAATTCATGATTGTACCGTCTCCGGAATCGCCCTTCCTCACATATGGGGCCAACAATTCTCCTTAAGACTTTTCTCTCGAACGCGGCTAAGAGGTCGGAGTGTCTTTTGCTAAGCACCCAAGTCTCGGATCCATACGTGAGTACTGGCAGGACCATGGTCCTGTACAGCAGCAGTTTTGAAGTTATGGTGAGATTTCTGGATTTGAAGAGCTTTGACAGACTATAGTAGGCTTTGTTGGAATTGAGCAGCCGCCCGCGTATTTCTTCTTCTATATTATTATCGGCTGCTACTATTGACCCAAGGTATTTAAAGGATTGCACCACTTCAAATTCGTGCTCCGCTACCTTGATTGTTTGACCAACTGTTCTTCTCGCATTCGACGCCACCATGTACTTTGTTTTACCTTCACTAATGTGCAGCCCCAGATTTTGTGCCGCCTGCTCGATCTGGATGAAGGAATCGTGTACAGCTTGTTCGGTTCTTCCGATGATGTCAATGTCGTCTGCGTAAGCCAGTATCTGGCTGGACCTGTTGACGATGGTCCCTCTTGTTGCCGTGCCAGAGTCACGGATTGCTTTCTCCAACGCCAGGTTGAAGAGGAGGCAGGCCAAACCATCCCCTTGTCGGAGTCCATTAAAGATGTTGATTGGTCTGGATAGCAATCCGGCTATTTTTACTTGGCTTGTTACGTTGGTCATGGTCAACCTACAAAGTCGTGTCAACTTATTTGGGATGCCGAATTCTCTCATGGCTTTGTAAAGTTCTACCCTGGCTATGCTATCATAGGCGGCCTTAAAGTCTATAAACAGATGGTATGTTGGGATGTTAAATTCTAGACATTTTTCCATCGCCTGCCTAAGGGTAAAGATCTGATCAGTTGTTGATTTGCCTGGAATGAAACCACACTGATATTGGCCGATTATGGTTTTAGCGTATGGGGCTATCCGTTCTTGTAGGATAGAGGAGAGTATCTTATAGGCGGTACTCAACAACGTGATACCTCTATAATTGCTGCACGTTGTGACATCTCCCTTCTTATGTATGGGGCAAATTATACCTTTTCGCCAGTCTTCTGGCATTTCTTCCTGCTCCCATACGTGCACTATAATATCATGAATTGCTTGGCGTAAGGCTGGCCCGCCGTGGTGGAATAGTTCGGCTGGTATGCCATCGGCTCCCGGGGCTTTGTTTTTCTTAAGCCGGGCTATAGCCTTCTCAACCTCTTCTATGCTTGGTGGCGGTAACATAGGGTAATCTTCTTGAAGTAGTGGAGCCTCTACTTCTGCAGTGAGCTGACCATTTAGCAATTCATTAAAGTACACTTCCCATCGCTCCAGTATGCTTTGGGGATCGGTGATCAGATTTCCCTCTCCGTCCTTGCAGTAAGTGCAGCGTGGTGTGTACTGCGTCATGTTTCGGACGGATTGGTAGAACTTCCGCGCCTGGTGCGGACCTCGCTCTCGGCTTCTTTCTAAATCACAGATGATGTTCTTCTCCCAGGCTGATTTTTTCTGTCTGTGAAGCCGTTTTTCTATTCTTCTGAGCTCTTTATATTCATCTTCGCGTGCCCGCGTTCTATGAGATTGTTGCATTGCTCGGTACGCAACATTCTTACGTTCAGTCGCTAGCTTGCATTCATCATCAAACCAGTCGTTCCGACTTCTACGACTGCTGCCTAAGATGGAATTGGCAGTACTAATGACAGTGTTTTTAAGGCGTGTCCACTTCTCATCTACGCCCAGCATACTGGCTCCAGGACTTACTCTCCCTGGATCGAGTGGTTCTAGGGCGAGTCCTAACGCAAGTCCAAAGGTGTTACTGGTGTTTTCATTGCGTAGTGCAGCCGTGTTGATTCGAACCTGATCGGCGGATGCAATACGTCTTCGCAAGGCAATCCGCCCTCGGAAAACCATACCAACAAGATAGTGATCCGAGTCGATATTGGCACCTCGGTACGTTCGTACCGTCATCAAGTTCGAGTAGTGGCGACGGTCTATCAACACGTGGTCAATTTGGTTACGAGTGGCTCCATCAGGTGATACCCAGGTGGCTTTGTAGATATCTTTACGCGGGTACCTGGTACTCGCAACGACCATGTTTTTCGATGCTGCCAATTCTAGGACTCGAAGTCCATTGTCATTAGTGTTCTCATGCAAACTATGGGTGCCTGCGTAATGCCTGAATACCGGCTCCCGACCTATTTTAGCGTTCAAATCCCCAAGGATGATTTTAACATCATACCTTGGACAGGCATGGAGGGCCCTCTCGACTTGTTCATAGTAAGTCTCTTTATCTTCGTCTGAGGACTCCTCCGTAGGTCCGTGAACGTTAATGAGGCTGATGTTCTTGAATTTGCCTCGCACGCGAAGGGTGCATAGCCTTTCGCTTATAGCGTTAAAGCCGATGACGGTAGACTTCATTTTTTCGCTGACCAGGAAGCCTACCCCGAGCACATGGTGTTTTGTATGACAGCTGTAATATAAGTCATATTCTTTCTTTTGCAAAACACCATTCCCTGTCCATCTTATTTCTTGCAGTGCTGTTATGTCAGCTTTATATTTTGACAGGGTATCGGCTAGCTGCTGAGCAGCTCGAGCTCTATAGAGCGATCGTACGTTCCATAAGAAAATTCGTAAATCGTTGTTCCGTTTTCGTTGCAAGGGTTGTCGTCGTGAGATCAGTCCGTTTCCGAGGCTTGTTGACGGTCTCGTAATTCTTTTAGTTTTACGGAACAGGGAATTAACCTGTTGCCAACCTGTGGAAATAGCCTGATCATATTAGCCAAACATTTTTGGGGTTTGTTTCTAGCGGCCGCCGCGAAGAGGCTATGATCACACTTCCACCAGTCCCGAATAGTTACGGCACGTGCATGTTTTCGTATGCTACATGTTATTCCCCCTATTCGGCTGATGGCTGACCGCCAATAGCTCGTTAGCCTGGAAAAAATAACGCTTGGCAAGGCTTAGTTTCTCCACTGATTTCTCTGGGATATCGCTTGCACCTCTAGACGGCTGACTACCAAAGTTGTTCTCTTTATTGCAGTAAATTTCTAGAAGTTCCATGATAGTGTCAATCCATGGAAGAACTATTTCAATGCTTATTGCCCTAGACCTAGGAATACCAAGTGACATTACTCCAGCTTACTTGTCAGTTATAATCGATAGCTCTAAGCATATTACCAATGTCAAAAAAAAGAAACAAACCTAAAAAATTTCAACTGTTAGACTTCAAAATTCCTATATCCATTCATTCATCATAATTTTAAAGCGATTTTTTTTTTGTTGGTGTCCTGCTTGTCTAACCAATTTGAGTTCCCCTTTTCAAACAATTTATTATAATATATCCGAAAACTTCTGCCCGACTTTATGGGGCTTCCCAGCCAGCTCAGGTATCCTTATATCCTCATAACCCCATTCAAAGTCATATGCTTGGTACTATGCGGTGCGGTGTGATGCCGGGGCAGCAGTGTTGGCAATTTTCCACCATCAATTGCAGAAGGCGGCAGCAGTTTGACGACATAAGGAAGTGGAAGTTAAACTTCAACTTGATGACGGTGCTCTTTTTCAAAAGTCTTCCTTATACATATAGGTAAGCTATATTATAGACAGTAGGATTGCTCCTTCAGACTTCTATGTATTGTGTGGAAATCGTAAAAGAGCACGCACCATCATATTGTAGTATATAGAAGTCTTCGTCCTGAATGTCATCGTCATACAACTTCCCATAGCGATATAATCAATCGCGACACCTTTTACGTTATTCTTCCTGGCAGCCAGCAGTATACATATACATAGGTATTCCGCGCACAGCAACGTAATCAATACCGGCAGAAGTAGCAATGCAGCGATTACCCACATTTCCCCTCGGGCGTTCTACATCTTTTTTTTTTTTTAGTGAACTTAAACTTCCAGGGAAAAGGAAGCAACACAAAACGGAAATCGAAATTCGATACTTTGATTCGTGCCTCAAAAATTCGATACTACCAACGAACAATTGTTGAACCCTTCGTCATATCGTGGAAGAGCCATGGCGACAAGATGTCTCACCGGTTTGCTTGCCCGGTACAAGTAGGTACAATGATGACGCGAAAAAGAGGGTGAGAATTATATTAATAAAAAAAAAAGAAGAGTGTCCTCTTCTCAATACCACAGGTGCTTGTTGATGAAGAATGAGTGTACCACGTCTATGTGATTTGCTTTGCGGAAGAATTAATTAAAACGGAAGGCCTTCCCGCGTCATACGGCGCGGCGGTGGCAGCGGTGCCGTTGAGAACGGTTTTATACGCGCCTTGCATTATGCTTGCCGAAGCCCCTGTTGCCCACTTAAACGCTGCGAACATGATGAACATTCTTATCTCATTCCGGGACCTAGAATCTCTTCTACTTCTTTTTCATTTCCATCGGCTTCGTTCTTTGTGATCTCTGATGTTGTGGAACTTACGAATGCGAGTGAGTGATGTGTTTTGATTACGTGCTAATAACGCGCACGTCACTCAAAGCGAATCTTGTGTGTGAGTCTGAAGAGTCTGTGACATGACACACACAAGATAGAAGACACAACAAGGGAAGTGTTCTTGGGGGGTAGGCGAGCACATCACTGAGAATACCATGATGATGATGGTGACACGGTAACGTGACCAAGTGGCTGAAACTTACTCGCTTAAGAGATTGCAATGTGGCAGCATGGCGAAGAGGGCGAGAGGTAGGCAAAGCAACACAAAGCATATGTGGAGCTCTATATGAAACGAACTCAAGTGTCCTTCCTGGGCAATTGTGATTGTGTGTTGCATACCTGCAGCTCATAGTCATGTCACCCGCACTTCCACCTGCCCGATCAGATCGCTGCCGCTGGTAGTTGTTGAGGGAATCCTTTTCTTTTAGCCGGTGCAATGCGGTGCAGTGCGACGGCAGGCAGGTAGTGGTTGGTTGGTATCATTGTTACATCGATACGAGACATCCGGGGGAAATGGCGTATGAGGTTTTAAAACCAACTGACTAAGCCCATTCATATATGTACCTACTAGTATACAAGGAGCACGAGGATATTTTGTTTCCTTCCTGACAGCTCTCTGCCACTGCTTCTAACACTGCTGCCATGTCACATCAATGACACTTTCGAGTATCGCGCTACAAGAATTCCATTTAGTGTTTCATTGTTTCTTCTTTTATTTTATGATTGTTCCTAAAGTTGTCCGTGTCCCTTGCATTGCATTGCTTTCCATATAATGTATATCCTTGGAGGGGGTATAGCGAGGTAAGGTGTATTCTCGTCCTCGTCCTGATGGCTGAAGTGCCACTTTTGGTTATTGAATGTTGGGGTGAGGATTATAGTGGCTTTTGAATTGTGTTGTATAGCTCAGAGCTCTGGGAATGTGCATTCATTCCATCTGGCTGATGACTGATTGGTATATTGGTGATATGGTTGGTGGTGGTAATTTAGTTGCGCCTTGTTGCGCACAACAGTTGCAATCGTAATAATACACGAATTTCTGTTTTTTTTTTTTTGCTAAAATTTTTGAAGGGTACACGAACATTATTTGATGGAGAGGGTTTGAAATTTGGTTTTGTTGCTTTGACAATTTGTTTTCTTTAATTTCGATTCGTTCCTTTTTTTTTTTGTTGCTTTATAAAAGGGTTCCTTATGCTTTGCTTTTATATGGTTTCGCTTATAGAATTTTTTTTTTTTTGTTTTTATGATGAATCGAATCAATTATATTCATTTCGAATCAGCAACATGTTAGGATTCATGGAATTAATTGCATATTTAGAAAATTAAATAAAAAAATAGTTAAGTCATTTTTTTTCAGCTAAGGAGAATTTAAAAAGGCGAGTCCTTTGAGGGAACTTAGATCCCGCATTATATAAGGATTGTAATGGATTTCATAGAAGTCGTTTGCAACACACAAGCAATTCGACAGACGGAGCGTAGCAGGGCGGGGGAAGATAAAATTTAATTAACATTATTTATCCTACTTAGGGTTTTAAAACAGAAACCTGTCTGGAAGGATATAATTTTTTCTGGTGATAATAAGAAAAAAGCTGATATCCTTGAAGTTTGTTGGGTAGATATAGGAACTCAAAATTTTAAAAACTATTAAATGTGATACTGAAGTGGATTTTTATTTTTGTATGGACAGGTACCGTTATTTTCGAAAATAAAATTGATTTTTTTTTCAAAGTACTCAAAACCGTTTCAGAAATATGTATTGAAGCGTTTGTGAAAAATTTAAATAAAAAAATAAATTTATTTTATTTTTTTTTTTTAATATTTAAATTGGAATTTAAATTTACAGAATTTTTAAAAGTTTTCGAGAAGAATCCGAATCTTTACATAAAAAGGCAAACAAAGTTGTATGGGAGGTGCACCGTTAGTATTCCTTTTCAACAAAAATCAAAAAAACCTGTGTCTACTTTAAAAAAATTTAATTTTCACCAAATCCAGTAGGTATTCAAAATATGAAAAATCACTTAAAAATTCACATTTTTATTGTGACTAGTTAAAATATGAAGATCAAAAGTATACCGAAATTCAATGTTTTTGAAAATTCAGACATTGCAAATTTTGCTTCTCAGTTTGGAAATATCAACGAATAATTAAGGATAAGGTCCAAATTTTTAAAAAAAACTATATTTTTTTTCAAAAAGTTTTAGGGTTGAAAGGACCTTTGGGAGAGAAATTTAGTCATGTCAAAGATTTATAATGCACTTCTTTATTTATTCATTCATATTCGAGAATTCGGAAATATAATTAATTTTTCGGTAAAACATTTTTGAAATGATTTCATTTTTTTGAAAATTTTCAGTCTTGGTTTGTCTTCCTATCAACTCAGAATTTTTTCGAGATTGGACTCGTTTTCTTCGGTTGCAACATTTTAATGTTGAGATGTGCATAAGGAACAAACAGGAGGTATTCTTATTGGGTTTTCGATTGGTGTCCATAATTTTTCATCTTCTGTGTGCTTAGATGGAAAACCTGCAAACTCTACTCTTTATTTTATCATTTTTAATTATTTAGAAAAATTCCTTAGACCACAAAAAGCCATCAAAGCTGTCCAAATATTTTTAATATACTTAGTAGATAATAAGGACTTTTAAATTTTTTTTAATTTATACAGCAGCCTTAAAATATGTTCCAATGGTAGTGCACTGTCCCTTATCTATTTCTTTTATAATAAAATATACGGGTTCTATCTACTCTGCATTAACCTGAACCTTATTAATAAACTCATAATTTTCAACGAATAGAAGGGTATCTCTTTTTCAAAGATATAGTCTGTTGCATTGTTTTGGAAATAGCTTTTTTTTATATCTTCACTCCAAACACTTCATATCGGTTGGGTTTTAATACTTTCCCTCAGCCATATTCTCAATTCTTCTTTTCTCGCAGTTAATCAAATTGTGTTTCCTTCAAATTACACTTATTCGGTTGCAAGCAATTAACTGCGTTAAATTTTTATATTCCTGAAATAACACTACTTCACATCAACCCATAACAAAATAACAACAGCACAGCCAGCAGCTTCTTTTCCCAAAGGGCGATCGTAAAGTCCTTTCATTTTTTTTTGTGTGTTGTTTGAAAATTACCAACATAAAAAAAAAAAAAACAGATGAAGTGAATTTTAAGCTGCATTCCTAACTTCTTCCACTCGAACCTTTTCATCCTAAAGGAAAACAAAATTTGAGATGAAACAAAAAAAAAAAAAAAAAACAATAGCAACACCCAAGTTTTTTTTTATCTTTTTCCTGGGCAATTAAAAATGCTAACTGTGTATAAGTCAGAGAGTGGCCATTAAGTTAAAACCCCAAAACCTGTGTACGTTGTCAGTTTTAAGTGTTTTTTACCCTTTTTTTGTTGTTGTTGTTGTTGCTCATCTTTTCTTTTTCATCTAAAAGGAAGGATTATTTCTTTTATTGTGTTTTTTTTCAGTTTTTTTTTTTGTCAATGGGACCAATAAATTCTGTTATCAAGAGCAAAAAATTAAAAGAAGCTCTTGATTTGAAAAGAATAAGAACAGCAACAAAAAAAAAGCCATAAACACAATATCGTCCTTGCAAAAGGCTAAATAAACACCTTCTTCTTCTGTCACACAATCACCACTGCTAAAAACAATCGACCGATATAGAAAGATTTTCGCGCCAACCCTCCGCGATGATGAGAAACAAAAAAAAAATTATTTCCAACTTGAGCAGTTTATGGCTCCGCCGAATTGAGGTAAGAAAAAAAAGACGTTGAAAAAAGAACTATTGTCTTGAGACAGTAAAAATCTAAATTCGAAAACATTCACGGATATCCAACATCGTCATTTTAAAAAAGCACCATCACTTGCACCCCTTTAAATCGCGCTTAGTTGGTCAAGCTTTCGCTCTTTGGAATGTCGCCAGTGCTGTCGGTTTGTTTATTTTGGTTAAGTTTTTATGTACTAAAATTTGATTTCATCTTATTGTTATTCTGACTTTGTCTCACTTAACCACCCTGAATACTTCCACTTAGCATTTCTTAGCCTATCTGAAACACTTCAGGTAAATTGAGATACGGTAGGCCATAAAGTAGATAATACCGCGAGTAGAAAAAAATTCCGAAACATTTCAATCCTCCAAACCATTTCCTACAATATTGTCAGAAATGCCAAAATTTTAAAACTTCAGAGAGTAAAGAAATTTTCAGCAGTTTTAAAAGGTTTTAAAAAAATAATCAAATGACCAAAATGCACGGCAGAAGAAAAATTGTCCATTTCCGAAAAATTGGTTTGAACATTTTTGACAAAATTTTATTTCGGTAAATATTTTTTTTTGTCATTTTTTCAAATTTTTTTTTCTACACTTTTCTAATATTTTGTTTTTTTTTTTTTTGAGGACAAAATTTTTTGACAAATTTTTGTTATTGGGTTTGAAAAAAAAATTGCAATTGGACAAAATTTTTCTGCGACATTTTTATTTGAACATTTTTTTGGGACATTTTTTTAAAATGGCCTCATAAATTTTTTTGATGATTTTTTTTCATTGAAACTTTTTTCGCTTTTTAATTTTTGACCAACTTTTATTTTTTGTCAATTTTTTTTTTGATCGATTAAATTTTTTGGTATTTTTTCGACCTTTTTTTTCAAGTTCATATTTTTCGGTTGACCTCTTTTTTACTTAATCTTTTTCTGGCGGGTTCAAAAAAGTTCCACCCGCACAATTTTTTCTGACAGAATTTTTAAACACTTTTTGTAGACAAAAATTGTACAAAAAATTCCAAATGTTTTTGTATGGCAATTTTTCCCCCCATTTTTTTGGGGCAATATTTAAAAAAAAAACGAAAATTTTTTAATAATTTTAATAAATTTATTTTGATAAATTTTTTAACATAATTTTTTTTTAAATATTTCTTAATTGCTAGCAATTTTTTTTTGCCGCAAACAATTTTATTATTTTTAAACAAATTTTCTTGTTTCTCAAAAAAAATATTGAAGAAAATAAAAAGAAATTGTAAAATTGAAAAAAAATATGGTCAGAAAATATCGTTGAAAAATCTTTTGCGAAAATAAATAAACTGTCAAAAAAAATTTCAAAAAAATCATCCAAATAAATGAATTTTGTAAAAGTTTATTGATATGATGTCCTTTTTATAGCTTTTCTACTCTTTTTTTAATTTGTTCATACTTCTTACAGCGACAGCGTTGGTTTGCCTCCAAAATAACATTTTGGGGGTATCCTTGAAAAAAATCCATTTCCAGAAAAAAACGTCTCCTGATGTGTCCTTTTTTTTATTTCGTTGGTCATTTTTTCCCCCCGAGAATAACTCTCCAGAGGGTGCGGATGATTTGGATGATGGTGGTGGTGTTCGTAGATATATTGTTTGACTTTTTATTGTTTTGCCTTTTGTCGTTTGGTTATTTTATTTATATTTTCCAAAAAGAACAAAACAAGAACAAAAAAAAAAAATTATAATACGCAACACTTTCTGATATCTCCACCCTTTTCAAGACTTTCTCCCCGCCTCCTTTGGATAACTTGTAACATCATTTAGGAAATACATAATATACAAAACAAGAAGTAGTAGGTATAAGGCCTTTGACATTTGTTTGATATTTTGTTGCCCCCATTTGGTTAAGATTTTTTCTCGTTCGACCCCATTTTTACTTAGTTTATTTTTTTTTGTTGTTGTTGTTTTTGTTAAAGTTTTGTCGCCCAAGTTTTACTGTGCAGAAAAATCCTTTTGCTCCTTTTTTTTGTTGTTTTTGCTAAAGCCTTAGAAACTGAACAGAAAACAATGATAATAAAATAAGAAAGTCCTTAACTAGGAGAGTCCTGCTGACGCCGACAATGATGATGATGTCGTCGGCGGGGGCAGTGATGTGGAGGTGGTAGTGGTAGTGGCGGCGGATAGCAAAGCCTTAAATATCCAAAGTCAAGTTTTGTTTTCTTGATTCAAATGTGTGTTCTGGAGGGCGGTCAGTATATTTATAGTATCGAATGTCCTGTGATTTCTGTATTTTTTTTTTTTAGTGCAAGTTGAATTAGTATTTTCTCTACTGGACAGGAATCGTTTTTGTTTTTTTTTTCTCAGTCCTTGATTCTTTCATCCATTCCTTCGTGCGTTTTCAATTTTCACAATTTGATTGATGATACTTTGACCCTTTGGAGAACAGTTTTATTATTATTTTTTTTGTTTTGTAATGCCATTTATTTAGGTACTTTACCTACTGTGACCATGACCTGAACAAGAACATGCGTCCCCTATTTCAGAAGGAAATGGTGATTATTGTTGCTCGTTGTGCTTAAGGTTTCATTCAGTTCAGGGTCACAGGGATATTTGTAAAACTACTCCAGTAACTTAGTGCAACATATAATTTGGGAAACAAAAATTCAAAATAAATTTTTAAATGCAAAAAAAAAATTCAAAACAGCTTAGTGAATATTTAAATAAAAATCATCAATAAATCGTTTTTTGATAATTTTCTACAAAAGTTGTGTCTTCCGTTGCTTTTTTATGAAAGTGAAAATAAATACAATATATTTAAATAAGTACATATATTACAATTATAAGAATTTTTTTAAATTTAAAGTAAAAATTTTAATTTTAAATCATTTCATTTAAATATATTTTTACACATTGTGTAAGTTTACTCGCCAAGTTTGGAAAGGTTAGGTTAGGTTAGGTAAGTGGTCTGACAGTTGATCTTATTACTGTCACACTTAGACGAATGTGGATACATTGTGATACCCTTATTGAGTAACCTATGACAAGTCCTAGGACTTCACGACGTCACGACAAATTTGTCATTGTCAATTTATGACAAATTTGTCACTTGTCTATTTTTATGATCCAAGCAATTGTCAGACAAATGCGACAAATTTGTAGAATTGTCACCTGTCAATATGTCACGAAAACTTGACAAGAACAAAAGGACCACCTAAAAACAAGAAGTTTGACTTATTGAGCATGAGCAGTTTTAATAAAAAATCTTATTAAAATGAATGCATATTAAAATATTTTTATAGAATAAATTTTTCATTAAATTGAAAGTCACTTAATGCTAGAAAATCATTGCTAATTCTTTCTTTCAAAATTCGAGGGTGTACAATACGGTATTCCACTTGAAATCTTCATCACTTTCACTCGAAGAAATAATATTTAACATGTTGAATGATACTGGTCACTTCTCTATCTCAACTTGACCGAAGCTCATTTTCCTGTCACAATTGTCAATGACACATTGACAAATTTGTAATTTACTTATTTTTTCCTGTCCCATAAAAGAATTGTCACGACAAATATGTCAGAAAACTCGTGACAATTGTCGGAAAATTCTTGACAATTCATTGTCATGACAATTTTTTTATGATCCAGAAACTTGACAATTGTCGCAAATTTTCCGACAATTCTACAAATTTGTCAAACTAATTATGGGACAGAAATTTGACAAATGTAAAATTGTCACTTGACAAATTGTCAGGTGACAAATTTCACCTGTCAATGTTTATGAAATAGGCCCCTGGTTGAGGAGAGTTCAAGGCGTCAGGATGTTTTCCTTGGGCATCT
Organism: Syrphus vitripennis; assembly: GCA_958431115.1. Classification (NCBI taxonomy): domain Eukaryota; kingdom Metazoa; phylum Arthropoda; class Insecta; order Diptera; family Syrphidae; genus Syrphus; species Syrphus vitripennis. The sequence goes on from OY288110.1 coordinate 21,679,293, forward strand.
TCCCGTCCTTTTCCCCAACATGGTAGATCAAAACCTTCTTCGGCCCCATGCAACGTCTGGTAGACGGTTGAGGTAAACCGGTGGTTTGGTGTGCTGTGTTGTCTTGTCGAAAAGGCGTACTGAGCCACACATTGCTGAGGCAAGGTTAAAGTGTCAAGAATTATTTCCTGGGAATGTTCCCCTTCCTTAACCCACAGCGTAGATTTGTAATTTGTATAAATTTTTTTTGTATGGCTTTTTGCATTCATCAACCATCGCCCCTCTTAAAACAGTTTAACTCACAACTGAATTAATGTGCCCCCATGCATAAGACATTGCGTTGAGGCGAATTTAAATTTGATCAGAACCGGGGCTCTTACGGTTTGAATATAAACATATTTGTCTTTTCTAAAATCTTTTACAAAACCGTTTTACTTTTTATTTATGTTTTTTTTCGTTCAAATTTTCATTAATTTTCAAATTTTTTTCACATAGCCCCCCAAAAATAACAACATAAATAAAAAAAAAAACAATCCAGCCGCCAAAAAACAAGTGAATTTAAAATTATAATTTTTTCCAATCCTTTGTTTTTCTATTACCAATGTCAAGGTATAGCTTTTGTTAGGTCAGAAATGCATCCTTTCAACTTTATAGAATATTTAAAAACTAACATTTTTTTAATTCATTTTTCGAAAATTTACGTTATTTTTGATTTTCGATTTTCTCATGAACGGCTTCACTAATTTCGAAACAAAAATTACTAGCTAGTTATTTGAATTTTTAAAAATGTTATAAGTTTTTTTGAAAAATATTATACAAGTAAAAACAAAGTTTCACTTTAAAATTCAGATGTATAGGTACAATAAAACTTAAAATATTCAGAAAAACATTAGAACCGTTTTAAAACGATTTTTTGATCTAGGAAAGTTGTTTTTAATATGCTTTTATTCTTAAATAAAAATCTATCTATTTTTTAACATTTTTTTAAGCCAAATTCTAGGAATCGTTTTTCAGACATAGGAAGTTTTTGTGAACGCCATTTTCTTAAAACTTGTTTTTATACCTCCCCTTTAATATTTTAACACAAATTCAATATTAGTTATTGTTCTATAAAAGGACCACTCAAAATATTTTATCAAAATCTTTTTAACTGCTTTCGATAAATTTGAGGTTTTTGAAAACGGTTTTTTAACATTTGCTTGGGAGGTTCCGTTATTTTGAAAAATAAAATTAATTTATTTTTTCAAATTTATTAAATCAAAATTAGGTATTAAAGAAAGTATTTAAAAACAGTTTTATTCCAAATTTATAAAATATGAATCGAGCTGTTTAGGAAATATTTGATTTTTCAAAAATTATATTTTTGTTTTCAAAGCTCAATTTCTTTTTCTTCATAAAAATAAATTTTAGTTGCTTTGGATGAACCGTTTTTGAGAAAATCGAAAATCAAAAAAAAGATTATATGTGATGTTTCAAAATTTTTGTTTTATTAGTTTACTGATTTTTTTTTTCAAAAAATCGTGGGAGCCATTTTCGAGAAAAATCGGGTTTTAAAAAAAGAACATCAAATTTATGGCAGGTACCGTTATTTTTGGTCTTAAAAAAAAGTATGGAGACACGGTACAAAAAATACTATACACCAAGTTTCCCGAAAAGCGACTCACCCGTAGCTGTAGCTCAACGGACAGACAGGCAGAATTGAGATACCAACTTTTTCGCCAGTTTCAGTTCCACTTAATTGGGAGATCCGATATTTATATCAGAAATCCGCACTTTTCGATAAAATTATGTTAATGTACATAGTCCATAAATGACCAGTTTCTGCAAGTACCCTACGATGAACTTTTTTAGCAATATCCCAAAAATCAAACAAAAAATCTCTACGACCAATTTCTGTAACTTTCTGACCTTTCTGAAGATGATATTATTATTTTCTTTCAAATATCCCGAAATCTCCAATTATATTTTTTATTCCTGCGCCACAACATTTTAACGCCAATTTTCGTCAGCTTAAGGTCATTAAATTCTTGTTTTTAGATCAATAAATTCAACAAGTCCAATTAAATAATGCTATATATATTTTCTTCTTCTACTTGGCTGATTTATTTCAAATCTATATAGGTACATACACAACATATAGGAAAAGCCTTTCATTCTTTATATTTTATAATTTGTTTACAAAAATCAATATCAATAAAAAAAAAAAGAATCCTCCGAATGAGTTCCACCACCACTCCAACATAGAAACCAATTAAGCCATTCATCATAAATCATGCACATGTTGCTCAAACTCGAAATTCAACCAAGGGCAAAGCAAATAAAAAAAACTCAACCTATAGCTATTATAAATACCTACCTACCACTCGCCCTCTCTCTCTCTCTCTCTCTCTCGTCCCCAGATCCACATCCGCTTTTCTCTGCACCCGCATCCTGTTGAATTTCATTTTTTTTTATTTTTCAAATATTCGCCTTTCATAATAAAACGAAATTCTTTTAATCAAAAAAAAAAAAACAAGAACTCGAAAGTTTGTTGTCAATTTTTGTGGGCGAACTGAAATGCAAAAGAAAAAAAAATCATACCATTTTATGCATAAATCACCTGATCCTTGTAGGATTTTTTTTTCAAAGGTGTTGGAATATATACGCAAACCATGTCCTCTCATCCATCTCAGGCACAGGCCATCAAAAGTAGCAGAACGGGCGCGGGCGGGGGTGGGGCTGCTGTGGAATAAGGTAAACTTTTTTAATTTTATGGTAATTTTACCATACACACATAATACACCCTCTATAGCCCCCAACTTCTCATGTGACTCCTGCAGTCTGTCCAAGCACTGCAGAAGCAAGAGCCAAAATTCTCTCTTAGCACCAGTTGCTGCGGTGGTGGCGATATGGCGGTGGTGCGTTGGGTGATTTAAACCAAAATAATAACAATAAAAAAGAAAATTGTTCCACCATCCTACCCTACCCCACTAGTCAGCACCACCTCTCGATAAACCTCAGCCAGAAGAGTGAATCTTCGAGAACTTTTCACCGCGTGTGATGAAAACGTTATTAATCGACACAGAGTCGCGCAGTGACGAGTTGAAAATATAAATTATAAACAACGTCCAGAGAGGGCGGAGCACGCCCATTAGTGGTTATATATTCAGAATTTTTTTTTTTTTTTTTTGGATTTCACCCTCAATTTTCCGCGAGCTATATATAGGTAGTTAAATTAATTAATTTATGACAGTCAGAGGGCTGTTCTGATGGCGAGTGTATGCGATGGTTGTAAGAGAGAGAGTGCTCCTCTGGCTTGCAGGTTAAGTGGCTCGAATGCTCTGGAAAGTATGACAAATGTTTCAAAGGGTTGAGATTAGCATGGAAGACAACATAATTTTTTATATAACATCATGGTTATAAAACAACGACAGCATAACTACAAGAGTAACAAGGTGTCGGGAAGTGGTGTCATTACAATTTATGAACGCTCCACCATCATGATGATGCACAAGGAACACCAAAGTGCTGTGTAGAGTTGGAGATGAACCAAGAGCACACGCCATATATAATATAAACTAAACATAAAATTTTCTCGGACCAAAAGATTGCATTGTATACCTGGCTTTGCTCCTTACGCTCCCAACTGTTATGCAGGGACGAAGTTGATTTATATGAAGAGAGGCGAAGTGATCTTTTCAAAAACTCTAATGTCTTTTTCTTTTACTTGTCGTATAGATTACTGCGGAATTAATTTTTGTAATCATTACATGTTTGAACTCTGTATTGAATAAATACGTTGAAGAAAAATAAAACTCTCTCGTGAATATATATGTGTCAGATGTCTCGATTTTGAGTATAATGTATTGAGTACAAAACGCTTGAAATCATTGTGTGCAAACATACATGTAATATGTAGTTATGGGGCAGTTAAGCTACGAAAATATTTTGCCTTGATGACTTAATTTTTTTTTGTTTTGTAACAAATAAGTTTTATAAAAGATTATGTTATAACCATACTTATCGCTTATATCAAATTAAAATCAGTATAAACTAATGACACGATGCATGTACAGAGTACAAAACTTGCTTTGTTGGCTTACATTTTTTAATTTGAATTATGCACTGATTACTTTTGTTATTAGAAAATAACTTGACTTGATGGCTTATTTTTGAGAGTCTTAAATGCATTATGTTATGTAATGAGCATATAAATCGTCTGATAAATCGTCGGTAAAGTCTCAGTACACGTGGCTTGTGTAGCGTTGTGGCGTGTTGAGTACGTACATCATCTGATCTAAATAAAGGCAATAAGGAGCTTAATTTGCTTTAAAACATTTTATTTGAAATTTGGATGACTGAAATTTTTTTACTGGGTGACTTAAAAGTCTTAAAAAAAATATTTTTTACTACATAAATTATCCAATTTTAGTATGAATCAATACGGATTCAAAGCACGGTGTACTCAGTACAAAACTTACAATTATTGCTAAGTTTTCAACTGGATGACTAGAAACTTTAAAAAAGATATAGCTTACTGTGATGAAAAGTTTTTCAATTGGGATTGCTGTCATTATTCCATAGTTGTGTATTGAGTACAAAACCTGTGTTTTCAATACAAGTCATTACTTTTGTAGTACGAAAACATATATCTATGTATATTGAATAAGGGAGTAGAATTTAAGTGATGTGTAATCAGTACATGTTCTTACTCATCAAATATATGTAGCAACGGATCAGATTCCTTTTGAGTTTTCCGGTATTTTGAATTTCAGGTATTTGGTTCTATGCGTTTTATATTTTACAATTTCTTGACTTAGGGATCTTGCGGTTTTTGGATTTTATACTGTACACTGTTAACCTTTTAAAGTCTTTAATAGGAAGTCTTTAGAAAATATTTTCTTGATAGTTTGAAGGGTTTTCGGAATATGGGGTTTTTGGAATTTTGAGCCGTCAGTATTTTGGGTCACAAGGTCAGGATTTTTGTCAGATTTATGGATCTTATTTATGGAGGAATATGGGATCTTTAGTTTTTCGGGTTTACTTTTAAAAGGTTTGAAGAGTTTTTGGGATCTTAGGTTTTAAGGATTTTGGACTCTCAGTTTTCTGGAGTTTGGTATTTTTCACTATACTGATGTTTCAGTATCTTAGGTTTTTGAGTTTTGAATTTATAAAATATTCATTATCCAATTCCAAACGCAATATTGTTAACCTTTATTAATTCTCAAGCTAAGGTCCCTGTAAAGGCTTCAAAGGTTTGGGATTTTGGGCTTTCAATTTCTCTTGGGTATTCGGGATTTTGAATTCTTAGGTTTTATTAATTTTGGATTTTCTAGATGTTTGTATTTTAGCATTTCTGTACTTTGGGTTTTCAAAATATTTTGGGATTTTTTCAATTTTCTAGATTTTCATAATGTGTTTTCAGTATTTTGGGTATAACTTAGTATACTGGGTTATATTCAATATTATTAATTTTTGTAAATTCTTTAAATGAAGCCTTTATAATTTTAAGGATTTTGAGAACTTCGGTTTTTTGAATTAGTATTCTGGACTATCTTATCCGGATTACAAATTTTAAGGATTTTGTTTAGATTTTTGGTTTTTTTTTTTTGAATTTTGGATTGTTTGGAAATGTTTTTCAAAGATAAATTCATATAGTTTGAAAAGATTGGCATCTGGTTAACTCTTTTGAAATATTTTCCACTAGCCAAGATCCAACCATGTCCTCATCATCTCATTCACTATACCTCTCTGCAATTCCTACATAAATGTGTAAATTGTTAAGCTTATCCCCAGCCAGCGCCATCGCCATAGTATCAGTGATGTTGTATTTGGGCCCCAATGCGATGGTTAGCTAACTGAAAGAGGGTTTGCTTTACCACCGGAATAGCATAATGACGATGGATGACACTGAAAAGGATGTGTACTTCAAGAGAATGATTTAATGCTCGAATGTGCATGTAAATGACAATGTTTTGCGAGATTCTAGTCGGTAAGTGTTGGTGAGTATAGTGTGATGGTAATGGTGAATGGTTCCTGGCCCGGTTTTGTAAATTTGTAAAGAAATAGAAATATATATACAGGAAGAGGGAAAGAGAGATGAAGGAAAGTTCGTCTAAAGAACAAAATTCTACCTCACCGCATGTAAATATTCAATGCACCCATACTCCATTTTCTTAGCTTGGCCACCACCAAAAGTTGGCATTGTCGGCTTCGTCGTCGTCGTCAATGACGATGCTACCGCCACCTACATCAACAAACAAGTATACCCCCCTTCCAACAATTTAATTCGTGTGAAGATATATGAGCGGAGCGTATATAGAGAAGGGTGCTGCATTTTGATTAGAAGACGCAAATGAAAACATGTTTGATGTCAGCCATAAAGAATTTACATAACAAAATAACAACAATCTACTGCTATACCTTGTTTTTGTGTGTGCAACGACGACGAGGACGTTAAGATTGGTTGGGGATTGCTTTTCTCATCTCATAAATGAAAGCCCTCAGGGCTGTCTCTATGGGCCCATGTGTGTTGTGTTGGCTTTGTATTACATGATATGATGGGTTGAAAGATAGAATAGAGGCCCGCTGGACTTAAATTTATATAATATGCAGGTCCTCTGCCTCTCCCATCATCGCATCGGCCAGAAGAGTTCTTGACCACAACTCTTCAATTGTTGTTGGATGAATCAAAAATAAGCTGCTTCCCATCTTTCCATCTTCACTCTGGGGCTATGTGTGTTTCTTAATCAGGAAGGTAAACAAAAACATATTTTATTATTATGAGCGATGGATATTTTTGAAATGTTCTCGCTGTCAGCAGTTGAAAAGCACATTTCAAATTTTGGTTCTGTTAATAAATTTCTACACAAATAATTTATTAAGCTTTTAAAGTGAAAACGAAAAGTGTGTACATAACTAAAGACTAAAAATGTTTTGATTCAATTTTTTCTTACATTTCAGAGATTAATGTATGTATTTGAAATATTGGAATGAAACACTTCAGAGAACATTTAGGAAATTTTTACATGCAAATAGAATTATTTTTATGAAATGAAAATTTAGTTCTCTTTGGAAAACTTTAATTGGTTTTGATTGTCGTCAGAAACTTTCCATTTAATTTACGATACTTATTATAAGCCTCTGTCAAAGCTCTTAAAATCCAGAAATCTCACCATAACTGCAAAACTGCGGCTGTACAAGACCATGGTCCTGCCAATACTCACGTATGGACCCGAGACTTAAGTGCTTGGCAAAAAGACACTCCGACCTCTTAACTGCGTTCGAGAGAAAAGTCTTAAGGAGAATTGTTGGCCCCAGCTCGGTAGACTCCGGTGGGCAGGGCACTTAGCTCGCATTTGTGAAGAACCAGCTCGGAACCGGAACCGGCCCGGAAAGTCCTTTGTGGTACATTCTATGGTAGATATAGCAGTGTGGTAGAATATGCTTGCGCTGGAGAGATGGCGTAGACCAGGACACCCGAAGCCTTGGGGTGCGTAACTGGATGGCGTCGGCTCGAGACCGGGATAGGTGGAGAGACTTGTTGAAGGAGGCCAGGACCGGACCCCGGTTGTCGATGATAATTTTAGTACGGTTTTGAAAAATGATAGCTATCTCTCAATTTGGCAATAAAAGAACATTAAAATTTAAATTCGTTTTTTTTGTTCAATTTGTAAAATTTTCAGATTGAATACAAGAATGCGTATTCAAAAATTAATATAAACATACCTATACAATTTCTAATTTAAATGATTTGCTGTTCCATTCTTTTTGGAATAGATTTTTTCATCTAAGTAATAAGCGTCTCACTGTTAACTGAAGAGTCCAAGTGAGGTTGCTGGGACCAAATGCCAATTTTTGTGAACTAAAGGCCGTTAAAAGATATTTTGAAACAGTTTATATTTTTTTTATTGAAAATTGTATTTTTAAAACTGAAAGAAAACTAAAATCAGTCAAAAAATGTCAAAGTTAAATATTTTAAAAAAAATATTTTGCATTAAAAAATCAAATTAAAAACGGTTTATTAAAAATAAATTAAAATTTTAAGGGCCTCTATGAAATTTTTACCTCTCTTTAAATAATCTATTTAGTCATACCTACAACCTCTACTTGGCCATTTCAGGAATAATTTTTCAGTGTAGCACAGTGTTCTTGTTTCACATATAATTTCCCAAAAGAGTATTAAAAAGTTTAGTTTTCTTTTCTTTACAAAAAAAATATTACTAAAAGTTTAATAAAACAAATAAAATAAAACTTGAAACAATTTAAAATAGAACTCCCAACATTTCATGAACAAGCATATTTTCTAGTTTAGATAAGTTATGTGCAAAAGTTAACAAAAAAAAACACTTGCCGCACTTGAAATTCTAAAGTGGTCACGAAGACACACGTCATCAACATTCGAATATTATTCTCCAGAATTTAGCTACTTGTTCTTCCAAAGAAAAAAAAAAACAAGAACCCATATTACTTTTAACTATTTCCAAATTCCTATTTCCAAGACCCAAACCCAACTACCCCAACTCCCATAACTACTTGTATTATATTGGTTAAAGTAAATCTTTAAAACACAACAAAATACAACAAATTGGTGCAAATTTATGGCATAAATCAAGTATGCTGCCATCTTAGTCTCTCTATATACAACCGCACTGCGAGAGCTTAAGAAGAACACGAACAACAGCAAGCACTTGCCATCATCAACCAGCAACAACCCAACATGCCTCCTCCTAAAGTGGGCCAAACTTGTCCGACAAAATAATATAACAATAGCAGGGTCGGTCGATTGTTGGTGATGATGAAGAGGGGGTGAAGGGGGGGGGGGTTCAGTGGTAAAACTAAGGAACTCCCAATGTATATACTACCTACCTTGGTTTTTGGTATCATCGCCACTTAGGTACTTTGTTTGCGGAAGAAATTTCCCCATCCACGACCGCTACCCCTCAAACCCGACGAACCCACTATTTTAAGGGCAAAAATAACTTAAAGTGGATTTTTTCTTTTATTTTGGCAATTATTCATATTTACCTACTTCTTTGGTGTTCCTGATTTTTTTTTTGTTCCTAGCTACCTATACCTTTGCAAGGACAACGTGCGATAAAAGGATACCCCACCGCAATCCAACGGCATTGTTATAAGTTGATTCGCATTTTTCAAAGGATTTGCTATGTGTCCAAAGCAATAATAGGGCATGTCTTGTTATTATTACAAGTGCTTGTTTAAAAAAAAAAGGACATTTCACTACGTGCATCTCATTTTAGCCATTTTACCTCTAGAGCAAAGATACTCTCCGTCGCGCGTAAAACGTCAACTTTATTCCTCCTGAGATGAGTGTTGGCGGTAATTCTGAGTGTTGAACATCCATCTTTCACCTGCGATAGTAGCACAAGATGAAGATGGAACGACTGTGATAAACTGGCGAACAAAAAAACGTGCGAGATTATTTATACAAAATCCTGGTGTATAGTCAAGGACGAGAAGGAATTGTATAAGCAGAAGCAGCTAATCTTCTAGCTTCATCGTCATCCACAGCGTTCTTGTTGTTGTTGTTGTTGTTGTTTATCTTGTCCTTTTGCTGTCATTGTCGTCTTGTTCGGCATATACCTATCCCCAATGCGACAGCGACAGTGGCAGTAGAGTAGAACGTTGGCATCACTTATTAGTGAAAAGTCTGCCAAACGACATAATTCTCATCACGTCCGAACGATTTTCTTTAGCCAATTCGCTGTTCTACTATTTCGTATATTTCTCTCTGGGTTCTTTTACATTTATATAAATTTTCGGAGAAATATTATGCAAGGATTCCTGCTACACCATCTACCACCACCTACATTGCGAAAAAAGGACTCTGGCTAAATTTTTGGGTCTCAAAGCAACAAAACCATTTTTTTTCTTCTTTATTCTGCACGCCAAAAAAAGATGAGGAATTATTTGCTGTTGCGCTTAAAATGTAATTTACCCAAAAAAAAAACAACAACATTGTGTAAAAAATAACTCTCAAGATAACAAACATGAGATAAAGCCTTAAATTTAGGACGACACCCAGTGGATAAGTATCTTTTTGGGTGGGCGGGGCGGCGGTGTAGGTATAAGCAGGTAACATGGTGATTAGCATGCCGGATTGCTGATATGAACGGCTTAGCGTGTATAATAGCCTCAGAGAGGGATGGGGATGCACGTTTTAACAATTTATTTAATGTTTCATTTTTGAGAGATATATCCAATTTATAATTTTTTTTTTTTTTTGGAAACAAGGTCTTTTAAAACGGGCGACTTGATTTTCACTTTTAAGAATTTTCAGATTTTTTTTTTGTTTTGTGGAAGTTACAAGTTGTCCTCAATTTTTTTGAAGGTTTTGAGTGAAACAACAACACTTGGGTGAGCTACTACCAAGATTTTATGTGTTGGCGTTGTTTTCTTTTTCAACAACAGATGACTGTGAAGTTGTTTAAAATTTCCTTATGAAAAAATCGAATACTGAAAATCTTTTTTTTTTCTTCTTAAGGTCACACCACACTCGGCTGAATTGCGCTGAAACGGAACTTTACTAATAGCTGTAATTGTGTGAACTTCAGAACTGGGGAGCAGTTACTCTGAAGTCCAATTCCGCCCAGTACGTTTCTACCTTTGATGGAGAAATTCTGTTGCCAAATTTATGACTTATAATCATCATCATCATCGGCTCGACAACCGGGGTCCGGTCCTGGCCTCCTTCAACAAGTCTCTCCATTTATCCCGGTCTAGAGCCGACGCCATCCTTAGGCTTCGGGCGTCCTGGTCTACGCCATCTCTCCAGCGCAAGCATGGTCTACAACGCTGTAGTCTAACAAAGAATGTACCATAAAGGACTTTCCGAATGTACCAGAAAAGACTTTCCAAGCCGGTTCTTCTACGTGCTAGGTGCCCTACCCACCGGAGTCTGGCTAAGGGGTCGGAGTTTCTTTTGCTTAGCACCCAAGTCTCGGATCCATACGTGAATACTGTCAGGACCATGGTCCTGTACAGCAACAGTTTGAAGTTATGGTGAGATTTCTGGATTTGAAGAGCTTTGACAGACTATAGTAGCCTTTGTTGGAATTGAGCAGCCGCCCTCCTTCTATATTGTTATGGGCTGCTATTATTGACCCAAGGTATTCAAAGGATTGCACCGCTTCAAATTCGTGCTCCGCTGCCTTGAATGTTTGACCAATTGTTCTTTACAACTAACTTAATGGCTCTAAAATAACGCTTTAAGTAATTAGACTAGAACATCGCTGTAGTGAAGTCTATTTTCCGACTCTGGTGTTCTATGAAATCCAAGGCAGCGATACAGGAACTACCTTTTCAAGTTAAGATGGGGCAACGTTGAACCACACCATGCATCCATATGCAATCATTCATCTGATTAAAGCCAGTGTAACAACTTTACCTGAAATCCAGTTTTATACTCGAATCCATTTTCTTCCTCAAAGTTTTTAACACTTTATATAGGAAGGACAACCTTAAATTCACAATACTCGAATAGAATGGCCAACTATGTATTTATGTATTTAAGAAAATAAAAGCTATCAGAAAATTAATTTAAAGTTGATATCGAATTTCTGTATACTTTACAAACCAACTTTCTCTAGACATCTCCCTTATTTTTTGTTTGGTTATAATATTTAATTAAAACAAAATATCCAATTACTCAGTTTTTTTTCAAAATCAACATTTTCTAGTTGTAGTTCAACAATCTGCCAACAGGTAAGTTATCGCATTTGGTTAAGCAACGGTAAAAAAGAAAAAAAAAATTGTATTCCAACATTTTCAAATTTTCCAACTTCCTCTCCGAATTAATTTGCCAAAAAACTCAGTCCAAGTTAGAAACAGATCACCCGAAATGGATTCCCATATCCAAATCAGTGGTCCCATTGCTGGACCACAACCGTACGTAGTGCAGTGCGCCAAGCCCATCAACTTCGCTTCTTCTCACACTCAGAGTTCCCTTTTTGTCCTTGCTGACCATGCACCGATATGTTGTATTCAAATTCCGTTGAATAAAATTCCCATAAAGTTCAGGACATACGGTTCACCATTGTCACATCAATTAAAATGTGCACTGGAATGTGAACTTCTGGTGGAGTTGGAAAAAAAAAAAAGAAATTGGAAAACAAGGAACCAACACCAAAAAAAGAAAAAGAAAAAAAAAAAAGGATTTCGTTTCCTTTTCCGATCGAAATATTCATTCTTTTCTCTTCTGCGGTTGCACACACAAAGGACATCTGTGTATCGGAAGCGGGAACAAAAAAAAATTGCTAACACAACGAAAACAAAAAAAATTTAACCGAATAGGAATTAAGTCAGTTACAGTAACGATAGTGTAGAACTGGTAGAACACTCGTTGTCGCGGACTCTAATTATCATCAAGATATCAGTTCGAATTTCACTTCCGTCTTTTTTTTTTTTGTTTTTGTTGGGCTGAGTGTCCTTGTTGCTTCAGTAGAATGGTTTCTCATTTATGTGAGATATGTTGATACTTTATGTGGCAACGGATTTTTCTTTTTTTCTCTCATGCATGACCGGACCAAGTATAGGTTATGTTAGTGGAGATAGAAAAATATAGTTAAGGTGCTTTTATGTCATATCTCAGGATATGGATCGTTCGTTTGGTTATTGAGAACGTCATTAAGGTAAGATTGCATTCACAAATTGGATTTTCCCATAAAGATAAACAAAACTAGCTGAAATGATTTTTTTCCTGCTCTTGACGGGCTTGATTAATTTCCGCATAAAAAGTCTACATCACAATTATTTTACCACTTGAAGTAAATAATTAAAAATTGGTCATATCGCAAAGTCAATTAAAAAACTGCTGGCTTCTTTTGTTTAACCCTCGCTTACAGTATGGAAAAATTCCTTTGGGGGCCACTTGAATCTCCTATTTCTTCTTTGGAGAAACAGAAGAATTTCAAAGAAAAAGAAGAGATGTGGTGCACTGGGACACTCTGCTATATCTGATACCCTTAGCATATGAAGCAGTACGTCTTAAGTCCTGTTTTCAGTGGATCAAATGCGGATCATTTTCAAGTTACATATGCTACCAACTCGCAATTATAGTTCAACCAAGTCACAATCGCTTCCCGATCCAACTGTTAGTACAGAAAATTTCTTGGACAAGATAAATCAATTCACTTTTGGGCTAACGGATTAAGAACTGAAGACAGGATTGCTATGAAAATGTACTTCGGCAGACTGAACTAAGGTCTACCGTTTTGTATTTATAATAATTGTAGCGTTCTCATGTTCATCTATACGTGATGGCGCAGCAGCTCAATATTCACCTTTTTGGGTACAGACTACTGGACCAAAGGGATATTCCAAATAACTGATGAACTTGTTATAAGAGGAACAAGACCATCTATCTTAGGTAATGCATGATGCTAAAGAGACTTTAAATCTTGATCAAAACTAAATTTGAAGAGAACCAAGGGTTTGTTTTTTTTTTACAAAGAAGCGAACCAAGGATTTTCTATCTTCTAACGAAAAAGGTTTTTTTAACCGGACACTGTTTTATGGATTTATGGATGATACTAACTCACTTAATTAGGTTATTGAACTCAAATTATGTCCGTAGGTCTCCTTTTATGGGACATAAGGCATTGCTGCATTACTCCTACGCTCTATAGGGTACGTTTTCTGGGGATGTTTTTCAGCTCTAAACGATCCTCTTTGCCACGTCGAGTCTCTAGAATTCCATTTCACTCCCTACATTTTCGAAGCGTATCGCTGATGTCTTCGTATAATAGAGTTTACGATCGTTTGCAGCTCTCCTGTGACAAGGGACGTAGCCTTCCAAGTGTTGCATCCATAAACAAGAGCAGTTTCAACATCAAAGCGCAACAGTCATAGCTTGGTCTTTAAGCTTATTGATTTGTTTCTCCATATTTTCTGCAACCTTTGCCAGTAGACAAATCTGCATGCAAGATATAACCAATTACCATCTGGAACAGTAATGGTGACAGTATACAACCTTGCCCAACCCCACTTTGGATTTCAATGGATAATGAGGAGGAATAAACAATTCCTTATCTTCTTTGTACATTAATTGCTCTTTCCCAAAGATGAAGCATCCATTTGGGCTTCGGCTTTGGTGATTCTAATGATTTAGCAAATGGCTACGTCAGTATACAAAACTGCCGCATGGAGTAAAGATAATCTCCAAGTGTATGTTGAGACACCATTACATCTAGAAAAACTGTTTGGTGTGCTCTATGGTCTGGTGGCCACCAGACCATAGAGCACACCAAACATAGTAAGTACTTCTTTAAATATAATGCTGTACAGAACTTTACAATCAATGGTGACCGTTTTAGAGCCATGATTACTGACTTTTCGTTCCTAAATTGAACAACCATGATGTGCAGGAGCTAGTCAACGCCAATAAGCCCAAAACACTCGCCTACTTGGAGGACAACAATCTGTGCGTTATTGCCGATATACGGCCACAAAAGTTTGAAAAGTGATTGAAAATTGGATCTCCAGGTAAAATAACTTTCGAGCTAGCGTTCACATGTCAGAAATCATATTTAAATTAAACGCCAAAATATTGTCTTTCGAATAAAACCAAAACCATGTCAATATTTAAAATTAATCTTTGTTTAATTCCATTTCAAGGTTCAATGCCTCTGAACAAAAACACCCTTTATGAGTAGTGTCACAGTGAATAATTCTTAGATCTAGTGTTCCATTGAGGTAAGTGCAACGTAAAAAAAAATCATTGTCGACAATCATCTTTTATCGTGAAAATCATCAAAATTAGTTAACTTTACATAAATCAGTTAATAGACCAACAATAATGTTATTCACCAAATATGCTCACATGTCTTACAACAATATAAATATTTTCATATCTTCACTAAAAAAAAAAAATACTACAAATTTCAGTAGATTACAACATTGTAAGCGTAGTCATTAAAGAAATCACAACTTGAATTCCATTAAGACAAAATAAGATTCTTTCACGAATTCAGGAATTTACATTACAAAAAAAAAATACTCAAGCAACAAACTTGTTGACGTGCTGCATTCAATCTCAACGTGTATGTGAGCATTTTTGAACATACCCACACCACACACATTAGAAATAAAAACACGCGCGCATAAAAAACTTCACTATCATCAACTTATAACGGTAAAAAGAAAAAAGAACAAGAAAAAAAAAAGAACTCAAAAGCGGTACTTTCAAACATAAACCCGATTTTACAGAACTATTACTTTGCTTTGGTATTTCCTTCATACACCATCATCAGGCCAGGACGAGGGACCCAACCAATATACACTTCCTTTTCAGCCGGCAGCGCAACGTTTCGCGTGGAAAAATCAACTTTGTGCTAACAACGCATCCAGGACTCTGATGGTGAATGGTTTCCTTGATTATCATGTCACCATTTTTGCTAACTCAGAAACACCCCCTTGCATGCACCTTTATTTTTTATTTTTTTTTTATTTTGCCTTTGTGATGATGATGTACTTATATAAGTTAACGGTATACCAGGTATACCTGTACCCAGACCTTTCCTTCGAAGCTTCAATGAAAATTTTCGTGCAATCCGCGCTAACTGCTGCCATCACATGCATGCAAATGTAATTAAGGGCCGTAAAGCTCTCTTCTGCACACAGTTTTTTGGGGGGTGGGATTAAAAACGGAAAAAAAATCCTAGGTAACACGAATATAGGGGTCCTCGTGAGTAATTTTCAAAAACTGCACTAGTGCCATACAGCACAGGTTGCATTCAATTCTAAGCCAAAAAAAAAAAGAAAAAAACAAAGCAAGATGAAGGGCGAAAGGGTATAAAGGTTCACGAGGGAGCAGCAGCAGTAAAAAAAAAAAACGAATTTAACTTTTGGTGGCCTGGGTATTGCCGAATCCTCGAATGGAAAGTTGGAATCTTGTATACCTCGCTCTCCCTATCTATAAAATGTCAAGTTTGTAGTACAGAGGTAGAGATGTTGACAAAGTCATACTACTTGTCGTTGTCGTTTCTTGTCGCTGGCGCTGGTGCTTGTCGCCCCCATGCGATTTTCTCGCTCTCAAATGCACTTAATGTTTGTGCACTTTCTTAGCCTAACGACTTTTGAGAATTTCCCGGGGCGTTAGCGGAATCACTTTACGTTGCGGCGGTGTAACGTTTGTGTTTCAAAGCTCTCCCTCTTTCAATGAAATATTTTTGAAAACCGACATTATCGTCATAGTCATCGTTGTCGTCGTCATAACGGAAGAATATTCAGCAGAAAAAAATAAAATTCTAACGGAACTGGGAAATACCTTGGGACATGTGTTGTTGAAAAGTCATAGTCTTCCTACGGTTCCTAAGGTTCCTTGTGTTCTTGCCACACAGGTATTGAAGATTCAAGTTCCAGTTGTTGCCATTTTGTGCTGTTCGTTCCTTGCGGAATTGCTAGAAATTACACAGGTGCGGTTCGAAAATTCCACAAAATCAAATTAAGTGCGAGCGAGAACATTTTGGCATATACCTAACTACATAAGTGTATCAACGTTATATTTTTAAAATGAACAAAAAGGTGGGCGGGGGGTGGGAATTGAAGATTGTTTAATCAATAAAGTTGGCCAAGCTATAAGAGAACCATATGGGCTCAAGTGGGTGGTTTTGAAAGTCGAAATTAATTTTCACCCTCTCTCTCTCACTCTCACACACTAGTTGTAGCACTGATGACGCCATTAGAGGCACAACTTATCGCCATCTTCCTTGCACAAAATTAACATAATGGCCAAAAGACAAAGTCGCACTTGTAACCTCGCGCCTTTAAGGCGAGTGAGCATCAAGCAGCTAGGCAGGGTGTTGAGAAAGTTTGGCCAAATGAATGCACACAGAAATCAGTCTCGATGGCATTGCATGAGATGGCATACATGCAAGAGGAGATGAAGAGGATTTCCATTGTAATAGCGGCTATAAGATGTTTTCCGCATATTTTAATTTTTACGAGAAATACAAAAAAAAAGGGAAACGGAGATGTTTTGCATTAATGAGTTGGCCCGTTTTTTCCCTTTTGGTCGTCATCGTCTTTTTTTTGGTCTTGAGGGCAATTCCACTCAGCTCATTAAGAAAACAATTTCCATCGGCTTACCGATTCCAATGAAAGGCCGCAATAATTTTTTTTTCATGGTCCGAATTTTCTCCTTCGTTTTTTTTTTTTTTTTTTTTATTTGCCCTGTGGCCAAGTCCTTAATTAACAAGTGGCAACAGCAGTTGGTGGCGCTGTAAGCGTGGAGAGGTGGTAGGTAAGCTAGAAAAAAAAATATATGTTAATTTTGAAATTTGCGTGGCAATTGTAAAGTCTAGATTGGATGGTCTAAAGAGGAGGTTACGCATACGAAATCAAACGTTTTTTTTTTTTTGGTAGGTATTTCAATTGGCTGGAAAGTGTTTGAAGAAGAATATTTTTGTAGACTTTTCAAGAATTAAAAAAAAAGTCAAATGAAATGGCAAAGGAAGCTTACTATTTTTTTTTTCAAGAGAAATTTATAAGATTGTTTTGTCAATCGAAAAACGAGAATTTTTTTTTTGACGTCCTTTTAATACCAGCTCTGTTCACTTGGAATGCTGCCAGCAAAAAAGAGATCCCAAGAAAAAGGGTTTCAATTTATTTGATGACAATATACATGAGTACGTTTAGAAGATGCATTTTGTAAGATAGGATTCTTACGAAAAAAAAAAATACAAAAATTCAAACAGAAAAAAAATGGAAGAGGGTAATTGAAGTGACGACGACGCGACTGACTATATTGAATTCTTTTTTTTTTTTTTCTAAGCCATTACCTAATTGCAAGTGTATTTTTATGTACCTATAAATAGTATAGGTTTAGGTATACTTCAGGCATCTGTTGCGAGATTTTAGTTTTTTTGTTTTTTCTTTTTGCGTTGAAAAGTACAAATTGTTATAAGTGAGGGAGTTTTTTAAGTTTTTAGCTGAAATAAGGGTAAATACCCTTATTTTGAAATCAACGAAAATAAATAAAAATTAGTTCATTTGCGGAAATAGTAAATGAATATTTGCATAATAAATTGTTCGAGTTTTAGTCGATTTTTTTTTTAATTTAAATACTTAGATAGTTTTTTTTAAATAAAGTCTATATCGACAGATATATGCACATTAAATTGTTTTTTTTTTTTTTTAATATTTTAAATAAAAAAACAGCGGCAACAAAAAACAAAGTTTAAGATTTTATTTGATAGAAATGATTTTTATTTGAATTCTTTGTTTTTTTTTCATATCCTTAATAGTAAAAGCTTAAAAAAAATAGTTTAAATTTAGATAAGTCATAGAATTTCGAAAAACTTCTAAAGACTGAACAAAAATCGATAGCAATGGTAGACAGTTTCTGGACCACCAGGAGTCTGATGATTGTCTGGCAAGCATGAAATAGCTATAACTCCGGTCAAATTAAATACAAACGAACTAATAAAAAAATTAATTCGTAAAAACATTTGGTGGTAGAACATTTAAGTTTTTGTTGTTGTTCAAAAATTCAATGAAATTAATAAAGAATGGTCAAGACTAATAAAAACTGACATTCAATGTATGAATACAAATAATAATTAAAATTAAATATAAATCAATTTGACCAACAAAAATTTTATTTATTTTTTCAAAACTTTGACTTTGAAGATTAATTTTTCTAAAACTATTAATTAAAATAATGTGTTTTAAAAAGCGTATTAAAGAATGGGGTTTTGTTTGCAAGATAAAATAATGCATGGCATTTTTAAACTATGTATTCCCGTTGTTTTTTTATTATTTTTCTGTTTTAACTCATTTTTCTTTATTGCACCTCCTGTCGCAGTTACATGCCATTTACTCAAACTTTAAGAAATCCATCCTGCATGGCTATTAGCTGCACAATAAATCGTTTTTACTTTTAATGAAGTTTAAAGTTATCGTTGATTACGATAACTTCAATAATTTTCAACCAAGAAGGATGGTGTACCTACTAAAACAACGAAGAATATCTTATTGACAAAATAAAAATGCCACTAGCTAATAAAAAATTAATTATTTTTCCCACGAGTCAGTTTTTTTTTTTGTCTGGAAACTGAACATTGGACCTTCCGAAAAAAAAATCATTTCTCTGTCTGTGCCTGAATTTTACATTTGCATATATTTTCCCTCATTAAATCAATCCAATTTGTTTTTAGAAATATTTGACAGCAAAATTTTTGGGCCGTGACTTACCGAGAATCTGGATGGTGTTTAAAACATAAAATTAAATATTTTAGTGTAAATTAGTAGACAGCGTGCACTAATATAGTTTTATCTAAATTTTTTCACAAACCAAGAAAGTAAAATGGAGAAATTGTGAATAAGTACCAGACCGAGACGAGACTTAGTCAACGGCACCGAAACGAGACTTAGATTTTTTTTAGCGAATTCATATATGCTCGCGGTTCAAAATAATTTCTACTTCGTTGTTTCTGACAAGCCCGAATTGAGCCACGAGCATAAAATTTTGGTCAAATACTGCCAAAAAAAACTTGTTAAGAATATAAAATTGCCAGCGAACAACAAAGTGAAATATTTTTTGAACCAAAAAATATTGTCAAAAATTGAATTCTAAATAAATAGCTTCATAAAAAAAATGATCGTCGAAGAAAAGTACCGTCTAAAAAAAAATTTTGAACACCGGGAATAAAAATAGCTAGTTAGGAAAAAAAATTCAGCCTCAAAAAAAAAATTTTTAATAAGTTAATTGTGAAAAAAGCGTTTGCCCAAAAAAAAAGTTGTACTGGAAGAATGTTGTCATAATTATTGAGGAAGTTGGTGTTGTGAAGGTTTTTCACTGTGATAAAAAATTATTTGGGTCACCTTCAACCAACAAATTTATACTTTGTTTAAATATTTTTTTTTTAATTTACGAGTACGAGTACTCTCAAGCCAGTTATACGTCAACAAACGTTATCTAAAACTCATGCAGCCACTTTTGTAGGATATTCGAAATAAAAGGTTGCAAACCTAAAAGTGAATGTATTCAAAGTTAAACAATTTGGGCCACATAGCGAATTCTTACAATCATTTTATTAATTATGAATGTCTGAGTACGTAAGGACATTCTTATTAGAGCTCGGCCACAGCTCATACAATTTTGAACATTATTTTCTCTAGACTGACTTTTTTAATATCTATTTTCTAATTATTCCGCAAAAAAATTGTTAGAAAAAATACCAAATTTTCTCTCAATGTATTAATTGTGTCTGGGTTGAATAACAAAACCCCATTTTTGTAATAAAAACTAAATTTTAATATGTGACTAAAATGTAAAAATAAATGCGGAATGACAAAAAGTGTTTCCAGTCCAGTACTAAATTCTATTTATAATTTGTGTTAGTTTCAAAGGATCAGTGCATTTCCACCATGTTTTTTTTTCAGGCTTCAGCGAGTTACCTTTTTTTTTTGATAAGATTTGTCTAAGCTGATCATAAATTATGTCCTCATAAGTAAATATGTTCCTGTATATACCCATTTCATTTGAGAGTTCTTAAAATTCACAGATATGTCTCTACTATGTATGTAAGTATATATACTGGCAGATTATTATTTAACATGACGTTACTTATCCAATCAAAAAATAAACATAAATAAGAAACCCTTCCTGATTTATGTTCTTCGCCTTGTCTGCTTAAAAATTCATTCATGCCTGATGTTAAAATTTTTTTTTTAAGTGTGAACAAAAATGTCATCAACATTTTTGTACAAAAAAAAAAAAAAAAAAAACGTCATCATCATTGCCACCCACCCACAACCCCCACCATACACATCCCTTATCTCAACTATAAATCTTCACCGAATAAACAAAAATGTTACAAAAACAAAAAAAAAAAAACACCAACAGGTCTTAATCTTGGTGTTCACCCTTGAAGAGGGTGTTATAGACACACACACATTTATATATACAAAAATAAAATAAGCAATGTGAACAAAGAAATTTAAAACATTTGCCTATTGTTTTGTTATCAAAACGACTAAAAAGGCAACCAACAAAAAAAAAAAAAACAAGATAAAGACAAAGACGAAGGATTTATATACGTGATGCAGATTATAATATCCTTATACAAAAATTAGGTTATATCGTCGTCGTTCGTTCGTTGTCGTTGTCGTTTTTTTTTTTATGTATAACAAGCTATCACCCTTATTTTATGTAACACACCACTAACACCGCCTATTCACGAATTTATGATCGGATGGTTTTTGTTTTCATATATGCAAGACCGTCTCGAATCCTTATTTTTATCCATTATATCGCAAATCATATTTTCATTCTTTAACGTGTGAGAGGTGTGCACACGCTTGCCGCGCCGCCACTGAAAGGTGCCACAATAAATAACGTCATTTTAATATTATATATGACCCAAACATATATTATGACCGCATTATAGCCTTGTAACACTAAATTATTCAAAAATGTGAAATAGCTACAACAATACCCAAAAAAAAACAAGGGTTGCCTGCGCCTGCTTGTCTGTAATGTTACAAAAAGGGGCTAAAAAACCCCCCCAACCCCTCAAATTTTACCTTAGATGGGTGAATGGAAATTCGCATGCAAAACGAGAGAGAAAGTTTAACAAAAAAAAAAGGATAAATATTTTCCATCTGACAAAAAACGTCACAATAAATGTGGCGGAAAAAATACCAAAAGCAGCTCTAGGAATGTCAGCAACCAAACAAAACTACCCCCACAAAAAAAAAAACAAAAAGCCCAAACCCTCCCTCACTTCCATCACCGCCGATACCTTACAGAAGGTAAAAGTGACATTTGTTATATGACATTTTAATGCCTTAGTGTGAATTTGATGCGGTGTGGCAGGATAATAACATTTTTATTGCAATTTAAGCGGTTGCGGACTCCATATATATATAGTACCACAGTCCTCCTCCTTCTCATCCTCCAGCATCATGCATGACGAATGTAAGTGTCGAAATGAAGGCATTGTGATTGATTTCCGTTTGATATGTTTAGCTGCTCGTAATATATTTAGAAAAAAAAAAAAAATTAAATAAGTTGTGCGGTTGAATTCCAAAGGAGTTCGTCCTTTTTTACGTTTTACGGTGGTGGTGCTGTTATAATGGAAGAATCTTCGTCCTGATGATGCGATCTCAGAGAAATCCTCTTTTTTCTTTTCTTAATTTTTTTTTCTCGGGTGCGTTAGGTTGTTAACTTTAACGGCACTCCGGGGGATGCAAGTAAATTACTACTTTGTTTATTAACTTGTATATATATTTTTTTGTGTTCGTTGTGTTTTGTTCACTCCACTTCAAGCTTGTACAATTTCTGAGTAAATATCCTTAGGGATGGGAATGTACTAGTATATAGTAAGAAGAGGCTCTTGGCATGGCATGGAGTGTTTGGGTTAATCAAAGCAGCCTCATTCGATTTGGGAGTCAGCACATCAGCATCCATATTATTATATATACCACCAGCATACACAGCATCAAAAACCTATGAGAGCGATGCCAAGGACCTTCAACTTACGTGCAATAAATTGCTTGATTGTAAACCACCCCCTTGGGGGGTAGCTGGATATAGAATTGTGTATAAGTAAGTATGCTATAATATCCTTACTCTTTCCCGTTAAACTAAAATCAACATCCATGAATTGGTATTCCATGAAAGTCCTGCAGCTCAGATAGAATTATGACTCATGAGCGATTGTACGTGTGGCAAATAAATGTTGCAGTTCCAGGGGACCCGGTGCAGGGCAGGCGAGAGAAAATGAAAACTGCATTTCATCAGAGAATCGCTGCTTTATGGAAGGTACGGGGTTACACCTAGTAATGGTTGTCTCCTCTATCTTCTTCTCTTTTTTTTTTTTGTTACCATCATCGTCATCAGAGTCGGAGGACAAACTGTTTGCCGAACCAAAAATTGCCACTGGGCCATAATCATTTATATTGGGAAAAAGTGCGCAGTAAAATTCCGTTTTTACGACTAATTTTCTGGGGTTAAGATTTTTATGCAATCCAGCTATACAACTGGGTTGTAATGTTCTGGTTCTTTTGTGCATGAAAGAGAGAGAGAGAGAGAGGGAGAGATATAGGAATGGTGAATTTGCATTTATCCGAATGCTGTATGTACTAAATTCTTGAACGGGTTGTCGTTAAAATGTTAAGTTTATTTATTTACGCCCTATCCCATTTTAGAATACCAAAAGGTACATCAGTAAGACAGGCTAAAAAAAAATAAAGCAGTTTGAGGCTTCAACAGTGTTGCAGAGGCAATTGGTAGTATAGTGTAACTCTGATGAATTGGATGAATTTTGATTTGTTATACCAAAAGACAAAGTGAGCAGAGAGCGCACTTAAAATTGAAAGACAATTTGATTTTTTTTCCTTTGTTTGCCGCAGAGAGTCATACGAATATGTCATTTTTACATTTTGTCGATTTTGAGTTGAGGCAGGATTTATAGTGCAGAGGGTTGTAAAGGAAATTTTGTTGCAAGTACTTGAAGTTTTTTTTTTTTTTTTTGATATAATTTTATGGGTGTTGCAACAGATTCCAGCCTTATGGCAGAAAATATATAGAGAGGGGTTGTATGAAATTTGAAAAACGTGTAGAGCAATCAAATTGAAAACAATTTTATAACCAAAGTTCAAAATTTTGTAGTTAAAATACATTTTCGTTCAAGAATGAAAAAATAACGATTTTATTGGTGAAACAAAGTATTTTAGAATTGTGCTATTTTCCAATACCACTTTAGATCTCTCTCGGTTTTTTTTTGTTTCTCCTAATTCCTTGAAGTCATCATCATCATCATCATCAGCTCGACAACCGGGGTCCGGTCCTGGCCTCCTTCAGCAATTCTCTCCAACTATCCCGGTCTCGAGCCGGCGCTATTCAGTTGCTCACCCCAAGGCTTCGGGCATCCTGGTCTACGCCATCTCTCCAGCGCAAGCATGGTCTTCCACACTGCCATCTACCATAGAATGTACCACCAAGGACTTTCCGAGCCCGTTCCTCTTCACTCATGCGAGCTAGGAGCCCTGGCCACCGAAGTCTACCGAGCTTAAGTTTTGTCACTATGTCTGCTCCAAGTTAGATTGCGTATCATTCATGATTGTACCGTTTCCGGAATATTCCTTCCTCGCATATGGGGCCAACAATTCTCCTTAAGACTTTTCTCTCGAACGCGGCTAAGAATTCAGAGTGTCTTTTGCTTAGGTCCCAAGACTCGGATCCATAAGTGAGTACTGGCAGGACCATGGTCCTGCACAGCCGCAGTTCTGAAGTTATGGTTTTGATTTCTGGATTTGAAGAGCTTTGACAGACCATAGTAGGCTCTGTTGGAATTGAGCAGCCACACGCGTATTTCTTCTTCTATATTACCATCGGCTGCTATCGGATTGCACCGGTTCCTTAAGGTCGTGGTCGGCTATATCTCTGACCCCTAGGTGTTAAAGGTGAGTTGCGGTCAGAGATCGACTGCCCGAACACAGCAGACTTTCAGGCGCATGTTTGTCGAATGTATCTTGACATCGCGGGGGTCCGTCGACTTGCGAACAACAAATACAGCATACTCTTCTTGACGAGCTATCATTTCTTCATCCATCACTTTTTCTGGGCAACCTTTTTTGGTTGGTATGAAGAGCCTAGACTAACTAGCAAAGTTTGACTAATTTTTCATTGTTAAAATAAGCTTTAATTGAAATTTACTAACCTGTCGAAAAACTGGGTGGATTCTTCCATTTTTTTTTCGACCAGCATTCTTCTGAAAATTCCACCTTTAAAAAACCATGCGTAGTAAAATTCCAATGATTTTCTTAATTGATGCTGGTTTGCTGGAACCCAATTTGGTTGGAAGTACGAGTTTCGAAACATCTTCTACTTGAAGAGACGACTATTAGGAATTCAGATTTTCCAGTCCGTCCAGCACACAAAGTTACAAGTTTCTGATATTTTAGTAGCTTCTTTTTCCATCTCTTCTTTGTCAATTTTTGCAACAATTCCATCAACTGCATTGAAATCTTCAGGTCCCCAGCCTCAAATTAGAGTTGTCATTTGGTACCCACTTATGTTCGGGCTCTGGGGAATTTGTGTTTATCACAGAACTGTTATAATTTTGTTATTATGGTGCCAAAAAAATGGTTATGGTGGTGAGAAATACAAAATTTAAAAAATATGGCTTGACAAGTAAACGGTTCACGGTGACAGTTTCTCTGAAAACCCCACTGCACCCCCAGTTGGGAAGAAATCTTAACCGCAATCTTTGCATTGAAGAACAACAAAGCAAATGGACTTGACGGCATTCAACCAGAGCTCTTAAGAATAGCGCCACTAAGTAAGAAAGCTTGGGAAACAGAGAGCTTTCCTGAAGAGCGGAAAAAACGAATGATTGTTAAGCTTCCCAGGAAAGGAGATCTTACACAATGCGAAAACTGAAGAGGAATTAGCGTGCTACCTGCGCAAAAATTGAAGAGCATGAAAGAGCATCTCAAAAACTCACTTGATGCAGAATAAACCATATCAACACCTTGCAGATTACCATCGAACAGTGCGTTAAATGTCGATCACCACTTCACCTGCAGCTGCAGCTGTTCATCAGTTTCGAAAAGGCGTATTTCTGAACAAACAATATTTTGGAAATATGGGTTGTCTCTACTGACGGAGGAACCAATGTAGATATTAACAGCTGAATGGGGAAGGCGAAGGTTGCGTTCGGTATGCTGTAAAGAACTCTATAAGCTTAAATACCAAGCTGTAACTGTTCGGCTCCACTGTGCTTTTTTTACGGGTGTAGCAATTGGAAAGTTAGATTGGTTGTCACAATAAACTGCAAACGTTTGTAATTGATTGTCTGCGAAAAATCTTGAAGATTTTCTGGGCCAACTTAGAAGTATTTGGCGAAGAACGGTCGAGAACCAGCACAACTAACGGGAGAAAAACATCTCCAGGTACCGTAAATTGATTGCAACCCTTGAATTTGAATCCATTAACTTTTCCGGGCTCCATCTCTTTCTAAAACTGCTAAGAAATTAATTTCGCAAAATAAGTTTTGCAAAATCTCTTCCTTAAAAAAAAAGACACTGAACCTTAAACAAATTTTCCATTAACTTCTTTAATCAACTCTAAATTGTGATTATTATTTTCATTCGTCCAACACCACAGCCAGCCGCCACCGGTTAAAAGCCAACCATTAGAGCTGTCAATCTTCATTATAAGCCGTTGACACAATAATATAAATATCAACTACCATTATTGCAACGAACTGAATTCACCTCCTCCTTCTTCTAGCAATAAGCATGCAAATTGATAATAAAGCCATTCCGGTCCTGGCATCGGTGAGTGCAGTCGGAGTGTGCTGCCTACTTCGTACCAATCTTTTTTTTTTCTAGGTCTAGGCAGTTAGGTATATGAACTTCCAGCCAGCCGCATTTAAGTTCTGTTGCTGTTTTTTTCTTGTTCCTTCAGTTTTGTAATTTGTTTTCATTTTTTGTTTGCTCATAAAAATGCTTTTTTGTTGTCATTTACAACCGAATCGAAGAAATTAGCAATAAAATTTCATGCAACATGCGAAAAATGATTGCATTCACCGTCGTCGTTGTTGTTGGTGCTGGGAGGGGGGGGGGGGTGAATTGCAATGGTAAATCCGGGTGCATTGCTGATGTTTTGTTCTTCTACTTTTTTTTTTTTTTTTTTTGTTTTGCACAACTTCAAGGACCAGTACTATTAGTTGAAAATTTTTAAACTAACAAAAAAAAAATCATTGCAAACTCGTTGCAGTATTGCACTGCACCAGAGGGAGAGCAGTGCAGAAGAGATTAAGAGGAAAAACCGAAAATCGCTTTCACCGCTAGCGTCACTTCTTCAGTTTTTGCTGCCGCCCGCCATCGCCATCACCATTGCATAGCGCCGACAGTTTTTAGCAACAATTGAGCTATGGCGTGCAGCACACAGCTGGTACGTACCCGTAATAAAGTTTTGCTATTCGTTATCATTATACGGCCAAATTATGCTCATTACACGTGTAGTGGAGTGGCAGTTACGAGTTACGACCGTCGTCGGCGGCGGCGGCGGGCGTTCGTTGGCAATACTTAGTTTGTATGGCAGTCTTACAAAGGAGGGGGTGGTGGCAGCGATGCAGTGCTGCATTGGAGGCGTTCCACCGACCAACTCACCCCCAATATACTTTCTGCCATCATCATTTATATACCGCTCTGGCCAAGGATTTGCGCAGCAAAAACAAACATTCAATATTAGTCTGTTATTCTGTGGAAGGACTTCTGTAAGCTTTCTCTCTCTCTCTATCTCTGTCTTTAATTCCTCTTCCCGTACCGTTGCATGTGCTTCCGCACTCCTGTCTGCCATTTTCTATAATTTATTTGAAAATGATAATAATTACGATGCGATGATATTTGCACCATCCGCCACCGCCACATCGTACACACACCACCCGTCATGGTGAAGCGGTTTTAGCTTGCAGTTCTCCTATACATTGCTGCTTCTACTTTGCTGCTGCTATTGTATAGTTGTTGCAATCCCTCTTTGAAGCCGCAATATGCAAATCCGCGAAAGGAACTGAAACAATGGTTCGTTGCATTTTGGCGGCCGCACATAAAATCCTTTTTCGCATTTGCATTTTTAACTGCTTTACTATGTTGCGCTGCTCTATGGGGCTGCTTCTTCTGTGATATAAACTGCTACTCTGCCTCTCTGATGTTTCGTTTGTTTTTGTTTCTTTTTAAAATTGTTTTCGCGTCCTTTTTTGTGTGCAAATGCCAAGCCGCCCAGTTGTGGCTTTTGTTAGATATCGCCATTGTATAATAGTGGCCAGAGCCGTCAGCAACCCTTAGCGCTTCTTAGATTACCCTCGACTTAATGGGCGGCTGCATTTATGTACATAGTGGAGCCCTTCGCAAAATTCATCAAATTTTTTTTTGATAACAATTAGTCCATGATTTTTGACGTAACGTTACGTTAGAATACGTAGAACATCATCAAGTTAATTTTTGAATTATTCCGCTAAGAGATGATTTCGCAAAAGTTGCCTCGCGCATGTGAAAATATTTCTCCGTTTCGAAGAAATCCTATTCGTAAATCTTACTTCGCAATAATGAAAATAAATTTTTAATCGTTTCGCAATAGTTGCTTTTTTTCAAATTTTCTTTTAGGTTTTCGCAAAAGTTTCCTTTCCCTTTTTTGATTGTGCAACTTGTTTTTTGTTTTTTTTTTTTATAATTTAAATCTTTTCATTAGTTCGCAATATTTCCTTCTGGCCAAATATTTTTACGCATTTTACTGTTTCGCATTTTCTTAATTCCCACGAATTTCATAAAAATGTACCTAAAATATTAAGAATCTAAACAATATTATGGGAAATAATAAAATGCGAAACATTTAAAAGCGAAAAATTGTTGTTTTCTATATAATCTCATGTCAAATTTACAAAAGTATGATTTTGCGAAACAATAACAGCAAAAATTGCCAAACGGTCTAAAAGCGAAATGGTTAAATTGCGAAACAAAAAAATGCGAAATAATAGTTGCGAAAAATAACAAAGCCCGTTGAACGCACCCTACCCATTTTTAAGATGCTAATTAAAACAAACGTAACGTGAAGTGAAGAAAAGCCTTATGCAATTAGAATAAAATGAACTAAAATTGAATTGAATGCATAAAACCATCACACTTAATTCCCCAAGGTTACAAAAAAATAAATAAAGTACTAAAACGTAGCGTAGCTTAAAAATTATTTATCGCAAACGCAACGTAACGTTTTCTATGTCATTAAACTTGACATAGAGATTATTTAAAGCGATTTTATGATAATGCTGCATTAGGCAACCTCCCTTGCGAACTATGACGCAACATAACGTAACGTGATAAAATCAAGAAATTGAAAAAGCAGGTTTTTCATTTCGTAAAATTAAATTAATAAATGCAGCCCTGGGTGGCAGACAATTTTGTTATGTTAGACGCAATCCTATTTTGCGCCTCCCTCTGCTCTACTTCCGGCAACACCATATCAACGCCCAACTGTGCCGCGACGTATTTTAAACACTTAGCCTGCGGGAGGTCCTGGCAAATGATGATGCACTCTACTCCAGTCAGGGGCCAGTTGCCTTTGTAATGTAGTTTTTTTTTTTTTGCTAGTTGCTTCTTCGTAACTTTTATTTCCTCTTTTTTTTGGCGGTCATTTATGTTGCTGCAACTTTGTGTGGAAATTGTAATGAGTCCATGTTTTTTTGTGTGTTGAATATCAGGCTCTCTCTCTCTCTCTCTACTATATATGTTGTAATGTAAGAAGGGGGTGTCCTTTTATATTCAAAAAAAAAGTGATATGGCATGGGTACGGGTAGCCGCTTTATTTCGCAAAAATTATTGCGACAACTTGTTACGGTTGGTGAGATGCATTGTGCCATGGATTGTTGCTGCAATGTTTTATTTGCTAACTGAATTATATCTCACAGAGTCTTTCTAGGTTCATGGGGCGAGCAAAGTGAAATGAGAGGAGGAATGGTGGAAAAACATGACAGTGGTCACAATTTAAGTTGGCATTTAGAATCGTATGGAATGGCGGAGGCGGGACGGTGCAGTTTGGTTCGGAGGACGATGCGATGGTAGCGGAATAAAAGCGAAACAAAGTAGAGGAGACACTTTTTAATGGCACACAACTGGGAAGTGCTTGTGGTCAAAAGGAATTTGAAATTAACTTCTTCTGGCTAGGCCAAAACAGAAACAAACAAATGAGGGGCACCAACGAGGAATTGGAATATTTTATAGTTCAGCTGATGGTACTTATCCTTTTGGTGAAGCCCTTTTACAAATACAGATTTTAATATATAACAACAAAAAAAAAAAACATAAATATAAAGACGTTGCATTTGCTTATTGAAATTCAACGACAAATAAATTTAAAACAGTCTCTGAAGCTTATGGAAGTTGTTTTTAAAAGCAAAATCTTATAATTAATTTTTAACAAAACTACATTTTTATCCAGCTATCAGTTTTGAACAGAAGTTTTTTGTATGAGTAATTTAAGATGTACTTTAAATTAGCACAGCCATTTCAATTATTGAGGAAGTGGTGGCTGCGATGTAAAAAAAAAATAGCTTTGATGTGTTGAACTTTTGCTGCCATGCATATATATTTATTTTACAACTTCGCAACTT
Organism: Syrphus vitripennis; assembly: GCA_958431115.1. Lineage (NCBI taxonomy): Eukaryota > Metazoa > Arthropoda > Insecta > Diptera > Syrphidae > Syrphus > Syrphus vitripennis. The sequence continues at coordinate 21,709,388 of OY288110.1, forward strand.
TGCAAACCAAATTTTATGATCGAATTTTTTAGTTGACCACTTATTCATCCTTTACCGTAAATATGTAAAGTCATTTCTGGAGAAATGTTTGCATTTGCGAAAAGTAAAATGAATTTTGCGAAGCGTTATATCTACTTAAAGTTAGCAGCGTTATTTTAAGTTTAAGTTAAAAAAAAAACAAAGCTTCGCAAATTTGCAAATTTTACGAATGAGCTATTTCTTTTTTGAGATCTTGCATGTGCTGCATGTTTGTACAATCTTTGTGATGTTACTTCCGAAGTTGGGCTCAAGGGTAAACTGCCATGTGCCGCAAATATTTCTAAGCTCCTCGCAAATTTACAAATAATATTGCGAATGACTTTGTACTTTTTTTTAAGACAACTTAACTTGTGCTAAGTTTTGGCGACGCTTGTTAGCACAGTTGTTTCTGATTTTCAAGAAAAATGTTTTTCAACTTTCGCCTCAAATTTTTATTAAAGACTTCGCAACTTTGGAAATTTTACAGATGATTTTTCGTCAATTTCCTTTTTTATGTATTTATTTATATATTATTTAATTATTTTTATTTTTGATTTGCATATTTGCAACCGCAATAATATTTTTACGAAGACCGGTATTTGAGTTCAAATTTCCAAAAAAAGACGCAACATGTAATATTGCGAATGATTATGATTTTTTATTTTCGATTTTCAAACTTAAACAATGTTGGGCTCAATTGCAAGGTGCAAGGTTGCCACTTTCCGTATTAAAAAGAAGTTTGGATTTGCGATGTCAAGGATACCAAAAATCAAATTAATTTTGCGAAACTCAAACTTTTCACCTTCAGTTTATTATTTTTAAACACCTCTGCTGTCAAATTTGCAGTGAATATTTGTAATACCCTGGTCAATTTGCGAAATTGCAAAGATAATATTTGACTTCCTCTTTTTTATATTAAGGTGGTGATTTGTAGGATTGCGAAACAATAAAAAGTGAAATATATCAAAAATTTAAGATTGCGAAATAAAAAATTTAAGTAGGTGTGTGGTGCAATGAAATGCGAAAATAAAACTTAAGGTTAAAAATTTTCGAATATGATTTTGCGAAACATATTACATACCGAAAAAAACATACCAACAAAAAATTGCGCAATTGTTTACTTGCGAAACAAGAAATAACACAAAATTATTGCACAAAATAAAATCACCGGTGAAAAATATACAACAAATGATTTCTACTTTCTTCCGTTACCAGACATAACCATCAACATAAATAATGTCCTTTCTAAGGATTTCCAATAAAACCCACTTAAATCATATGTTTCGTATACTCACCGCTGCCGCACCATTCCCCATCTAGCAATTCACTTGAGGATTTTTCTTCTTTTTTTTCAAATTGCATTTGCATGTATCGACACTTCATCGATCATTTCCGCAAAACCACTACATCAAGTGCAATCTGTTGAGAAATAAAAAGGATATTCCAAATAAAGGTATACTTACACCATCGATAGCTTCTTTTTCCACCTTGAATTCACAAAATAAAAAGAAAGAACCCGAAGAAGGAAAGAACTGCCACAGCTCAAGGGGGTGAAAAATCGCTTAAAAGGCCATAAAGGTGTTGTGTGTGCACCGCACCATCATCGCATCAGTATAACCCCGTCGTCGTCGTTGGTGAATATCCCAAGCCCCCAAGTTATATAGCTAGGAATGGGGAACCAAATTTGAATGCCATTTCGTTGCACAAGAGCAAGCCCAAGATGGCGCATTAACATTCGGGTGCGCGAAAAACCCTCTTAAGTGCATTTTCATGACCTTGCCATGTCTCTGTTGGAACCGCATCGGCATCGTAGAGTCGAGCACTACCCAAGACCCAAACGCATCGCACTCTACTCTATCCCCCCCCAATCCCTCCGGCCAGCACCATCATATAACCCAGACTGAATTATATGACTGACATAAATAACCATTGAGAGACTCATAAAGTATATCCTGGCGAAACTGCCAGGTATGCAGCTTTTCAGCACTGCGTTAAGTTTTAAATTATTATGTGATATTCCAAAGGGTTTTTCTGTGGTTCTTCTTCTTCTTCCTGTTCAGTTATTTTTTTTTTATTTTTTGGTTTTCCAGAATGATGGTGTATTAATGGCGCTGCATAGTATATAGGTGGGTATGGGATAAAGCTGCACACGTTTATAGCTTCCTTGGAATTTAAATGGGAACAATTTTTTTATGGGAGGTGATTGAATGCATTTTGCATCTCATATCAGTAGGTATTGTGATTAAGGATGCGAGCAAGAGCGAGTGTTTTAGGAGTGTTTGTTGGGATTTGCTGCATTTTACGATTATAGCTGGGGATTCGTTTGAGTACGAATAATAATGGTAAGCGATTTGTAAATGTTCAAACCATCAAATATTATTATTATTATTATTTGTTTATCAGTTAATAAAGTGTTATAAGCTGATGGTGTATAAGGTTTTGGTATTAAAATATTAAGTGATGTGAATTTTTGAAGAAGTGAAGCAATCGATTGGAAAAGTCTTGTCAAGCGATGAGTTCAGTGAAATAGAAGAATTGAAGAAACCAACGTCTTCTAAAATACGTTGAACGGCTTTAAGTTTTTAATGGCTTTCGTGTTTTGCCCTGACTTTGATTCATCATTCATTTGTTTGGTAAGGGCTGAGTACCTTATCAATTGATGGTGTCTTATGGACGACAGATCTTATATCCTCACGGTGGGTTACTGGAAACGGTCCTGGTCCGCTGAATCTGGGAATTGTGTCGTCAGGTTACCTTCAATGCCACGTAAAACTTACCGGTATGAGAGAGGCACTAGAATCCTCAGACAATCCTCAAAAGGACTACTGATGCATATCCTTTCTAAATGTTGCATATAAGATCCTATAAAACTTTCTGTCTTAGATTCTTAAGACGTTGTGCAACACTTGAATCGGCAAGTATCAGTGTGGCTTTCGGCTCGGAAGATCCATCATCATCATCGCCTCGACAACCGGGGTTCGGTCATGGCCTCCTTCAACAAGTCTCCCACCTATCCTCGGTGCCCTGCCCACTGGATGCTACCGAGCTTAATTTTTGTCACTATGTCTGCTTCAAGGTAGATTTCTTACAATTCATGATTGTACCGTCTCCGGAAGATCCAGAACAACCATAAATGAAATTTTAACACTGAAGAAAATTCTGAACAAATTTCAAATCGAGGCCCACCATTTTTTAATGGACCTTGAAGCCGCATTTACTATAGCATTGATTGCCAGGAGATCTATGTGGTGATGGCTGAACTCGGGATCCCGTGAAAACTGATGTAGTTTGAAAACACACTGTGCAATGTGCTATTAGGAAATAGCTTTTTCGAACACGCTAGGGATATCGGGGAAGAGATGAGCAATCACATGATTTCCACAACCATCCCAAGCAACAGTTTGTAAATCCAGTAGCCATATTACCGTGGTAATAATTGTATCGGTTTACAAACCTCTTTAAAAACAAAAAAAAATTATTGGGTTATTCTGAAGAAAATAGTGCAGATCAGGCAGATCACTATTTTCAACAGATCAATCCAACAAAACAAAAACGCATCTGTCCATTGCCTAGGTCAAAGCTTCGCTAATGATAGTAGCGTTGGCCGTGGCGCGATGGTATGCGTGGTCGCCTGTCAACTAAATGGTCACAGGTTCGATCCCAGCCGTAGTTCTATGTCTTGTTTTTTTCCATTATCATTGATCATTGTTGGGCCGCTGGTTTACTCATTACATGTTGTTCAGGCATAACACTAACAACATGTGATTGAGTAAATACTAGTATGCCCAACAAATATGACAATGAACAAAATAATGCGAATTATAAAGGGACATAGATATAACACACGGCAATTTCTCCGCTTTAGCCCAGCCGCCAACCCTGGAGATAAAATCTGAGACAACCACCACCTTCAGTCTCAGTACCTCTTACCACATACCTTTCCATACACCTTTCCCTTCCTATCCCTATCCTTCACGCCCGCTCTGTGTTGATACATATAAAGGGTAAACCAAAAATCCCCTTGAGCGCGCGCATATTATACAAAAAAAAAAAAAATGTAGGCCAAGAACCTTAAAATAAGTACAAAGATGGGGATGCAGTTAAGAAAATCAAAACACGTCGACTAAATTGGCTCGTTGGCCAAGAGAGTCTTCTTCAGCCCTCAAGTTCGAGATGAAAAATGGTTTAAAGATGGAGTCATTAAGGATGCCAGAGCGCTTTATTTGGATGAAGCAGCGTGCTCGAGATCGTAGTTGATGAAAGGCCATCGTGTCTCAGGCAGTGTCCCTTCACAGGTTGGAAGCGTTTAAGTAGGTAAGCTTTTATAATTTCGTACCCATTTAACTCAAAATCTTAGAATTAACGGAGGGAAATAGCACCCTCACACGAACCCAAATTTTAAAGAAGGGGTATCTAAGGTTGTTCAAAATAAACTTTTCAGAACCGTTGTAAGGATTTCTGACTACTCAAAAATTTGCAATATATTCTGTATATGCGTGGTTTGGCTAGGGTATCAGTTTTTTCACTTTTAATTGGTTTGTCTTGTACATAACAACATCCTAATTGAGATTTTGGGGCTGTTAACTCTCTTTCAAGGATTTAGCTAAGTGGCATTAAAATTACCGGAAACCAAGAATGGCTTGAAAATGTGATAGTTTTAAAATACTATTAGATAATATATATTAGATATAATATTCGTGCCTTAATTAGCCACTGGCGTGGCGCAGAGCCCAAAAAAAGTGACGTTAGTAAAATCTTGCTTATGTCGGAAAATTTGTTGGAACCCGCAAGTGTGTCACCCAAGGTAATTTTATTTAAAAAAAAGGACCGTTCAAATTGTCTCCTACCTTGTCACGAAATATACCCAAAAATTCCTTTGAACCGGCTCAGGCAAAATAGTTACATATTACAGTCAATTCATATTTCGAGTAAATACATACATAGATAAGACACGTACAACTGGGTAACCACATTCAAAAAATAAATATGGTCCTATTTTCGAGAGAGAATAAAAAAAATAAGAGAGAGGCACCGTTATTTTCGAAGGTAAATTTTAATTTTTGATCAAAATCCTAAAAAAACGTATTTTACAAAATTTCAAACATATGTATTAAGCCGCTTTCGAAATATTTCATTTTCAAAAAATTAAAAAGATTAAAATGCTTTTGGATTAAAATTTTGATACCAACCAGTATTCTAATTATTTTCATGGAATTTTTTTTTTTCCAAAACATCGTCAGAACCGTTTTCGAGAAAAATTTAATTTTTCAAAAAAGCCAATCAAAAATGTATGTCAGCATTATATTTGAAAATTCAGAAAAAGGTGGAGATAGCTCAACGGACAGACAGAATTGTGAGACCTACTTTTTTCTGTCGTTTGATTAGAACCAAAAATCAAAATCCATTTTGATTTAAGGTAAAAATGTTCAAATATTCATGGAACGGTTAGGTACTTAAAATTCTTTTCTTCAAATAATAATTGGTCCAATTTTCATCCATTACCTCTCACTCATTCCATTTGGCCCAAAAACTGGATCAGCAAACGGTGTCCTTTTCACTAATATTATTGTCTTGTTTAATAATACAATAGTAAAAGTGCTTATATTCCCTAAATTATTCAACATGCAATTCTAGTGCATTTATAAAGGCATATATCTCTCTCGCGCCGTGTTGCTAGCGGGCCATTGCTTCAATACGTTATAATGTACCTATACCTACCTACCTACATTCCCTATTCCAGTGTTGTCTATTCAGATGAAAATCTCCAAAAACGTTGCTTGCATTTTCATTTATTTATAACCAGGACATAAATAATTCTCACAAACATAATGGAAACAACGCGAAATCCAGTTTTCACAATTTGTGAATATGCACTTCAATAATAAATAAGCCTACATACATTATGTTTGTAGGTACCATGTGTATATAGTATAATGTCTGCATCAAATCCAGGACACACCATTCCCATATATGTATGTATGTACATAAATATATCATACATGGTTTGTGAGGCTATTATTTTCTACCCAAAAAACTCAACCCACCCCACCCCCCAGAAAATGTTCCTATGATGCCTATGTGTACATCCTACAATCCTTGTGCTTAATAAAAATAGTCAACTCCATTAATCATTAGGTACTTTGGATTGCCAACACATACAACACACAACACATATATATATATTTTTACTATGCTGCTGGTTAAATTGACCATCATTAAGTTTAATTTTGAGAATTATTTTCGCTACTTTTGTTTTTGTCACATTTTATATTTATTAAATAGATATAATTAATTACATTAATATATAAAGCAGAGAGAGAGAGAGGGAGAGAGGAGAACAACCAAATCCGCACCTAATCCAGAACAGCCGGAAAAGTGGCCCAAAACCAAAATTATGTAAGTGCCTTCATCTGCTTTGCCACTTCACTTAATATGAAACGAGGACCTTTATGAAAGGTGAAATTCACCAATTTCGTAAGTAGGTACTGATTTACCATTTATTAAGACTTTCAGATATCTATGTACTTTTCTTTGAAAATCCCACAAAAAAGAAAAACAAGTTTAACAATCCTCTAATGATCTTGAAAAACTTGAAACGGGCCTGGGTCATCCCGAATGTCGTAGTTCCAAAGACAAAATAAAAAAATAAAGATTCCGTATTCGAAAATCCCCAAAAGACTTAATCAAAAATTTGAAAATCCCAAAAAATCTTTGAAAAAAAATGGCAGATTCACTTAAGAAACATAAAAAAAAATTCTAGAAATATTTGTGAGGGGTTTTTCGAAATCGGCGTTTAAAACCCAATTTAGTTGATTTAAGTCTTTTTCGATTATGAGTTATCTGTATTAACGTTTTCAGGTTGTGAAGTTTCTGGATTTTTAATTTTTGTTGGCTCAGAACGGTATATTTTTTTGAATTTAGTGTTTTCGTATTTTCAGAAATTTGGGATTAAATTTTTTTTGTTCAGTTCTTTATTTCTTACTTGCAATTCGAAAAGAAAGAGTTATTAAGACTCAGAAGCCGGGATATTGATTTAGCAGTCTCTTAAGCTTTTGGCTTTCCAGATATAAAAATTATTAGTTTTCTTTCTATTCGATTTGGTTTGGTTTTTGGGATTTAAAGTTTCTGGAATTTTGGTTTTTCGATTTTTCCCCTGAAGCTCATTTTTCTGGAATATCCCCCACATGAAGTTCTAGGATGTCAAAGCTGAATTTTAGGCTTTCAGGATATTAATTTTCGGGGATTGTAGTATTTCTGAGATATGGGTTTTTAGAACGAAACTACTTTTCTAATTTGGACTTTCCTTATCTGTCTTGGGATTTTTGTATAAAAAAAACTTTAAGGATCTTACAGATAAAGTTAAAAAATTCCAGATTTTAGTTTTCTGAAATTCAGATTTGTATGTTCTTCCAACTCTCGAATATCCCACTAATCCAAAATTATCGGGGAGCCAATTTTTTGAATCTGGAGTTTTCTGAATTTTCCTTTTATTTTTTTTTTTTTTTTTGGTTTTTCAGAATATGTTTATTATGAGGTTCCCTTATTTTTTAGCTGCAGGGGATCTTGAGTTTTCAAGATTTTGTGTATTTCTGAAATTTGCATGTCAAACTTCCTTCAGAATTTGAGTTTTTCAGGATGTATGCTTTTCTTCAAGAATCGAATTTATGAGTTTCCTAAAATTTTAACCTTTTCTGGATAATGAGTTTTGGGTTTTCCAATTTTTTTTTGGTTTTCAATCTTTGTATCTTACCTAAAGCTCATTACAACCGAATATCCCACATGTGAGTTACTTAGAACTCGAAGTTGATTGATCTTTTTTCTAAATCCCACAAAAAAATTCAATTATTTTTGTTGGTGAAATTCTGCTTAAAAAACATGCTGATAGGCTGAGTGTCACAAACACCTCAAACCCCTTGGCAATAAAGTAGAGAAAATCTAGGAAAAAAAATGTATATATATTTTTTTTCGACCTTTGGGTTATTTATAGCCAACCCATCGTTAATCCCGTGTAGATATTTGCTCTTGGGATATATATAACCAGTACAATGTGGAATATGGGATGGGGATGAACAGAAATAAGAAGAAGAAGTAGCCGAAGTCGAAGTAGCTATGGTCACAATAGAGTGGACACTGGACCAGCTCCGATCCATAAATACTCCTGATGCAGTGCTTATGGCATATATATGAGGAACAGCCCATCCATGCACATGTGAGAGACACTTGTTGGCCCCGGAGCCACATGTTAAGTCATGCCATTGTAATATTGGACTTTATTTGTTTTTTTTTTCCTAAAGCGCTACGAAGAAATTCTGGCACAACACTGAGAGGAGGATGACTTGGATATCACAAAAGGATGACTACTACAACGACTCCGACGACGACGACGACACAACACCAGAACCAATTTACCTGCCTCATGATTTTGGGTCACTCACAGCCAACCATGATCGACACATTTGCACAGAGAGTAGCAATAGCAACACAATAGTAGCAGTTGCTGTAGCAGAAATAACTGGACTAGGCACATCATAGGGTTGAGAGTAAAAGACCTTTGGGAGTTATCCGAAAACGCACTGCGGGCTGAACGAACGAACGACCGAACAGACGGACGTGATGGTGTCTGCTGGTGGAAGGATTTAAAGGAGGACGATGGAAAAAGGACGAACCAGAGCTGTGAAAAAGGTGAAAAGTCAAAAATTCTTCTTCTTCTTCTTCTTCTTTTTCGTCTTTTGTTGCTGGGTGTTGGGCTGGACATTGCTATGAACAGCTTCAGATGATATTCTAGGACACAGAAGAGTTAGTCAAGTGTGAAAAGTAAATTTTGGGATCGGTTTAAGGAACCATCATACCAAAAAAAAGGGGACCATCACATCGGGGTGGAAGTGAGGTGTTGGGAGTAAGGGACAGACCGACACCATACTCGTACACCAAAGAGGATGAGGGTTTTGGACGATATGGTATGCCCAAGTGACAGGACAAAATTAATTTTGTTTGCGTTTTTGCTTGTGAGCTGCTTTAGGGATTTATTTCAACAATTTACCTGGCCACGTACGACAACGACATAATAAGACACAAGCAAGGACGACTACGACGACGAAGGTTTTCCTTTCATTCCCAGCCTTAAATGGACAGAATTCATTCGACCAGCAAATTATATATACTCGAGGCCAACACTTTTAAGTTGTCTCTTCTTAAAAGAGGTTAGGTAGAAGAAATTTGGAAAGTTGGTATCCCTGCTCATATTGTGCACCAAGGACTTACGAATTTGTAGATAAAATTAACATTAGTCTAAAGCAATATAACTGCATTGCATCGCTGGAACCTTGAAATAACCAAAACAAAATAATAGGACGTCACTTCCAAAATTGCGATGTAATTGCAAGAAATCGTTGGTAATTCTAATATCAGAGCATTTTGATTTAAAGAACCTACAAATAAAATGTTTGAAGATTGATTTGAGGTTGTTTTAGAATACAAACGTATTTATGATTTACCATGCATTAGAGAACTATCGTGAAACAAGCTCGAGAGGTGAACAAATTTAGGGGACACCGTCATATTTTGAGCAAAGATAAAAAGCATTTGTGAATGTCACTAACCACCGTCCCTACTGTACCTATAACTCCTAGTAGAATCAGCAACCAATCAAGGAGTTATTAGATAATCGGTGAAAGCTTAGACCTCGAAGTCAAAAAGCCTTTAAGTTAGATAATTTACACCAGAGTTCCTTCAGTGGAGAATTACACTATGGAAATTGCGATTTCGCTATCATATCCAAATCGTCGCACATCAATTTTCAACAAATATCTGTCAAAAATATCTTTACTTTGAGCCAGCCTAGAGTTAACTCACCAAATTGAGCGAGTTCATTCTTGATCTTAATTGACTCAAAAACTCTTTTTACGATTTAACCCCGAACGGCCCGAACCCAGGATGATCTCCCACTGATAAACCGGCATGGGCCATCCAAATCACTTGGACTCTTCAGTTAACAAATGTGAAGCAAACTGCAAATCATTAAATCAGATTCCCCCATTTATAATCCAGCTTAGTGTAAAGGGGGTCTAATAAGTGATTTTTCAGTAATTATTTTTGGACCAAAACTTATCTTAAGGTGGCCTTAAACGATATGCTCGTGTGCGTTTCCCCCTACACGCCGAACAAATTTAGCTAACATTCATTTCGTTCCGATTCTCCAAAGAATGAACATCATGTGTGACAAAGAAGCGCAACAACAAGGTTCACACCAAAAATGAGGTTAGCTCAGGAACTTGGCCCTACACGTCGAACATTGAAGCCAACGAACACGATTAAATGGAAATGCTTCGCCAACAACGACTCGTTCGCGAACTATCCCTACACCTTTAAGGTAGAACTATAATCGTCCAACGTGGTAGGAAGCTAATGTCAAAACCGGGTGAAAATTAGCTTTTTGCACACTCAAATGGAGAAGTCCGCCATATTATATGCTTCCACCATTTTCATTTTTGTATCTATCTCTCAATTCACTTTCGCAGGAGCGGTCGATGAGCGCTCTTGCTATCGATAGCGAAAGTTAACGAAGCCTAACGAAAGCCACCTAATCGCAATAATGGGTGCGTTATATAAATTCCTCGTATTCGCTTCGTTTCTTACGACCACTTCAGCTGACGTTCGACGATTATAGTTCTACCTTTAGACAAAACTAGTTGATTTAAACAACTCCAGACAACCGCTGTAACCTCACATCAAAAAAATATTGTTATGTCTATAAAAAAACCTACTGAAGAAAATTCATATATTGACATTGCATACTTTGAGGAAATTTGCACCAGATGGATGGTGGTAAATGTGTTGTATATTTCATGGGCAACTTATGTACGAGTACATAGCACACAAATGGATGAGTCACTAGACGTTAACTTCAAATCGACAATCTAACAAAAAGTTTGTTGGTGGTTTTTGGTCCTTCTAGGTCTAAACTTTCCATCTTTTCAATTTAAGTCCAGTCAGAAAGTTATTTTTACTTGAGCGCCTGTTTTTTTCCTGGATCAATAGGAATTTCTCTAGAAGAGGCTTGTTTCCAAACATGCGCCAATTGATAACTTTGTTTCCCAAAGCTGTAACGGAACCATCGTAAAAATGTGTTTTCTGCCATTTATTGATTAATTGCTAATATCTAGAGCCGAGCCTGATGAACTGGTTGCCTGATGATGAAATGCTTGACTCCGGAGGCGAGTCAATTTCCATTTGGTTATTCCGACAAAAACAAAAAACTTTGACAGAATTTTGTGTTCAGAAATATTATTGTGGTGAACAAATAAGTTTTTTGAAATTTTTTTTTGGGCATTGAAATTATTGAATTCTTATGGTCTGATCTTGGTAATATTTTTTCCACAGTGACTTCGTTTTGTAGAATTGAAAACCATCAGAAAACCTGTTTCTATAATCTGTCCCAATAAAAATTTTATATTGACTCGCTACAAACATTTGCATCAAAGCTAAATTAAAAAAATACCATAAAAACTCTGGCTTTAGGATTTAGGAAAATCATGAATTCCAATGCCAGAAAAGCAGTTGGTCAAACAATCAAGGTAGCGGAGCACGAATTTGAAGTGGTAACCTTGGGTCAATAGTAGAAGCCTAGAACAATATAAAAGAAGAAATACTCGGGCGGCTGCTCAGTTCCAACAGAGCCTACTATAGTCTGTCAAAGGTTTTCAAATTCAGAAATCTCACCATAACTTCAAAACTGCTGCTGTACAGGACCATGGTCCTGCCAGTACTCACATATGGATCCGAGACTTGGGTGCTTAACAAGAGAAACTCCAACCTCTTGGCCGCGTTCGAGAGAAAAGTCTTAAGGAGAATTTTTGGCCCCATTTGTGAAGAAGGACAATTCCGGAGACGCACGGTACAATCATGAATTGTACGCAATCTACCTTCAAGCAGACATAGTGACAAAAATTAAGCTCGGTAGACTCCGGTGTGCAGGGCACCAGCTCGTATGAGCGAAGAGGAACTGGCTCGAAAAGTCATTTGTGGTATATTCTATGGTAGACGGCAGTGTGGTAGACCATACTTGAGATGGAGAGATGGCGTAGATCAGGACGCCCAAAGCCTAGGAGTGCGCAACTGGATGGCGTCGGCTCGAGACCGGGATTGGTGGAGAGACTTGTTGAAGGAGGCCAGGACCGGACCCCGGTTGTCGAGCCGACGATGGTGATGATGATACCTATTGAATTAATTAAATGATTTAAACAAAATCGGTATAAAAGTTTCCCAAGCAGAGCAAACATAACAAATGGTTCAAAAATCGGATTTTATAAATATTCCTTCCTGCCAAGGTGCCGTAAATTTACTTAAAGGAGGATATTGTTTTTTGTTTTTTTTTGTACAAAGGGCAATTCAATTCTTTGATTCAACTGCCATGAAACTATTAGGAATTTAATTTATTGTAAAACCCAATTTTACACAAAAGGAATCTCATTTCTCAGCAATTAGTGTCAAAACTTATGATCCTTTCAAGATTCAAAAATTCAAGCCGTTCACACGTCATTTTCTTTTCACATTTTTCTAATAAATAAAATTAAACAAACATGCAAAACTCCCTTTTCGATTTTTTATTCTTCAAAATAAATATCAAACCACTTCTCATCGTCTCAGAATAAAATAAAGTAAAATAATTGTTCAATAAAAGAAAACCCCTCTTTCATTCATCAGACGAAGAAGAAAAAGAAAAGAAAGGTGACAAATGCCCAATTTCATCACAAGAAAAATACCCAATTATACCATCCCGACACAGCATCCACACACACAATCACCAAAACCATCCCGTTCGCATTCCCATCAAATTTATCTTATTCACAAATAATCGAAGAAAATGCATTATAGATATTTTGCATGGTGATGGCGAGCGACGCGACGGTGAAGACAATTTAGAAATGATTTCCCGTCCATGAATAAATACACTTATCTCAGCTGGCAAAAGAAGATGAGAGGACACGACAAAAATCATCCCGGCAAGGACTCTCTAAATGCAAAAAAAAAAAAAAAATAAGAATAGAAGAAAGATAAAAATCCTCGAACAAAACGTCACTCATTTCACCCCACAAGCCAGCAAACAGCAACAGTAGACAGCAGGGGGTAAATATCAATTTAAGTGAATTATTTATTTCGGTGTCATTAATAAGGGTGACCTAAGTGTACGAAACAACGAAATAAAAAAAAAAAGTCGAATATTTCCATCCAAAGTACTTATCTGTCTCCTGTCACCCGAAATAGACAGCAAGAAAAAATCGCATAGTCTTATAAACAACAAGCACACAGCAAACCCAGCCACATCCGGTGACTTTTATTTGTGTGTCACGGAAATGGTTAAGGAATTATTGCCCCACAGTTATAGATACTGTCACAAAGCTGACAGTTTGTTGGAGGGGCTGAGAGGAGGTAGAACAAGACCCATGGGGGGTTTCGGCAGATTTTGGATAGATCACAGCAGGTGCGTTTACCGAACGCCTTCGAAAAAGACACACAACTATGTTAAACTATGTCGCTGTTGTTGTTGTTACCCGGAGGCTATAAAAAAGGGCTTTCGTTGGTACCTATCCCAAAAACCATAACCCTCCCCACCCCACTTGAGTTGAATGATGAAATATAACGGTAAACAAGTTATTAATCACCTGTTACAACAGTGTAGTTCTGGTTCTGGCTGCAAAGCATGCGAACATGCTTACATGTCTCACACATCCGACAAACTGCTGAAGGACTTGCTCGCTCCATATGCGACAAGTTGTAGGGACAGAGGAGGTGTTTCTCGCATGTGTCACTGCGACAAGCGACAAAGGAACTCATTAAACTCTGCCACCACCACCACCAACCATCAGTGCATTATATAGTGAGTCCTTGCCATATAGCATCCCTCAACCCATGTCCAATGCTCCAGCTCCAACTAACGAAGGCAAACGGTGTCGAAAATGCACTCTGTTGCGGGACAGCAACAAGTTCTTGTAAGAGGCAAATTTATTCCACGTATTGGTTTATGTCTGTTATTAGACTGTCGAATGGTGGTGCGCGACATCGTCGAAGGTGGTACACACGGCACTGTGTACAGTTGTTGTTAATGCAGCAACAATTTGTGGCATGCAAGATGAACATACACATACAGTTATGCATTAGGAAGTAATCAGTGACGACTGCGAGCAATGCACATCCCTATACCACATGTGTCCTCCAAGCCCATTGGGGGGTGGCAATAAACTTTCCTTAAGAAGTTAATGACTTTAAATGAGAGTTGCGATTCCATAAATATGATGGTTGCCCGCTGGTGTACATACCATACGACTACCTTCACGAGTGAATTTGTTATAATTTTCCTTTTGAATTCGGAACAATGTCTTATAGCCTGGAAGAGGAAGAGTGAGTGGAGGGACTAAATAATCGATTCATAATGTTATTATTTTCATTTATGGGGATGGGTCATTTGAATTTGAAAATAGGATTTCTGTGAATTGCATAATCATTCATATATTGTGGCTAACAAGGTGAATTATGGTTTTATGGTATGAAGGATCTGTTGAGCAATTTGAGGCATTCGATGAAGTAAATCAGCGACAAAGTTTTGCTTAAATAAGAAATAGAATCAGTTGTGTATATAGAAATGTGTGGTTCGGTTTGTGAGTTCTGTCACTTAAATCAATGACCAAATAATTAATACAAACGATAGCCTTGACATTTTCTTTGAATAATTTTTATCACTTTACACCTTCCCGTCCTTGGACGAGTCAATAGAATCCAGGAATTGACTTTTGGGACAAAAAATTTTTTAGTTTAGTCATATTTTTAATGGCTGCTGGTAACCTGAAAATCACAAAAGATTTTCAGGGTTATCAGCAACCCTAGAACAATAATTTTTGTACTCAATCCAGGGTTGTCCAGTGGACCGAAAATATCAGATGTGTTCATGTTGACATCAAACTCAAACACATACTGTTTGGTATGAAAATATAGTTTATTGGCGACGGAGCTGTAGGGGGAGAAAGGTAACGAGCAAAATGTTTCCCCAAGTTTCGATTAGAATAATAAATTGAAAAAAAAAATTGTTTTTGTAGACGTGTAGAACTTTGAGTTGGCAGCACTTATTTAACTGACGGTCATTTTGGTTTGGCATTTAAACATGACTGGACTTAAGGCTGAACAACACTGTTCAAAATACGTATCTCGATTGTCATAACAGAATTTTGTTCAGCGGTGCAGCTTACTTGTTGCTGAATGGCTACGTCAATGAACTAAACTGCCGTATTTGTAGTCCTCAAAAGTATGTTGAGACAACGTTACTGACTGTTTGTGTGATGGGCTGGTTGAACCACTATGCTGGCCAGAAAGTTACAGTCAGTGCTGACAGCTACAGATCCATGATTACTGACTTTCGCATTCCTCAATTGAACACGACTTGATGGGAAAGGAGTCCCACAAGCTTCAATTCTGGGTCCAATACTGTTTGTTTCCATAAACGGGCACTCTAGAAAACTTTGGCCTTCAGCATATCATACGTCTATAAAACCTCGAAGTAATCCGAACGCAGCCATTGCTTTCCCGTGAAATTCCAAGGCTGATCCTTTTTGACCTTTAGCCCAAATATTTCAGTTTCTCTCTCTACCCTTAGTGTCATTTCATAGATATCCAGAATCCTATGAGAGAGGAGTCATCGGTCATCTGCGTAGTTCAGATCTTTGAGGTATGATTTTAAAGTCCACTGAATAAAGTTGCGTGCAGTACATCACTAATCTCCAACAGGAACAGTAGTGGTGATAGTATACAGCCTTGCCTAACCCCACTTTGGATTTCAAATTCCAGAACGTGACATTTTGATCCCATTATAATGTACCCTTTATAATAGCAGTTAATTTGTCTGGGTTACCCCCTATTGACACTGCCCTTTTCGAAAATCATGATGGTGCTCACATTTTTCCTCAAAAAACAGACAAAATAAAATACTTTCCTTTAAAAAATCGAATTATTCTAAGGAACACTCACCTTAAACTCCTTAAACCCATCATCATCATCATCATTCTATAAATCTTTAATAGATATATATTTAAGTTAGTATTAAACCGATTTTCTATCAGAAAATATACGTGCAATGAAATGCAGAGGGTTGTTTAAAATTAGACGCAACAACTACCTACCACCTGTGCAATATTCATATGCAACAGACTGTCATAAGCAGATTTGTTTTCCCCCTTTTCCCTTTTGATTCCTCCATATCATTACCTGCTATAACTCTTCATTTGGCGAAAAAAAAAATAAATAGTCCAGTGAAATAGAACCATTTTACTATATTGATTAAATTTAAAAAAACTGCGGAACTTAAATCTAAGTTTTCCATATCAGAGGCGGTGGCACGCCCATTTTCAGAACTTGTGAATTTATGAACTTGCAAATAATATCAAATTGGCTTTGTTAAAATCCAGAATCCACCTACTTTCAATCACGTTTATATTATTTATTTGTATGCTGGAAATGTTTCAACTTTCAGAAACGACTCAAATGATTTGGATGAAATGTTTCCAAAAGAAGTTTTCGAACGGCAATGGAATAAGAAAATTGTGCATGGAATTATTTCTTGTAATTTTGTTTTCATTTGAATTTTTGCAATAGTTTCTAAAAAACAGAAATATGTTGTTGGGGCGTGGTCATAAGGGCGGATTTTATTTGAACAAGTATTTTAAATTTTTTTCGCAGTCACAAAACAAAATTCTGAAACTCCTGTTTGAGTTCCATACTTATTCTAATTTTACTGCACTAGAAAAACAGGTGGAATGTGAGAAGTCTAAACTACAGCTACATGCATGAATTCTATCAGCAAACTTTTCCCCTCAAATAGTATGTGTGTGCAGTGCATTTCAGTTCAACAAAATCCAAAAATTAAAAACAAAAATATATCTCACACAAATCACCACGATTCTGGTGAAAGCTATAAAGCTGTTCATGTTCATAATATAAAAATGGGAGACCTACCACCCGCCAGCTTTTGATGACAGTAGGTAAAGCTGTACGAAAAGAGGGGTGAAGAAGGTTGCCATAGATGAATTTATAAGAAAAACAAAAACAACAACAATTCCGGAATTAAAACTTCGATTAGGTGAATATGTATATAAAAAAAAAAAAAACTTTAGAAAAACTACAATGAGAACGACGACGAGATTCTGCAGATAAATGAGAAGAAGCAAAAGAAGCAGAAACAGAACACGACAAGTGTACCAAGGGATGCATTCAATACATCACCAACCCAACCACCCAACCACCCGGCAGCTCGAAAAAAACCCAAAACCAAATTTCCGCAAAGACTCACACATCCATACAAAGCAGCATGCACAAGTGTGTGCTGGGTTTTCGAGACATGCGCATCTCAAAAACAGGCTAACTGGTGGTTGTGATGACTCAATATTCGAGCAACAGCAACGATGAGCAACAAGACCATCATCATCAGCGCGAGCAACAGAGTACAAGCAAACCCTTAGCCAACAAAAAGAAAAAAAAAACAAACTGTATAGTTTCTATTCATACCCACAGAGATGAGAAGAAAAGCTGAAAATCAAACACCGACACGCCGACACGAAACAACGACGAAAACCAAGCTCTAACAAGTGTGCGTGCATAGAGCCATCACATAACCAAGGGGTAACAACATAACATAACGGGCATCGCTAATATCAGTAGAAGGGAGTGGTACGTCAAAAACTGACGCACATCCAGGACAAAACTGCAGACGACATTTTTCCAATTTTTTTTTTATTTATATTTACACAAAAAAAATTCATTGCTGCAATATAAAAAAAAATATATAAAAAATATATATATATGTAAAATAAAGTTTAAAGTTCTATATTCGATTCTCGATCCTGTGCAATTATAATCCTGTCAACTAAAATAACAACAACAACAACAAATTCTCTATTATAACTCTGCTTGTTTGTTTCCAAATAATAAATAAAAATTAAACTACTTAACCGACCGACGAAAAATTTTTAGCGACGAAACGTCAAAAAAAAAAGATTAAAAAAAAAAATATTGCCAGAGACCGCGCGGAACAAATCTCGAGAGTTGTGAATATTCTATGTGTTAACTGCTGCAGTGAGTGTCCTTTTTTGTTTCCATACAATCCTATATATAGTTAGTTGGTATTTAAATTGCGGTGCGTCCATTTTGAAAAAGTGATTTTTCCTAAACTAAAAATCTAGTGTTTTTAAGTATTTTCGAAACGTAAAATAGGTCAAAAACGGTTCATTTCCACTATAAAGATGATTAAGAGTGTGTGTATTTTCGTCAAGTTATAAAAATGTTATTCAACCGATTTTCGTTCGCGAAGAGCAAGGGTGGTTTTTTTTTCTTCTTTAAATGAAATAAAGAAAATCGGATTACGTGAGTGGCAGAGTTTGAAGATGAAAATAAAAAAAAAAGAATCAGCGGTGGCGGCAGAGACCTTCGCACATTAAAAAAAGCCAAAACAATGAGGATATATACGACCAAAAGTTTGGTGGACCGTTTTGTATTTTAGATGGAGTGTGTCATCATGGTGTGGTGGTGTTGTATTTTTGATCGAAGAATATTTTTGTGTTCCTTCTGAAATAATCCAACAACAAAATATATTTCCCTTGTCTTACTTTCAAAAAACAAAAAAAAAAAACCGAAAAGGAAAGAAATGTAAGATTTTTCTAAGAGTTTTTCTCCCAAAAGGATACAGGACACTAATACACACACCTACACATACACATGGGGCACAGGGCGAAACTTAAGCCACAAGTGTTGCCGTTCTATGAATTTATGGTTGCATTTGCATTTTAAACCTTTTCTAGTCCCAAACAACCTTTTTCCATATTTTATTTGGGTTTTTTTTTCTTTTGCATAGATACATTATTTCTTTTTTCAAGATTAAAGCTTTTAAAACTATTTATTTTTAGTTTTCTGTTTATACTATATTCCTAAACTGTAATACTAAAACATAAAATTCTCTAAGTTTTTTTCTACGACGTATAGTTCGCAAGTTATGCTTCTCTTAGAATGACATTTTCCCAATATTTACTCACTGTCATACCACCTAGAGATAGCCGGCTTCGTGCAAAAAAGTGATCAGTAGTTAATGTCAAAATGCCGAAAACCCAAACCGAAAAGTCAGCCATATAATGCGTTTCCACCATTTTGATTTCTACAGCAAACAATTAGATCACTTTCGTAGGAGTGATCGATGAGTGCCCTTGTTATCGACAGTGAAAGTTAAGGTAGAACTATAACGTCGAAAGTCAGCTGAAGTGGTCGTAAGAAACGAAGCGAATATGAGGAATTTATATAACGCGCCCATTAGGCGATTAGGTGGCCTTCGTTAGGCTTCGTTAACATTCCCTATCGATAGCAAGAGCGCTCATCGACCGCTCCTGCGAAAGTGAATTGAGAGATAGATACAAAAATGAAAATGGTGGAAGCATATAATATGGCTGACTTCTCCATTTGAGTGCTCGGAAAGCTAATTTTCGTCCGGTTTTGACATTCGCTTCCTACCACGTTCGACGATTATAGTTCTACCTTTAACGAAGACTTTAACGACGATAATCGTCGTGAAGGGGCTAGTTCGCGAGCGGCTCATTGTTGGCGAAACATTTCGATTTTCTCGTGTTCGTTGGTTTCAATGTTCGCCGTGTAGGGCCATGTTTGCGAGCAAATCTCATTTTTGCTGTGAACTTTGTTGTTGCTTTTCTTTGTCGCACATAATGTTTATTCTTTGAGAATCGGAACGAAATGATTTAATTCGAAATGAAACTGTGTTCGCCGTGTAAGGGGAAATGCAAACCAGCATGTTCGTCGTTTATGGCCACCTTAAGCGAAAGACCTAAATTCGCATTTTTGAGCGAGTTGCACTCGCTTTGGGACCTTTATATTTTTTAGTTCGGAAATAAACTCTGAACAGAGCTCGAACATGTTGAACACGATCTGAGCATTCTCTGCACTAAACGTGCTCGGAGCGCTCAGAACTAGTTTTTGACATATTAGACGACTTAGCCGTCAACATAACTTGATTCTATTACTAAAATAAGAAATATTGTAAAATTTTTCGTCCGTTAAAGGCTAAAATTCAATAAATAAATAATATAATATAATATTTATGTGTATTAATATATTAAACAAAATTTACCTTCAGCGCATGAGCAACTTGCTTCTTGTTCTTCCGCCATTTTTTTTTGTTTATTGTTTTGTAGCTTTTTTGGTGTTATTTTTTTTGTAATCTTTGGTTCAGTGTTTTGCTCTGCGAGCTCATTAGTGCGCTATGAATACGTCCAGATTTTTTTCTGAACAAAAAAATGAATGCAATCTGTAAACTCCGAACACACTGAGTGAAAAAAAGGAACACATCTTTTTTTTGACAACTCAAGCTCTGTTCGGAACAAATAAATGAAAACACCACTTACGCTGACGTCCGACAATTATAGTTCTACCTTCATGTACAAAAGTTTTAGAGAATTTTATGTTTTATAGCTTTGTCTATAGTTTTTTTTGTTAATACAATTAACCGTCAGGTACACTTTTAGGCAAATTAACTTTGAGGTCCCGCGAAAAAAATTTTCAATCGAAAAAGGAAATAACTGCCCAAAATATCTCTGGGAACTTTTTTTATTCTAAATTTTGGAAGTATTTTGATGATGAAATAAATTTTCAAAATCAAAAATGAGTCTTCACTTCTCACAATTTTTTCTTCGAGTGATACTCAATAAGGCATGGCACACACTTGCGTCGTTACCACTTGACCGCATGCCTTGTGCCGCGCGGTTTCATTTCATGTTCGAATTTGAGAATGTGAATGAGAATTTTAAGGAGAAAGAAAGGATAACCCTTATAATTTAAATTTTCTAAACAAACTGCTGTGACAAAATTCCAGTACGATGAGACGTTCTCAAAATATTGGTAGAAATGCGATTTTGAAAATGGCAGCTAAGGCACTATACTAACAGCAATGTCACTTGGTCTTTAAACTCATAATTCCTCTCAGAGTTGAGACTATTAACATAGTGCAATTTTGACTTTATAAATGTCCTTGATAATATTTCCCCAAGCGTATTTGATTTTATACGTGAAAATACTCAATGTTTTTTTTTATATTGAAGCAAATACTCCAATAAAAATATGTAAAATACGTTATATCAGCGTTTACTCCAATAACCATATTTGATAAATGATTATAAATCAGCGTTTACTGGACTCTCAAAAACGATGTCTGAGGAATGTATTATATAAATAATGATTACATTAGTGCCTAAGTCAATAGTAAAATTATATTAGCTTAATATTGGAGAAATGAGTGTGTTTAAGTGTTTACTCCAATAGCAATATCTAAGAAATGATATTGCGTATTGATATATTATGCTACGGACGGAAAATATACTACAACTAAATATATCAGCATTTACTCCAATAACAATTTTACTTAAAATAAGCAGTATTACATAGAAACTAACTAGAAACAAGTATCTTGTTGCAAAATAGTTTTTTCTCTTAGGTATACAAAATTTTCTTAATACTACCGTTTCCTTTGTCACCATTTTTCGTGCACTTTCAAAATTCTCCAACGGCAACACTGCATAGCCACCCATTGTCTCTAAAACACATACACACAACACCAACAAACTTCGATATAAGTTTTAAAAAAATAATGATGGGAGAAAACACTTGTTTGCTACAACACAACACACCACACACAGCGTGAATGTCCTTTATTTGTTTACACAACTTCTATGTGTGGGTATGCATGAATGTGTGTGTAGTGCATCTGTGATAGTATAACACACTGCTGAGTGAGTGTATTTTCTATGATAATAATGTCAGACACAAAAAGCATGGCTGCCGCGCCAACATATTATTTTTTTTTATTTTCCATTCTACCTACCTACATTTTCTTCTCTTTTTTTTGTTGTTGGTGATGATGGAAAAAGTGGGAAAAATCGTTTTCTGGCCTCTGTGTGCTTTGTGCCACTGTTTTGGAAACTAATGGCTAATCCTGTCTTCAAGGATCATTTTGTAAGAAAAAGAAGAATACTTACAGTGAATGTAGGTATATTAAAATGAAGATAGTTTCGAAGATTCAAAGTTTATGATGCGGCAACTAAGAGTTGAAATTGTTCAACCTACTTCATCCCCCCCAAAAAAAATAACAACTGTATAGCAGGAAATGAGTGAATGAGGTTCTTGGTTCTTCGAGCAAAACAAAACACACACAAAAAAAAGGATAGAAAAAATATTCACTCTTGCGAAAAAACCACCTGAAGATTTTATATGAATCATTGACCCACCAACATGATTCCTTAAACTTACTTTATACCAATTTTTTTTTTTTTTTGGCGATATAGCTTTTGGTATTTTTTGTCGTTCATTCCTTCATACACTAATACTAATACACTAATACTAATACTATTTTTGAGAATTTATTTTTTTTTATTATATTTTTGTGGATGAAGAGGAGTTGGTGATGGAGAAATGACATAGAAAACAATTCATTCATTTATTCATGTTCGTGTGTGATTACCGCATGCCGAGGATATGATATGCGAAACTTGATACCTGATGATCCTTTTTTCGTGCGTGTGTTGTCGGATTTTGGGTTCTTATAGTTTTTCGTGCATCATGCGTCTAGTATGGCTCTTTGTTTTGTTTTTCCGTTTTGTTTCTTGTGTTTCAACTGTAATCCTTAATTTGCATGGAAACTACCTATTCCTTTATGCCTTTTAGATCTTCTATAGGATATTTTTTTATTCGTGTGACGGTTGACGGGATGAAACGTGATGATGATTGTAGATTGGCAACAGGACGTTGTTTCAGGTACACACGAAAACGGCCAATTCTATACACAAGGGAAGTTGTATTCAGAATCAGATAGAAGGAGGAATTTCACATGAATCTTGTATAGTATAGTTACAGGATGCCTAGAAATAAAGAGTAGGGTACATATATATTACACAAGTTGTATACACTCGTATATATGGAATGTCTTAATGAATTTTCTATAGAACTAAGCTTGTTAAGAAATCCATGTATCTCCATTAAGAGAATTAATAAAAAACGTACATGTTCTAATGAACCGAAGCTAGTAAATGAATAATAGAAAATGAGAGGATGAAGAAATTTTGCTGAAATCTTTAAGTTTCTTGAAGAAAATTAAAATCTTCATTTGGTCTTTTCTTTAAGAATTATTTATAATAAGGCTTGGTCTTCTGAATTTTCTCCGATGTTGTAAATGGGCTCGAAAATGATGAAGATGTCATCTGATGTTTTTTGAAATCTTTGGAGCCGTTTCCACAAAAAAAAATAATGTTATTGATTGGTATGTATGAAAGTTTTTACTTATCAAGTGTTCCGTTGGACCTATTATTACCGGTTTCCGCTTGCGGGTATAGGGCCTCCACTACTCCTAGGCTACACCGCGTTTGGGTTCTGGAGATGTATTTCAGATACCTCTAACTTTCCCCTAGATGTACTGATTCCTCTTCGATCGTTCTTCACCAAGGACTTCTATGTTACCATGCTCACCTGCCCGCATAAAAAAGTTCTACTGCATCGCTTCAAACGCAATGTGCTAGTTACCTTTTCAAAGCCACCTTATTTTTCGTACAGGTCCTGACCTATGATCTTTAGTCTCGATTTTTAACCCCATTATTTCAGCTAAGGCAGATCCATGATCCTATGAGAGGGGAAGCATGCGTCGTCCATGATTGTGATTGCAAGGACTACTGAACTCCACCATTTCCCCTAAGAATCTGCAAGCAAGTAACAATATTGGTGACAGTATACAGCCCTGCCTAACCCCACTTTGGATTTCAAACTCCTCTAACAACTTGAGTTTATGCATAACGTGGAATGATTTGGATTGTTCAGTGCTTGGATTGCGGCAAAGATTTCTTCCCTACTGGTAGGTGCAGTTCATATTCTACTGGGCGTTGTATTTACTTCACTGGCAAAGAAATGGTTTAAGATTCTTTTTGCTTCTCTTGAAATGGCCTTCATCCCAAACTAGCTGATCTCCGCCTCCTGTCTTATGATCTTATTGCCACACCTACTTTTGGCCTCTTCTGCTTCTTTAACTACTGTCGATCATCATCAAAGAACCGATGTGGGCTTAGAGGTATTTCCTTTAGTTTATTCTTGTCCAAGTTTCTTCGGAAAGCCAAGTGATATGGCTCCCTTGTGACCAATATATTATACTAACAGCGCGGGATATGGGATATTTTTCTCATCACATCAACGATTTCTTATGGAGATGGTGGTTTCCGTGCTTCCTATTGTTAAAGGAGGTCCCCTTGTTTTTAGCGGACTGCTTGATCTTTTAGTCCAATCGGGTGTTTTCTTGAAGTCTCCGAACTGCACTGCAGTTAACAACTCTAAGGTAGTGGGTCCGGGGTCATTCCCACATCTGCACCTCTTCTGTTTCGCACGTCCTGAAGTGTTCTTCTTAATCGTCGACTGATCACTTCGTGGTTCATTTGTGTTTGTGGGTTGTCTTTAAACATGGTCACTCCTATAACAAGGCTGTTGGCGTTTGTAGAAAGCAGACACCATTATTGCCAAGAATATTTGTGAACCCATAGCTTTCATTGTCAACCTTATTATTCAAGTCTCCCATTTCTGTTATGATTTCTGCAGGTCGTATGTTATGAAAAGCAGTGGAAAAATGCCTCCGGTTTTGAAGGGACCTAGTCTAAACTGGGACCTTACTTTCGGGATCATGGCAACTAAAAACTAACGAGAATTCAAGATTTTGAGAGCTGTTTTCTAAAGTAGCAATCCAACGCCAGGCTTTTGAAAGCTTTCAGTTGCCTTTCCACATTACTGTAATAGCAGAATGTTAGGAGTTAAAGATCTAAACTTACCCAACCAACTAGACACAGATTATGAGCTCTAAACTGCAATTTTGAGAAATTCTAGGATCTGTTGGTTTTAAATACGTTTTACGATTTATAACAACATAAATTTAAATTGAAAAAAAAATAACAGTCCTTCCATCAAACAAAGCTAAAATCATATCATTTAAAAAGAGATTTGTTGCATTGTTTACACCCCCACCGTAATTCATATTATTTTATTTATTATTTTAAAACAACAAAAAGCACTCTGACATTTCTAACACTCTTATTATATAAAATGGATTGGCTCCAGTAAATAAACCTCCACCGGCAATCCATACAATAATATATATACCTATAGCCAGAAGTTGTTATTAGTAGGTAACAGCAAGACTCGTCATCACCATGGACAAAATTTTAATTGAATTTTTAACGAATAGCAAACTAACATTTTAGTTGCGTTTTATTTATGTGAATGATGCGAATATTCCAGTTCATGTTTCTGCTGCCACCCCATTCGAGGACTCTCTATTGCTTTAAAAAAAAAAAAAAACCACCCTCGTCCTTTTTCAAAGCTAACGCGGCGCTATATACAAAGACACACACAAACGCAAGTGATGGCTCTGATGATGATGATTCTCCTCTCGAATTGCGTTAATTTTTAATGATGATACCTCAAACCAAATTAGGAAATTTAATTAAGTGCTGAAAAGCAATACGTTGTGCGCGCCGCTCTACGTTCATTGCCATTTATAATAATTCCTCTCTGTGGTGCTTAAATGATATGACTGTATACATCCATAATAACATAACGGGGTTGGCAAGGATACGCGCGCAACAATCGGTGTATAATATTTTTTTTTTATTTTTCTTATTTACATATTTTAAATGCAACAACTCGTTGCTAATAATTTTATTTTTTTTTTCCATTTTCCCATTAATTTCAGCCTGCATTAAAAACAACTATAAATCTAATTAAAAAAAAATAAATATATATAAAAAAAAATAAATAATAAACAACAACAAAAAAAAAACTCAAAAACAACGAAAGCAATATATACATAACTGTGAACATAAATAATAAATAAAAAAAAAAAACATAAAATTATTCCCAAGGATTACAAAATTCAAAAACAAAATTCTCTCTAAAAGCAATTTTCGATCTTAAGGACAAAATATTTAACAATCAAAAATTTTCAAATTAAATAATCTATTTATAAAAATTAAAATTAAAAAAAAAATATGAAAATATTTTTTATCTAAAAAAACAAACTTTCAAAAAAAAAATATAAACTGTTTTTAAAAATTCAAAAAAAAATTGAATATCTATTTTTGAGAATAAAAAAATGCCACTGGACTATGTTCAAGCCAAAAACACAACATATATCTTCGGAGGCAGGTCGAAAGCAACAGCAGCAGGTGCAGCATCACTGGCATCAACATCATCGTCAGGTGGGGATTACGAACAGGCCGAGGTGTATTTGAGGGCATTTGAGGATGAGGAGAACCATTACCACGAACAGCAGCAGCAGCAGCAGCATCATCATAGTCGAAGCCATGAAGTCCTTAATCAGCAAGCAACAATTTTTATTGTAAAGAAACCGGCCAGCAACGGAACTCACCACCATCAACATTACCAAACAGCCCTTACACTCGATTGCGACCGTGTGGAGCTGCTAAAGTCACCCAATCATCAATTTTCGGCTTCCGTTGCAGCACAAAGCTCCTTAAGCAGCAGCATCTCATATAGTAACAACAAAAAAATCCACGACAGGAAGCACAACAGCAACAGCGAACCTGAGCGCCGAACTCCACAACATCATCAACAGCAACAGCAGCAGCATCAGGATAAAATCCATTCTATATCAGGACAACGTGGAGTAGAATCAATAGAAAACAACAACAAATTCAAAAGCACTAACAGAAGCAATTTCAATGGCAAGGATGTTGAAAGAGCATCAACATCAGCATCAGCATCAGCCGTGGTAGTGGTAGATCCTGCTGCTGGCAACAACCGCATTAGAAGCCATTGTGGCAGCAGCGATACCGGCACTGAAACAACCAGTGGAAATGGGATGCTCTGCGGGCGACTTGAATGGACTGCAGCTCAATCACTGGTCGAATTGAATGGCAAGGATAATAATAATATGGCAACAGTAGTAGTGGCAACAGCAACAACTGTTGCACCAACACCATCGCCAATATCAACTGCTGCATCCATTCACCCTTTGCCGCCAACAATATCCAGGGACCAAAAACAACTGCAACAAAGGGAGCAGCCTCCATCAGCTTTTGGTAAGTGTGGCAAGATATTTTAAACCCTGTTGTAGCTGCACAGATATCTTTGTTATATTTTTCTATATTCGATGGATGCTTTATATCCACACAGCACAGAGTTTTTTTTTTTTGAGAAAGGGTCAGTCGGATCTGTTCGTCCTTTGGGTGGAATATAAAATCTTCTATATAGCTATTGGAGAAATGGGGATGCATGTGTGGATGCATGGTTTTGAAAATATCTACCTTTTAACCGAGGAGTGTTTTTAAACAACTGGTATTTTTAGTCAAGCAGAGAGATAGGGTAAAGTGGGGGAAGAATTCCTGGTGTTTCATCGAATAATTTTCATAATTCAAATAGTTCAATAGCTGGAATAGTTTAGAAGATACAAAAAAATAATTTTTATTTTGGAATGGAGGAGCTTTTTGTTTGTATACATTTTTGTTTAAAAATAAATTCACACCAGGAGCGAATAAATAACATAACGGGGAATAGTTTGAGTTATGAGTTATTTCCATGATTTTTTATTTTATTTTGTTTATTACAAGTTTCATAATTTAAACTTTATCATGAAAATATTAACATTAACTGAAAATATTTACAAAAATAAATAATTCTTTATGAGAGCTTTCGTTCTAGATAAGTTACCAATTTAAGAGCTTGCTATTTATTTTTTGACCTCTTCGGTAAATAGATGAAACTTTGGTGATAGAAAGGTGAAGGAAGAAGGTGGTAGTGTTAAACTTCGGTTCACAGGTTTAGGTACTATTTTTTTTCATAAAATTTTAAAAGTAGTGCCTTATCCGCGGAACCAGAGTGCCAAACTGTTGGTTTTTTATTTGATGGCCATAAATCTTTCTATCACCAAAGAAGAAAATCCGTTGCTATAGAGCTTTTTTTTTTTAGAGATTTTGAGAAGAAATAACTTGAATATATATGTATATGGTATATCCGGTACTGTTGGTTAGGTCTAGTGATGACCAAGATATCAAGAGGAAAATAACTTTACGACATCCAACACCAGACTGTAATTTTTGAACAGAGACGTTTTAAGAGCGTCTAGGCTTTTTTAGCAAAGAAAATTATTCAAAATCGTGTTTTGATACGAGTACATTCAAAGTTAATATTAGACACTCTCTAGAATAAAAATTCTAAGTTGGTACTAGGAGGCGACCGGGATTATACTGAAATTTTTCAATTTTGACGACACCAAAGCGAGATTTTTGGAGTCTCTCGAGGCCGATTTGGTCTTAACGTTTATATGAGAGATACCGTTATTTCTTAATTCAATTTAACCTCCAGGGAATTACTGATTTAAAAAGCTTTTAATGTCGTTTCGTCCCAGCCAACTCTCAGGACTCTTCAGATAACAGTAAAGCGCCATATTTTTTTTAAACTCAGTTCATCTTGCATCTTCACGGTTTTCCAAGGTGCAAGGTGCTCCTTCACAAGATCTCTGTGGCTAATTGTGATCACCTCTTCGAGAGATAACACGGTCCGGAAACTTTTCCCTTAAAACATCGATGGTTTCGTTGCTTCTGTGACACATAGCAAAGACACGACGTTGTTGATGATCGGTCGGCTTAAGTTCTTGTGTTAACTAAACTTTATTAGCCTTAAGACGTAAGTATTTATGCAAAATACGGTGTAATGACGTTTGTGTGAATGCTCGATTCCAAAGAAAGACGAGGGATGGACAAACCTTGCTTTTCTTCGACACTTTGGGCTATAGCAGCAATGGTCTCAGTTGCTCTTGAGTGGCGTGATGTGTACTGGTTTTATTCTACACATCGCTTACTTGTCCGTACAAATTTCAAATTATCCACCAATTTCTGAATCGCGGTCCGACCAAAAAATGTTTTACTTTTACAAACTGTCTGTGCCAAATTTTCTCAATTTTCATCATTTCAATGCGTTGTTGAAGCGTGCCTGGTTCCATTTTTATTAATGGCGTAGTTTCTTCTTGTCAAATGTGCTAAAAATACAGCTTTAAAAGTGACAACTACCGAAATAGCGGACTATTCAAAATAACACCTCTTATCTGAAAACCCTTTACTTCACTCAGATCATCTACTGTGAACTATATCCAACAAGATTAAAATTCCTTTTCATTAAAATTGAAAGTTCTTTCAATTTCGCCTGGTATTGTTTTAGTTGCAAGAAAATCGCTTGTATTTACTTATTTTATCACTTCGGCAACTCTACAGTTTCGTGGAAATTTAAATACTTATGTAATTCAGTTGAGTTTTTTGAATGAAAAAAATTATTTAAAAAATCATATGACAGGTAATTAAAATAGTTACCCATAGAATAGTTTTGAAGGACAGATGAAATAGACTTAAGTATAGTATTTTTGATTAAATTAAATTTCCAATTCGATTTTAATTTGTCTATTACAGTAGATAGTTTGAATAAGGGTGTTCTAACTTACGTTAACCTTAAAAGTTTTTTAGTTCCTCAGAACTGACTTGAAATTTTGAGAACGGAAATGACTCAACCGATCAACTTAAAAACTTGCAGATATTTGAATTTATCGATTTTTCTCTCATTAAATTAAATTTTTTTAAGTCTTCTTGAATCTTCACATGACCCACTACCAAAACGTATTTCCCCATAAAATGAGTTTAACATTTTCAGCCTTTCAGAATTTGTGGTATTTTTTTTTTTTACTACATTTTGAAACCAATATTGAGAGTAAGGATTCCTTTGAAGATGCAAGAAATTCTTTTCCCCTTCTGATCTGGCTATTATCTATAAAAGTTATATACGTACAAAGCTTGAGTATAACTCCCATCTCTGGACTGGTGCTCTAGCAACTTACTTAAGCCTCTTGGACAGTATACAAAGACGAGCCTTCAAAATGATCGGAGACAGGAACATTATCGATACTTTTACGTCACTCGAACATAATGTTTCCTGTCTCTCACTCTTTTATCGTTACTTTTACGGTAAGTGCTCCAATAAAATTGCCAGTTGCACTCCTCCCCTTAAACGTTTCAACCGTAATACTTGCGCTTCCAGGAATGCTCATCAGTTTTACTCTTGAACCCAACTTCGGTCGTACTGTGAAGTACAGGGATTCGTTCTTTAGCCGTACTACGCGAATGTGGAATACCCTTCCACGCTCTGTCTTTCCCTCTCATTGTGATGAACTGAAATTCAAGACTAATGTTCACCGACATCTCCTTTCAAATTCCATCCTACTTACGTAGAGCTCGCATTGTGTCTCTGACATATAAATGGTACATAAAATCCCCTTTGGTGCGCGCAAATTATAAAAAGAAATGTATTCCTTTTATTATTTTTCATTACCAAGAATCCATTTCAATTTTCAAAAGTGTCCTTATTAATGCTGTGTCAAAGAAAAATCCTCGTTTTTCAATAAAAATCGTGATTTTGATGAAACGAAAGAGCACAGAGACAAACGAAAACAGTTGAATGTCTCTGGTATTGGACAGGAGAGAGATATTTTTGGATATACTCGACACATTGAAAAAGAAATAAATGAAAATCTACCTATCCCGTGATTTTTTTCAAAAATTCAATCATGGATTTTGAGCACCATTTTTTAATATTCTTAAAAATTTATAGGAGACACTGTTTTTGCTAATGTATCCAAAAATATAAATTTACTGCTAACGTTGTTATCCTCATCAAAAAGTAATGAAAGAACATGAAACCTTTCCCAGTGTTCTCACCACATCCTGTGCCATCCATAACCATAACTGTATGAGTTCGATATGCACGATATGCATACTGCTATCGATTCTCAAAAAAAACCCGCAGGCAGTCATATTTACTCATTAATCGACCCAAAATCAATGACTAACACAAATACCACGTGCTGCAAAAATTATGGATCCCCTCTGGAGAAAGTCAAATAATGGAAACTCATTGTTGCCGGGCTAGAAGGAAATAATAATAATAATAAATAAGCTCTCTCGCTCTACCCAAAAAACAAAAAAAACTCGTATAGTAATTGAACCTTCAAACAAAAACACGCGCACCATTAAGTCGGAGCCTTTAAGTAGATATAGGTTCCGTGCGTCGTCGTGGTCGGGCCAAGGGAAATGTGCAAATGGTGTTTAGATACTTTCCCAAAGGAGATTGCAGAGTGACAGGAGCAAATAACTAAACCCCA
This sequence comes from Syrphus vitripennis, assembly GCA_958431115.1. Lineage (NCBI taxonomy): Eukaryota > Metazoa > Arthropoda > Insecta > Diptera > Syrphidae > Syrphus > Syrphus vitripennis. The sequence continues at coordinate 21,740,682 of OY288110.1, forward strand.
AAATACTTATAAATGTTAAAGAGCACACACAAAACACACACACACACACACACACAAGTCATATATTAACAGGATATGGAATATCCTTTCCTTACTTAAGTATCTACCGACTGTTGCTGTACTGATACTCATGCGAGCGAACTCTAATATTTAGCCAGCCATCGACCCGGTATCGGCTCAAAGCTCAGATCGGTATCGAAAAAGGAAACAACAGGTTGCGGTACGGTAATGGGGTTGACTCCCACCCACTCTCTAGTCTCTTCCAAGAACTTAGTTGGGAATTTAAAGCCGAAAACTCCATCTAAATTGATTTGTTAACTATCTTTCAGATGTTGTGTATAGCATGTTGGTTATGTGTGGCGAACGTCATCTGCGCTACACACGTCCTTCTAGTCCTTTTACGATTTGCATGAATTTTTGATTATCCAAGGTGGGAACTGGGAAGAGAACCGACCCAGAGCCCACCTCTGCCCAAACCAAAGCCTCCAGCTTTGAAGGGTTTATCCCATGGTAAGGATCCCAAAAGATGGTCATGCAACAAATGAGGGGACGAACCATATCACCAAAGAAGACCGTGGCCCAGCCAATATGGTGGTGCGGTTGTGTATGTATAATTTATGATAATAGCTTTGAAGGTATCCCCTTTAGTGTTGTCAGTTACGCATAGCAATCAGGACATGAGCACCAATCAATTTTTGATACATTCAAGTGTTATCCTTCAAGTTTAGGCAAAACTTTGCCTGAGAAACATACAAATGAGGGTGTTATTGGGCCTAAAGTTGAGTTAAGTTCACAATGAATGAGTGTGTTGTGTATGTGTACGGCACGGTGTGTGGCTGGCATAAGGATATAAGTAGCATATCCTTTTCATGGAATAAATAAATTAATACATAATGTTTCGATGTCAAAATCCTGCTCAGGTTTTTTTTTTTTTTGCCCATAAGTAGGTATGATTTTTTTTTTTATATTTTATTTATATTTTTTTGAAGCTGCCTGCTGTTGCTTTATCACATCGGGTGTCCCTCTCTGGGGTTTCGAAAGGGATTTACTCCTAAAATATGTAATAAATTGCGGGGATTGTGTGTAAGCTTGCAAAGTGTCGTTTGGAATCGTTAAATGAGATTTGTTATTAGAAATTATTTTTGGTTTAAATAATATATGGAGCCATCAGTTTGAGGAAGATTTTAAAAAAAAATATAATTTATAATTCGATTAACGTGTGGTGGTTGTTTTTTTTTTAGGATGAGGGTCAATACTGCTTAATGTTTTATAAGCAATTCATTTGAAATTAAATAATTTGAAACAAAATTATGAAATAAGCAGTGAATATATAGTTCAACAAATGCGTTTAGCAAAATATATTAAAATAGCTACTTTATGATTAGCAGTTTCAAAATATGTTTTTGTTTTAAAAACTATTCAAACATTAAAAATTGATTTAAAAAAAATAATTTGTGATTTTAAAAAGTTCACAGTTTTCGCCATTTCTGCTGAAAGAACTATTCAAACAGGAAAAACAAGTTCTTCAAAATGTACTAATTCAAAATTTATGTGAAAATGTCGTAACTGTCATTTTTCAATACAACCATCATATATTCTAATAATTATTCTTTTATCATTGAATGTCCTGATTCGGCTTCTATAAGCATTCTTATGATTTCTATATGACTTGAATGTTGAGCTGATCTAAAACACTGTTTTGCAAACTACTGGGATTTTTATCTAGAAGAATAGAATACTGGTCTGGAGAACTTTATGAAAGGCGTAGTAGCGGGGAAGCAGTTGAAGGAGAGCCTCAACTACTCGTATTTCAGCTCTCTACGATTTTCTTCCAGTTTGGCTGATTGTTCTTCGCCATGTTCTTTTTGGTCGCCTCGCTCGTTTCCTTACATTCGACGGAGGGTTGCAATGCAGCGATTGACTTGAATTGTTGAAGTGTATGGCTAGTCCATTTCCAATTACGTATTCTTTTAATAGATTTAATGGGTTCCTGACCTTTTTGCGAAAGTTTGCAGCTTTAGTGTGACAGAGGATGTGACTTTTCAAGCGCTGCATCCACTTTGGTATTTTAAGCTTATAGAATTGTGTCTGCATATTTTCCATATTTTAGACTTAACTTTCCCTATTCGACAGATAATTTTAATATCTAGTTCGATTCCGCCATCAGTGCAGACAGTAGGTACTCCCCAGATATTGAAAAAAATTCTACCATCTCAACTGCTTGTCCAGAAATATCTAAAGGGTTTTTCAATAAGAAGTGTTATTTCGAATAGCCCGCTATTTCGGTAGTTGTCACTTTGAAGCTGTAAATTTTTTCACATTTGACAAGTACGCCATTAATAAAAATTGAACGATACACGCTTCAACAACGCATTGAAATTATTAAAATTGAGAAAATCTGGGAGTGACAGTTCGTAAAAGTAAAACATTTTTTGGTTGTCGTGAAGCACCTTATCGGACCGCGATTCAGAAATTGGTGGAAAAATTTGAGCTGTTATGAATAAGAAAATCCGTGCACTTCGCGCCACTTAAGAGCAACTGAGAATATTCCTGCTGTAGCCCCAAGTGTTAAAGAAAACCCAGGTTTTTCGTTTCCTCGTTGTTCTTTGGAATTGGGCATTCCACAAACGACATTAAACCGTGTTTTGCGTAAAGACTTAGGTCTCAAGGCTTATAAAGCTCAATTAACCCAAGAACTCAAGAAGGCCGGTCATCAACAATGTCGTGTCTTTGCTACGTGCCATAAAAGCAACGAAACCATCGATGTTTTAAGGGAAAAGTTTCCGGGCCGTCTTATCTCTCGAAGAGGTGATCACAATTAGCCACCGAAATCTTGCGACTGCTTCCTTTGGGCCCATGTGAAAGATAAGGTCTACGCTAACAGCTAATCGTCGATTCAGACCTCAAAAATGGAATTCATGAAGCTATTGAGGGCATACAGCAACCACTTTTCGATTTGGTCATAGAAAATTTCATGAAAATTTCGGAAAAGCTGCGTACAGTGATCACTAATTACCAACAGGAGCAGTATTGGTGACAGTATACAGCCTTGCCTTAGCCCACTCTGGATTTTAGATTCCTCTAATAACCTTTGTTTATGAAGAAGGTGCCATTTTGATCCATCATATATAGCCTTGATAATAGCAATCAATTTATCCTTTCCCTGGGGGCTTGACAATCATTCCCTTTTTCTGTGTTATAAATATGTATTTGTAGAAATGTTCCAAAGCAAAATTTCTTAGTTCTTTTTACTATAAGCTGAAGACTTGTTAATTTTTGATGACTTTTATGCATCTAATGATCATTAATGTCATTAAAAGCTACAGCATTAAATGTCAATGATAAATTAACCCTTTGCTTTAAATACCTGGCTATAACCACTTTCTTAAGCTAATTTATCTCCAATCACACTTCTCATTAACAGCGTTGACGTTTCATCTCAAAGACTTCAATAAAATTTCCATTATAATATCAATAAGTCTTTTAGAATGAAGATCAAAGTAAATTCGTTTAACCCCCCCCCCCCCTCCCAAACTCCAGTTAGAAAAATCAAAAACAAACTCGTCTTTGAGTACAAAAACAACAACCCCCCTCCCCTCCTCATATTTTCCAAATTAATTTAAACTTTAATTTCACTATAAAGTACTTCCGCATAAACCTTAACTTACTTATATCCAAGTATAGGAGGGTACCGTACATATATGCATAGCTATGTAACAGGTCCTTCCTCTATCAACAAAAAACAAGCTTAACATTAATACAAGAACAACAATAACAACAACAAAAAAATATGACCGAATTTATTCTCCTTCATTTCAATTGAGGCACGTTTCTCAAACCAAAAAAACCCATTTCACCACACCCACTCACCCACCTCTCTCTTGGATATATAATTAAATTTTCTTTAAGAAAATCATCCTCCATTTTCATTTAAGGTTTTATACATTTCTACCTCTCTCACTCCTCACTCACTCTTTGCTGCTTGCAGGAATGAAGGTAGGGTAGGGTATATGTACAGTTACAGGATCAACAAAAATCAAATTTCCCATTTATGCTCCCCTTAATCTCAGATATTTCAAGTCCTGGTGCTTTTTTTTTTCTTTCTTTTATATAGTCCTACCACCTGTTTCTGTGTTCTGTTGTTGTTCATTTTTTAAGGACATAGAGTGGGATAGAGATGAAAGGTATTAAGGTAGGTATATTTCTTTCTTTTTCTAAGTCGAAAAGTGCTTAGGAAGAAGAAATCATAAAGCCAAATAAGATTAAATTTAAATATTCTGGTAATTTTTTTTTCTTATTCTTTCGACACACAAACATTTCAGAAAAGTGAAATCTTCGCAGACACCAGAGTGTGTCAGTCAGTAGAAAATATGAAAACTGGTGCACAATGATTACCACAGAAGACGCCTTTTCGTCGTCTTCGTCAATTTTTTTTTTTTTTCGGGAAAAGAGACGCGCGATGAAATTGGGAAAAAATCCTTGGCGAATCTATTATTCACCTGTTGATGGTATTATACTTCTCTATGTGGACAGGAAAAAAAAATCCTGTTTTTCGGTTTGTTCCTGGTTTAGTGTATCCCAAATACACTTTCACACAAGCACACAGCTTCACATACAAAAAATCCTAACCCCCCCCCCCCCAAAAAAAATGGGAATCGAGAAGCTAATACCTGTTGCAGGTGGTGGATGGTGGGGGTGACTATTTTTATTCCATCAAGAGGGATACCTAATACTCTCAAGGGTATCATCTTAAAAAGTTTTGTGTTCCCTCTCTGTCTCTTATCCCCTTTCTACGTGTTATTGTTGTTTGTTGGAACTTAAAAGGAATCTTTTTTTTTGGTAAGTTTTCTTTTTATGTGAGGGCGAAATGGAAATAGCACAACCGAAACAGGACTCTCATTCTCTGTGTCAGTCAATCGATATCCCAGTGCAAGATTTGGATTCCTTCCAAAAAAAAGTAGTGTATTCGGGGACTTGCAATTTGATGTGATTTGCTTAGGTTTGGCAACAGGAAACGGTAATACCATGTTGCTTCCATGAATTTTCTTCAGCCTATGGATGGAATTCCAGAATTGCTTTATCCTACGATCGATTGGGTAAGCCCGAAGAAGTGTTGCATGAAAGTGATCGCATATATTTTAAGCAAATACAAAACCTTTTTTTTCTGGAAAAATAGTACGTTGGCAACACTTTTTTAATTGGCGGCCTTTTCAACAGCTGTTGAGTTTGGGTTGGTACGTCAACATGAATAGACTAACGCCTGAAGAGCGATTCCAACTTGTGCAAATTTATCCCGATCCCGATATGGGAGAGAATTTTAATAAATGTGATTGAAAAATAATGAAAAAACCAGCTATGAAGTGTTCATATATGCGTTTCGCCCCGATGTAATGGCTGGGCTCACCAGCATATTTTCCCGAATAAATCGAGATTCCATATAATTTGCGTTGCATAGAGCAACTGCGAATTATATAGTTGCTACAATTCTTCAAAGAAGATAAATTGTAGCTATTTTTTGCCTGCTAGGGGCTTGGGACGGTGTTCAGGAAAAAACAATTCGACTGGTAACAGTCAAATATTTTCTTCAAGAGAATTTTGCTAAGCGTTGTAGATCACTTTTGGTTGAATGGCTACGTCAATAAACAAAATTGCCGTATTATGAGTGAAGATAGACTGTGGCTTATGGGCTGTGGGAATCATTGCTCCGCAGGAACTGTTGTTTCAACAAGACGATGCAACCTGCCACACAGTTTACCACAATTGATTTATTGAAGGAATATTTCAGAATATGTTGGAATAGAAGATGTACGTTATTACTTGATGATCTGCAAGCCGATGGAAATTCCAGCAAATATTTTATTTCCATGAAAAAAAAATTCTAAAACCAGGGCCCTATTTCATAAACATTGACAAGTGACAATTTTTCACCTGACAATTTGTCAAGTGACAATTCTACAATTGTCAATTTTCTGTCCCATAAATAATTTGACAAATTTGTAGAATTGTCGGAAAATTTGCGACAATTGTCAAGTTTCTGGATCATAAAAAAATTGTCATGACAATGAATTGTCAAGAATTTTCCGACAATTGTCACGAATTTTCTGACATATTTGTCGTGACAATTCTTTTATGGAACAGGAAAAAATATTTAAATTACAAATTTGTCAATATGTCATTGACAATTGTGACAGGCAAATGAGCTTCGGTCAAGTTAATATAGAGAAGTAACTAGTATCATTCAACATGTTAAATATTATTTCTTCGAGTGAAAGTGATGAAGATATTCAAGTGAAATACCGTATTGTACGCCCTCGAATTTTTAAAGAAAGAATTAACAATGATTTTATAGCATTAAGTGACTTTCAATTGAATGAAAAATTTATTCTATAAAAATATTTTACTATGCATTCATTTTAATAATAAGATTTTTTTATTAAAACTGCTCATGCTCAATAAGCCAAACTTCTTGTTTTTAGGTGGTCCTTTTTTTCTGTGTACCTTAATCTGTTGTGTTCTAACGTAACGACAAATTTGTCAAAGTATGACAATTGTCAAGTTGTCACGACATATTGACAGGTGACAATTCTACAAATTTTTCGCATTTGTCTGACAATTGCTTGGATCATGATCATGTCGTGACAAATTTGTCATTGTCATACTATGACAATGTTTAATGTTTGTCACTTGTCTATTTTTATGATCCAAGCAATTGACAAATACGACAAATTAGTAGAATTGTAACCTGTCAATGTTTATGAAATAGGGCCCAGGTTGATTTTTGAAACCGACCAAAATTCGGTTTCTGAATTCCAATGTGCACTTCTTTCATTATCAAAAAAATTTTCTTTTATCACTTTATGGAGTTTTGGAATGCAGAATTTTTGAAATACAACTTTTTTTTTTTTGGAATTTTAGAAACAGACTTTTAGGTTTACAGAATTTTTTTTAATTATATATGTAGTATATAATTTTGATCACTTATAAAACCTCACAAACAACATTTCGCAACATTTCCCAAAATCGTTAGAGATGTATTAGAGATAGATAAGTTTTGCCTTAACGGTTATATGACTGTTAAAAAATGTTTAAATTTCCTCAACCACCTGGAATTACCAGGGGGACAGACAGATAGACCAACGGGCATAGAGACTGACTTAAAGAATTGTCGGACCAATTTTTTTTTCTCTTACATCATTTTGTGTAAGAATCCAAAACTTTACCTTTAGGTTCCATATTGTTGCAAGTAAAAAAATTGTGTGAACAATTTTCTATCTAGATTTTTTTTTGTTGCTTGATATTTTTTTGAATGGAAATTTTCAAGTGATTTCAACTCCCAGTTCCAATAAATTTATTTTCTTTTCATGAATCTAGAATGAACCATTAGATGAAAAAAAAAATCAAAATAAAAATGAAATAAACTTAACTAGGCTCTACTAGGGCCTGTAGAACATTTATAACAATTGGAACATGGAATGCCATAAAAATGTTCATGGCATAAAAGGATTCTCGTACCTGCTAGTACCAAGTGACTGAGAGTAGCGCCGCGCAATACATATAGTCCTTCCCCCTTTTCAACCCTCTGTCTGTCTCTAAATATACCCCTCTAACCTAACATTTTAGATATATCTTCCATTTTGATTCCAAAAATTCAACTTGTCTGTTCGATGGAAACCCATATCATGGCGCAATATCCAGGACGAATCAACAAAGCAACGAGAAAAGAAAACGACCAAAAAAAAAAAGCTATGAATAAAATTGGGGCTCCAACTTAAATAGATTAACAATCAGAATTGATGAGCAGCTGGCGTGCAAAATGTAGTAGAAGAAGAAGAAGAAGCAGGTTGAATACTTACCTATAAACATTAAAGTAGGCTCAAAGACCAAACGCCGCCGTCGATGCCGACTACGACGACGACGATAATGATGCCACCACACTCCGCTGCTTTCAAAATTCCTCTCACTCTCTCCCTCTATATCTACTACAAGAACCGTTAACAGGTAATGAGATGGGGCAGGGTGCTGCTCTAGGAATTGGGAAAATGGAGCCAAAGCCGGGTATCCATTCCGTATGCTTTTCTGCAATCCTATTTAGAATGCTTATAATAAGAAAAATGATAATATGCCTCTTGATTTGCCTCCATCCACCATATCGCTATCGGTGGCAGTTGCTCCTGTCCTCTGGAACTTATAAAACAGGAAGCAGGGAAACACGGAGAGAGAGAGAGATATTTTGCAACGTTTTTGTTGGCGGAATTTTGTGCGCCTTTATTACATTTTAGTTGTTACGTTTCGGAGTTTATTGTCGTCCTTGCGCTATTGCTGGGAAATGAGCATTTGTAAATGAGTACCTATTTCTGATCCTATATGTACCTACATAAGTATCCATATACCTACCGTACATATATATATTTTTTTCATTTTCCAAATAAATGGAAGAAATCATAAAAATATGGTGCATGATGGCAAATAATATACTTAAAGGAGCACCAAGTAAGGGAACAAAAAGACATAAATGCCTACCGTACTTAGTACATTTTGTGCGTCATAGCAATATTTGGAAATGATGATAATTTACTCCTGAAGTTCCAAGTCGAGTGCAAAGTCACCTATGTACATACACATGGTTTTGCAATGGGAAATAATGTCCAAAGTGTTCACCAACTTCTTCTATTGAAAAGAATCGAACCGAAAAAGTTGAAACCTTTTAAGAATCAAAATGATTTTAAATTCTTTGCGATAGGGTAGAGTGGGACTAGTTTGGCCAAAGGTGGAGTTGGACCGAGTGAATTTCTCGAAAGTACTACATGAACATAACCAAACATGAACGAACCGCGTTCTCTTACCAACACGTGTTAAACCGATCCAACGAACCCCACAAACTGGTCCAACATTCCCCCCTCAAAGAGGCTAGAGTTGAGCTACTTGGACCAGCTCTAAAGTTGTACCATCAATAGATCGGAAATTTTGAGACTTTAAGTAAATCGTAGTACAACTATTCCCTCTCTCTACGCTACTAAAGATTAAGTTTTGCACTCGTGAAAAAAAATTTGAACTCCAGATTTTGATCAAACTTGACATTATTAGTGGGAAGTGCTGCGAATATGGCCCACCCTTTTGTTTTCTTGAAATAATTCACAAAGTGGTACCGGTGTTGCAAGTTTACATTTTTCAGCAGCAGCAGCGTTATGCTAATGGAAACGAAATTTGTTTATTAAAGAAAAAAAAAGAAAACTGTTTTTTGGTAAAAAAAATTATTTTTATAAAAAAGGAAAAAAAACAGAGTTTTCTCAAAACTGTAGGTAAAATTGCCCCTGGGGGTCATATCAAAAACAAATAGCTTCAGCGACAAAAATCACAAGTGTATTGGTCTCCTTCAGCACCAGCGCAATCAAAATGTGCCATTTAATGCAGACCTCACACGTTATCCAAGTTTCCCCTCACTGATCTTCAGATAACTTTATGTCGCAAAAAATGACGCTCAAGTATAGCCCATATGGTTACTTCGAACTGCCTTAGAGAGCCAGTTTTTTCAAGATAAACTATTTAGGCAGGGATCTTTGGAAATGTTAAGGCTGCGAACACATGCAGCTCCTCACATAAAAAATAATTAGGGAGCCAAATAATATACAGGGGCCATATTACCGACACTTCCTCTATGATAGGGAAGTCGAAAAAAGTGTTTCTCGAAGTTCTGGATCTTTTGGTGAAAAATGTTTTTTAGGCCGTATCTCCACACATTATTTTTTTTAATTTTTTCAAAGATCAAAAATAACGGTACCTGTCATAAATTTTTTGGCCTTTTTGTAAAATTAGATTTTTCTCGAAAACGGCTCCGTGGATTTTTTTTTAAACCTTAAAAAGATATTAACTCACTTTTATTGAATTCCAAAATGTGGGAGGTACCGTTCCCTCCCATAAAAGCATTTCTTTTGAATATCAATTTTCATAAAAACATCAGTTTCTAATGAATATTTCTTTGCAAAACCATCTAAAATTTATAAAAAGTCTTTTTTTTTTTGAAAACTAATTATTTCAAAAACCGCTGGATACATATTTTTAAAATTTGATTTAACACGACTTTTCAATACTATATTTAATAATTTGATTAAAAATAAATTTTGTTTTCAAATAAAGTGTACCTCCCACACAAATTAAAAAAAAAAACACTTTTCAAAAAAATCAATTTTTTTGAAAACGGAAACAACAGTTTCCGTAATAAAATTTATAATGTTTGTATTTTATTGCTTTGCACGGACCAAAGCTAGGGCTGGTCATGAGACCATACTTTTGGTTCTAGCGCCAGCCTAGTCAAAATTTTCAGTCCCGTATTGCTCTCGTACTGCCACCAACACAGCATTTCTTCGATATTGTCTTTTTTTTGTGATAGAAATGAAAAACAACCATTTTATGCGTATTCAAAAAACACAGTTTAAATGATTTTTTTAAATTAAAAGACGACGGAAAATCTCGGTATGTCTCAAAGCAAGACTCGTCTCGATCTTGTGGCTATCCCTAATCAGAGAATCCGCAACCGTGGATTATTTTAGCAGCCAAGTGATGCGATCTTGCTTTTTAAAACCAGGCTTTTAGTTTTCAATCCTTACAAGAAGATATAATAATGTGTTAAATAATTTGTTTTGTAGTAGCCCTTGGCATAATGGTTAGTGCCTAGGAATGTCATTCCAGAGATCTGGGTTCGATTCCCAGCCTCGTCCATCTAAAAACAGAAACCTTTTTTTTTTGTTCACAGACAAATTCTCCAAGAGTATCACTTGTCAAGAATAAAGTGATTCTCACCCTAGACGTTCGGGTTCTGTATAAAATTACTCCATTCCTGCAATTACACGCACACAGAAATGGTTGAGAGTGCGGTAAATCACTTAGACCTTGTTTCTTAATCGACTGTCGCTCCACAAAACTTTTTTTTATTTTATAGACAATTTTAAAATTCAATTACAGATTTTAAACCTTTTCATATAAGACTCCATCTTCACCAACTCATAAAATTCGCAACAATAACCGAATTGAAATATCCATTTTGGCAAATAATTGCAACAACTTTCCAAGAAACACAACACAAAAAATTATTTAATAATTTGTTTTTATTTTGTCACATTTTAATTTACAACAAGGATTACCCAGGTGAGATTAAATCCAAACACATCTAACAAAAGGATCTTCTTCTTCTTCTTCTCTCTCTGAAGCATATTTCATACTGAAAATTCCAATTTTCCTCTAATCCACTTTGCCTCGAAATGGTTCTGTCCGGTTCTTCATTTTCCTATCCTACATTCCCATACCCCATAATATTCCACTATAAACCGAACCCAACCGAACCGAACCGTCCTCTCATTTATCGTAGTGAAAATATTTTATACAAAATAAAATACAATTTGCAACTATAATAATCCCATTAAACTGAGGAAACATTTCATTTCGTACTCAAATCCATACAAATGACGTTTTAAAAGCACTCCACTTTCTGTTCAACGACAACGATGATGATGATGATGGCGACAAAAAAGGACGTTGAGTCGTTGTCCTCCGTGCGTCGTTTTTCGTTCGTCCGTCGTCGTCGTCGTCGTCGTTCACCGATGAGGCCGAATCAGGCTATAGCTATATATCCTTTCAAAGCTCTGTCAGTATATAAATGTGCACAAGTTCACGAACATCATGAAGATGACGACTAAGGACGACGACGAACAAGTACTTGGAGCTCCAATTCTCCATTTGGATTTTGGGTGCGAGCTCTGAGCTCCGAGGCCGAGAGAGAGTATAAATGTTAGAAAATTAATAAAAATGGCATCCTTTATACGGAATGTCCGAAAATATTGCCCTCCCCATTTATAAAGTGGATCCAACTCCACTTGGTCCCAAATGGAACCACACACCATCCAACACAAAGCAATGGAGGATGAGCATGAAGGATCTCTCAGCATAATGGCTTCGGACCATTTATTCAATCCAAATGTGAACATTTTTCGGGGTCAGGGCATAGCGTTTGCTACTGCTACTGCTACCGACAATCCACGTGATGGAACGAATGCATGGCATTTATAAACCAATCTCCATCTTCATATTTATTACACAGGAGACAGGATGATGGCAAGGACGACGTAAGGAAGAAGGAGAAAGAAGGCGATTCCAGGAGAAACAAATCATTTGGTAGATATACTATTTCCGTTGTTGGAACACACATGCGATTCAAGTCTCTTCAGACGGGAGTGAGTGTGCATCGCAGAACCGCGCTTCCACACATATCTTCTAACTGCACAGCTATATATTTTTAAGCATCCTCGCATCTCTATATAAATTCCACTATACCACCATAATGTGATTTCACATTATTTCAACTTTTCAAGAACTAAAAGGGGAGATGGTTAATGTCTGACGTCCAGTTCTAGACATATGGCTCTAGAACATGCCAGTGCCCAATGACGACATCGTTGTCGGTCGGTCGATGATAATATTTAAGATTCTTCCTCTTCCAGAATTCACTGAATTCAATTTTAACCCAGAATTGAAGGACTTCCTGATTCCTACCGAAGCGAGGTTAGTTCAACATGCTACGAGTATAAAATTGGAATATAGAGATGGTTGGTAGAATGTTCGAAAAACTAACTGGTGGAAGATTTGTCGATTCAGGAATAATTTTAACTATTTCAATTTTGAACCCAAAATAAGTTACATTCGATTTAAATGAAAATTTTATCACTAAAGAGTAACGACAATTTTGATATTTTTTTTTTTAATTTAGCGCGCACTAAAGGGGATTTTATGTAGGTACCCTTTACATGTCAGAGACACAGTGCGAGCTTAAGGAAAGTAGGAAGGGATTTGAAAGGAGATGTCGGTGAACATTAGTCAATTTCAGTACATCACAATGAGAGGGAAAGACAGAGCGTGGAAGGATATTTCACATTCGCGAAGTACGGCTAAAGAACGAATCCCTGTACTTAACAACTTAACGACCGAAGTTGGGTTCAAGAGTAAACTGATGAGCATTCCTGGAAGCGCGAGTATTACGGTTGAATTGTTTAAGGGGAGGAATGCAACTGGCTATTTCATTTGAGTACATACCGTAAGAGTAACGTTAAAAGAGTGTGAGACAGGAATCGTTACGCCGCGGCGGCGGTGTTCGAGTGAATTAAAAATATCGATGATGATATATCTACTCAATAGTAGCTCTATTGCCTTTTAGTTTTTACAACTTTTAGAAAAATTATAACAGTCACGGTTTTCGAATCAAACCCCGTACTAATACTAAAATTAAAATTACTTCATTAGGAAAATTTTATCAAAATTGTCGGTCCGGTTTTCGAGAAAATTCAAGTTTTTGAAAACATTTTTTTTAAACATTTTTGCGGGAGCCACCCGTATAACCCGTGGAATAATCACGGGCTGCTGCCTCTTGCCAAAAATTGGCATCAGTTGTCAAGAATAGAACGCCTCCCACAATTACCGTTCGGATTGAGAATAAAGTTGTAGGTCCCCATTCCACCAATAACTCGCACACAGGATTGGTTGAGAGTTGTAGGTAAGTCATTTGAGCCCATGTACTTCAGGGAAGGTACCTACCGTAAATAATGTTTAAATTGATTTCTTTTCAATTTTTATTACAGATCGTTCCAATACTAAAACGCTCGAAAAAATTGTAAAAATTGTCGGTGCGGTTTTCGTCAAAATTCAAATTTTTCAAAACGAGTTTTTAAAATTTGTATGGAGGTAGGGTTTTTTTTTGCAAAAGTTATTTTTGAAAAAGTCATTTGTATGTATACGAATTTAGGCGTTTTTGAAATATGTATTTAATTTTCAAAAAATAATTTTATTCTTTTTTGTTTCAAAACTCAAATTTGTATTTTAAATTTAACTATTGAATAGTTTTTATAAATTTTAGTTGCTTTGGCAGTTTTTAAATAAAAAAAATATTCTTATAGCCCAAACTTACGTGTACAGTAAGGCTGTATCTCAACCGACAGGAAGACAGAATTGTAAGACTCACTTTTACCAACTTCCCTACCACAGTAATGTCAAGTCTAATCGAAATTTCGAGTTAGATTTTTTTTCACGAACCCAAAACTTGATCCATAATACCTATAGTCGCAAGTAAGAAATAGTTAGAGTTAGTTTCAATTTGTTTGTTTGGTCAAAATGATTTTGTAAGAAAATTTCAAAAATATGCAATCACTTGTACATTTTCTAAAATAATTGTTCATGGTGTTAATAAAGGGTGTCCCAACATGAACGCAAGATTTAAATTTTAAATAAAACGCAGATATTTAAAAAAAATCGCGAATTCTTTATTATATCGTAAAGTAGACAGGATGAGGTTATATATGAAACAACACATCGGGCAGATGGCCGCCGCCACGGCTTTGGTGGCACATACGCGATCTTTTAATGAAATTTTCAATGACCGTTTTGCATAAATGCTGCGGTATTTCATTAATGCAGCGTCCAATTTCCTCTTTTAAGGCTTGAATCGTCGTCCGGTTTATTCGCATAAGCCAACGACTTCAAAAAACCCCAAAGAAAAAGTCCAATGGTGTTAAATCGCACAATCTAGGCGGCCAATTCTGGTCTCCAAAACGCGAAATAACACGACCGGGAAATGACTGATGCAGCAATTGAATTGTTTCTCTGGCTGTATGAGATGTGGCGCCGTCTTGTTGAAACCACATCCCCTCCATATTCATTTCTTCAATTCTAGGCACGAAAAAATTGGTTATCATTTCACATAGTGGATTTGGAAGCACCACTTTGAAGTTTGAGCGACATCATCACGTACTGCTGCGATATTTTCGGTCGATCGACCTGGTCGAAGGCGTGCTGTTGTCTTTACATCAGTGACAGACCCAGTTTCAACAAATTTTTCCATTAATCGTTTTACAATTGACTCTTTTGGGAGCATTATTGTAACCCCAATTTGCGAACTATAGCCGCAAAACTTTCACCATTTTGGTAAAACAATTTCACAATGAGAATGCGTTGTTCATTCGTGTAGCGCTCCATTTTTTATTAACCTTATACCTTCTACTAACAAACAATAATAATTGTTCAATTGTCAAACAATGACACTTCGAATGGCGCCAAATTTAAATCTTGTGTTCTTGTTGGGACACCCTTTATTTCAACAAAATACTGAAAAAATCATATTTTCAGAAAATCGCCCATATAATGTTTTCTGGCTACTATATTTTTTTCAATCGGAAAATACCCAGCTCAGATTAGATATTCAAAATGTTTCTAAATGTGTACATAAAATTTAATAATCGTTTAATATTTATCTAAAAACAATAATTATTTTTATTAAAAATACAAATTTATATATTTTTAAGTTCGCCGCCATATTGCCAGCACTTTCATTTAATGGCAATCCTCAGGCTGCAAACCAAAACCCCTTTTATTATTATAATTACACTAAAATTCTTGTCTATATACCTACTTGCCAAAAAAAAAAAGAATCAGCGTGCTGGATATGCAACAACGGGTATTTTCGTATTTTAAGCTCGAAATACGGTAACATTCAAATAACAATTACGCATTATGACGCACTAATCATCGCTGAACGCTCGGATAATAACATTAAAGAGGCCTTTCGTTGCTTTTGTCGTCCCACAAATGCGATAAATTTGTTGCGCTCTCCCGGCCCGAGGCTCGACCAAACCTAGCGATAGCGTCTATGTATGTAGCTTTGATAGTTCTCTGCGTTTGCAGTTGTGGAGCCATTTTATAGACCATGATTGCTATTACAAACATACTCGTACATCCGCAGCATATAGTGGACACACACCATGGACCTAAAATGCTTTAGCATCTGGATCCTGGATGTGCGGCGGCATGGGTTTTGAATCTCGAGTGGCATGCGACGAACGATGTGTTCCCGATTAGCAAAGCGATATGAGCGTCATTGTGGGATCGGGGTGGGTGGTCAGTTGGAGCACCAAAGTGATGCGGTGCTTAGTTTTTTGAGGGCCGGGCCGGCTGGTCTGGTCAGTGGTGGTGATATGGAGTCGTTGTGCACCAGTGTGTCATCGTATCAAACGGGACTAGGAATATAATCTTAATTTGAAACCATATAGTATAGAAACTGTGGCGTAAACGAGAGGCCATGGCCGGCTGTCGCATTTGTCTAGCGTATTTGGAAAGTTGAAATAGCTTATCGGATTGTGTATAGCGATGGCGATGATTTACGGATGCAAATGATGGGGCTGGACACATTGTACCTATGTATATGCGCCATTACCATCATATGCATAGATTGATAAAGCATGACACAAGCAATATTATATGATTTGGTGAAAGTTAAATCGGGCGCAGGTTGCCTTTACCTTTTGGAATTAGTTTTTTTTTTTATTATTCCATTCGTTGTATTCAGATTAGACAAAAAGTTATTTCAAGCATGAAAATGTGATGAAATTTAATGAATAATTGAAACAAAATTTAAATTGAAGTTGCCGAATACAATAAATAAATTTTAAAATTAAAGAAAAACAACATTATTATCATTTTATCATGATCATGAAGCTGACATCAACATTTTTCATTTTTCTAAAATTAAAGTGTTCTCCAGTAGTCTTGAAATTTCGTAATTTTACTGAAGGTTGTTTTTTTTTTAATTTGCAATTTTCCAAAATATTTCTTAAGACTTCTTTTTAACATTGCGAAGCGAACTTGTGATTCCTTAAATACGACTTAAAAAAAATTTAAAAATTGAAGTATTTTTAAAAACATTGCGAATTAATTTCTTTCAAATTTCAGAGTAAAAACAAATAATTATGTGTCAAAAACTTCTGCTGAACACAAAAAACTTCACTAATTTAAAAAAATGGAGATTCGTCTTGCTTAATGCATTCGAAATTTTTTTTGTATTTTATTTTTGTTCAGTTAATGTTGCAAAGTACATAATGGCGTCGAATGCGAGAAGAACAGTTGGCCAAACAATTGCATTTTAAGTGGAGCAATCGATATACAAAAAGGAATACGCGGGCGGCTGCTCAGTTCCAACAGAGCCTACTATTGTCTGTCAAAGCTCTTCAAATCCATAAATCTCATCATAACTTCAAAACTGCTGCTCTACAAACCCATAGTCCTGCCAGTACTCACGTATGGACCCGAGACTTGGGTGCGTAGCAGAAGACACTCCGACCTCTTAGCCGCGTTCGAGAGAAAAGTCTTGAGGAGAATTGTTGGCCCCATATGTGAGGAAGAACGATTCCGGAGCCGGTACAATCATGAATTGAACGCAATCTCAAGGTAGATTGCGTTCAAGACATATTGACAAAAATTAAGCTCGGTAGACTCCGGTGGGCAGGGCATCGAGAAACCGGCTCAGGAAGTCATTTGTGGTACATTCTATGGTAGACGGCAGCGTGGTAGACCATGCTTGCGCTGAAAAGATGGCTTAGACTAGGACGCCCGAGGCCTTGGGGTGCGCAACTGGATGGCGTTAGCTCGAGACCGGGATAGGTGGAGAGACTTGTTGAAGGAGGCCAGAACCGGACTCCGGTTGTCGAGCCGATGATGAATTTTGCAAAGTATCAAAAAGATTGAAAAAATTTCATATTTGCAAATTTGATGTGCGAATGAATTTTTTTTGCAATCTGAACAACCGAAAATAAATTGTTCGAAGTACCTTCATTTATGATCTTCAAGGATTTTGTACGCGTCTTTTCATTTTGCAATGTTTATCCAGCAACTTAATGTTTCGCCGTAAAGATATTTTGCATTTAATTGTTTGCAAATTAAAAATTCACATCGCAATATTTACTCCTCATTTTAAAAGGTACATCGCATAACTTCGCAACCATTGAATCGCGTTTCATTATTTCTTCGCAATATTATACTTGGCTTTTACTCTTTCACATTTAATAATTTTGCATTAAAGATGTTACCAAGCATTTAAATTGTTTTGCCTATCCATAATTTAATAATAAAACGTCAAATCGCAGCAGAAAAATAAAATTGTTGTTGATAAATCAAACATTTCTACAAAAAAATTCATTCATAAAATTTGGAAACCATGCGAAGTTAAAGTTGTGATAGTTTAACAGTAAAAAGTCTATGTTTCCCAAATCCAGTTTGGATTAAAGTTTTTGAGTACGATTTTTTCAATCACACAATTCTTCAGTTTGCGTTGCCTTCTTTTGTCAAATGTCTTAAATTTCTTTTACTGTCACGTGTAAATCTTTCTTAAATCTGGAAATTTCAATTTAATCGTTTTTTAATTATTTTTAAATGTTAAATTACTAATGGTCTATTTATTTTAGGAACATTTTAAAAGCTTTAGTTTGATGTATTTAAAGATTAGTAAAATTTACTCCCATAGATATTTTCAGATTTGTCATTTAAGTAGTTTCTTTTATTAGCTTGTTGTCATATTGAGGAAGTAACTGTCTTGTTAAAATAAATTTTTGAGAAAAGAGTTTTCAACAAATTATAACAAATACTTAACTCGGTTAATACCAAACGCGCTTAAAAAAAAAAATAAAACCAAAAAAAAAAAATTCTTATAAAAATCATCTGCAACAGCTCCAAAGCAACACCACAACAAGTAATCCTTCAACAACTGGTTGCTAGCTAGCTAGCTATTCAGCATCAGCCATCAGAGAGTATTTCGAAACAAAACAAAACAATAAAACAAAAATGGCCGTTTGCTGCGTTATTGTTGATATATGCCATGGCATAGAGAAAGTTACACCGGATGCACCCCAACGGGATTCCAACACGAAATTCAATTTATATATACGCAAAACTATGGCGTGGAGTCAAAAGTCGACGAGTGTTTAATTTATTCTTTATGGCAGATGCATTGGCCTGTGAAACGCATCAACTCTTGCGAAAATCACAGTAGACTGGACTTTGGGGCTTTGAAAAATATGCGGACACAATAATATAAGAGGGCCGCTGCTGAAGGCAGGGTATTTTATATAAAACCGCCATTGAACGCGCGGCAGTTGTTGTTGTTATATTCCTTCTATTTTATTGTTTGTTCTTTTTTTTTGTAATGGCTGCAGCCTTTTTAAATGCACGAAACAAACAATAATAACATCAGGGAGTAAAGGGCGGAAAAAAAGGTATTAAAACACAAAACAAGTCGACGCTCATTTATTCGCTTACTCGTAGTTTAACCGCACAAGCCAATTCTCTATGGCAGCGGAACGGAGTTGTTGCTATGAGGACAAAGGGAAGCGTCTGTTATTGCTCTCCCATTATAACAGGCATGTCCTGGCAGACCGTTCTTTAAACCACCCCCCGCCCGCCTTTCCCTAACTTACTAGCAACCATCAAAGAATATAACCAGTAATTGCCTCTCCAGTAACTGATGCAAAAACTGACTTTTATAAGGTACCTACGCATAAATTCACATTCATACGCTATACGCAGGGGTTGTCAGAGAGGGGGGGGGGGGGGCAGAAAAGGGGGATGTAAGTCGGTGTATACACGGCGAATATGGAAAACAATAAATGAAAATAATTAAAAACGATGAATCGAATACTTAAGCTTTGGACGGACAAAGTTAGGAAAGTTTTCTCCGGCCAACAACTCAACGACGACGATGACGCTAAGTGGCTTCTCCAGTATCGTCGATTTTTTTTTTTATTAATATTTTTTCGTAGTCTCAATGTACTTACCGAGCAAAAAAAAAGAAGCAAAAAAACACTTCAAAAGTTAATAAATATTCCGGAACAAGTTGGAAAGGGAGAAACTGTTAATGGAGATGGTGGTTGGGGGGGGTTTCGGTTTGGTTTGGTTTCATACATCGATTTTAAACAAAAAGTACTTAAAACTCAGCAAACCATCCCACCTACCCATTCCCTAACTACCAAAAGCGAAATCAAATTAAACGGTCAATTACAAGTGTAAGCTGCCAATTATATGCAAAAAACAAAAAAAAAAAAAACGTTTTCGACTTCCATGGTAAAGTCAAAGAATTCTAAGAAGTTTTTTTTTGTTTTCTCAAAGAGAGTTTAAAATACATAAAAAGTTTTTTTTTTTTTTTTTGCTTTGTTTTAGCTACGAGTAGGTAATGAATCGTATGGAATTAGAGTCAGTGAAGAGTTTTTTTTTAATACTACCTATGTCAGGTTTTAATTGTTCATTTGTTTTTGAAATAAAAAAAAAAAACAAGAATCAGGTGTCATTTAATCAATACATCTTACTTTTATATGACAACGTTTATAATGGGGAAAAAGTAGAATATATGCTTTAAAGTTGAAAAGTTGAACCTGAATCAATGGAGAAAAGTTTACTTCAAATAAGACAATTTGTCGATCATAAAAATATTTTTGAAATCTACCATTTTAATGATTTGACACCTGTCAAACTCAACTGTCATCTGAAGTGTCAAAATATTAGTTGAATGGTTGTCATTTACGATAATGTATCCTGAACTATCAAACAACCCGTTCAAACTATTAAAACTTTCTGCGAAATTGATAATTCAAACGTTGAATTTGGTGCATTCGGTTTTTTAAATAACGTAACCTTTTATATTTCTAAAGCATTGGATAAAATTTGGCATCCTGCTCTTTTGTCGAAAATGCGTGCTTTTGGTATCGTTGAAACCCTTCTTGGTTGGATTAGTAACTTTCTTTCGAATCGCTCTATACAAGTAGTACTAGACGGATTCAAGTCTGAAACCCACAACTTAAATGCTGGTGTGCCACAGGGTTCCGTTATGTCTCCGACCCTCTTTCTCATTTTCATTAATGATCTACTCTCTGTAACTACTAATCCAATAAATTGTTTCTTAGCTTTTCATATTCGTTTCCAGATTCACATCCCTGCTCTTGGGACGTGAAGCTGGGTTTTTTCCCCTTTCTGATCTGGCTATTATCTATAAAAGTTATATACGTCCAAAGCTTGAGTATAACTCCCATCTCTGAGCTGGTGCTCCAGCAACTTACTTAAGCCTCTTGGACAGTATACAAAGACGAGCCTTCAAAATGATCGGAGACAGGAACATCGATACTTTTACGTCACTCGAACATCGGCGTAACGTTTCCTGTCTCCCACTCTTTTATCGTTAGTTTTACGGTAAGTGCTCCAATAAAATAGCCAGTTGCATTCCTCCCCTCAAACAATTCAACCGTAATACTCGCGCTTCCAGGAATGCTCATCAGTTTACTCTTGAACCCAATTTCGGTCGTACTGTGAAGTACATGGATTCGTTTTCTTTAGCCGTACTACCCGAATGTGGAATACCCTTCCACGCTCTGTCTTTCCCTCTCATTGTGATGGGACAAAATCCAAGACTAGTGTTCACTGACATCTCCTTTCAAATCCCCTCCAACTTAACTAAAGCTCGTATACTGTGCCGCTGACATACATATAAAGGTTACAAAAAATCCCCTTGAAAAAAAACATTTTTTGAATTTTAAGGATTAAATGTTTTTTTTATATTTTTAGCTGCTTTTTCATAAAAATTGTGATTACAATAAGATGAACCATTTTTGAGACGGTACCTGAGTAAACGTACCTCCCACATTTTGGAATTACATATTGTTTTTATTTAAGGTGCGCTATTAAAATGTATTTAATTTTTTTTTAGTCGTAGTAGCTGTTTTTGAAAAAAAAAAACTGATTCTCCATGAATGCCAAAAAAACCGGGAACTTGAAAAAAAACATCACCAAAACACAGCCGTTTAAGCTGTACCTCAAAGGACAGACAGACAGAATTGCGAAACTCACTTTTTTTGACTTTCCTATTATAGTAAAATGTCAAATTGTGATCAATATCTTCAGTTCGAATATTTTCACGTACCCAAAACATGACCTACAGTAATTACTGTCGGAAGTAAAAAAAGTGAAAGTTCCCATGGTTAGTTGTTAGTTTTGATGTTTATTGATTCAATCTATAAAAATGTCTAACACAAAAAACACCTGCTAGCTATTTATATACCATATTATGTACTATGTACGAGTACATTGTAATTACCATTTACAAAAAAAATCATAAAACAAAACAATAAAAATTCATAACCTCAAAATATCAACTCAAAATCTAATGAAATTGTACCTCGACTAAACTTGCGTGACCAATGGCAATGACACTCTCTCTCTCTCTGCCATCATACATATATGTATGATAGACATGTTAGGCTAAAATGTCAAACAAATCCTATTATCAATATCAAAAACCGAATCCCCATGTAATAATTGTTGTATCTACGAGCAACATTTTTAATAGAAAAATATCATAATCGGCTCTAATGGAAGGTATAGAAGGTAAGGTACTGCCTGGCCTGCTATATATGAATGTATTTATTCATTCAACAAGGGTAGGTGGGTAGGTATAGAACTAACTTTTATGGTGGGATTGGGTTTTGGTAGCCAAAGCAACCTTCAAATAAACTTAGTGTGGTTTTCTTTTTTCTCTCTATAATAGTTTCTAAGGCTGCCATTCATTTTAATTTTGACAACTGTTGCATTATTTTGCATTTATTTTTATTTATAGAAATAAAAAAAGAAATAAACAAACATACTAACACATGAATGTATCTTTATGTAAAGAAAAAAAAATTATACGAATTAAAAAAAGGAAACACACAATAGGAGTGAAAAAAAAACATGCTTAGAACGTCAAAAAAAAATCCCCGACTCTTCTATTAAAAATAAAACAAAACAAAAAAATAAAAGCTATTCTCCATCACGTATAGTAAAAATATGTGTTCTGCTCACAGTCCTTTTTTATAGCAGCAAGGAATGACGATGATGGCATCCCATTTCTCAACTATACAACATATACCCTTCCCAAAAAAAAAAAGCTAATAAAAGTCTGCTTTCTGATGAAATGTGTTGGGATCAAAAAAAATACCCAAAAAAAATGGCCCAAAAAAAAACTTCTGAAAATGACGACTAAAACTAAACGAAAGCAAGTAAAGGCTGTTGCTCTAACGTCGTCGTATAGTCATCGTCATTGCCATCAACGTAGTATGTTGTATAGTCGTCCGATATGTTCCTTTGACCCTTGCACAAGGACTGCGTGAGTGTCTTCATAAATCATGTTGGCTTAAGAGCTAACTTCACACACTCAATGCAATTACTTATGATTTCCCAGCAATTTGTGAACTCATTTATAAAAATGACCACTTTTCCGCCTCCCGTTTTGTGTTGTTGTAAGATATATATTTTTTTTTTCTTTTGTATATTGGTATGTCGTTGTGCTTTGAAGTAGAATTTTTTTTTCTCTCTCTCTCTTTCTCGATTTTTCTTTCTTTTGTTCCTCCTACTTTTTCGCACAGGATGTGAACTCTTAAAAGGAAATAATTTGTAAATTTTTCTGGACTCTATTTGTTTAACGACTTTGTTAGTGCAGAGTACTTAGTTAAAATATATATAAAAGTTCTTAAGAGTTTTAATGGCATCTATATATTGTATATGGAAATAGAATGCAAGAGAATTCTCATTTATTTAACAAAAGTGCTTATAGGAGAAACAAAAAAAAAATTAATTTGTATAGCACTTAAAAATTATATTGAAGAAAAACACTATGGTACTAGTTAAGCAAATGCTCATACTCTTATTTAGTAGAAACAGAAATGTTTTTTTTTTATTTTATGACGTAATTAGCTATATACCTATTTATGCTAAATTTAGAATTCAAAATTCATTCAAAGAATTTATCCCAATAAATAATTGGAGGAAAATCAAAAGAAATTACAAAATGTTCGTTCTTGTTGATTCTCAGAATTATGAGGACCCTTGTTAAGAATAAATAATAATTACAAATTTAAAATTGTTGACTGAATGAGCAACTATGTGTGGTTATACCAATTTCAGGGCTTAAATTTTATACAGGGTTATAAAGAGTGGGAGGAAAAATTGCCCCGAGTAGGGTGCCTCGGAATTTTCTAGGGTCCAGAATTTTTCTTTTCTGATTTTAATTTGGAGAAGCAATTCAGAAGCATTTAAATAAAAATGTTGTTGATCTGAAAAAACGTTTTTATTTCGTTTTCATTTATTAAACTATAAATGAAAGTTGTAATCACCTCCCTACCTGGCACCACTGATGCAGAGGAAATTCATACAAAACTTAGAAAACCGATCAGTACGAAGATCAATTTCGGAAACGAATTCAATTAGGCACGAAAATAAGAATATGAACCATGGACTAAGATCCCAGTGGCGGCAGACATACATACGTTTATTAGTACAGCTGAACTTTTTCGGACTTTGTTTTATCAAAGGGAACAATGTCCAAAACTTTTTCTGACACTTCACAGACACATACAGTTCCCATTCTTTCATACCCACCACATTAACTATTCAAACAAAAATAAATCACCTGCCGGCCGCCCCTGGGATCTTAGTCTGTAATGTATAACTTATATTTCTGTCTACTTTCAGTCTAGTCTTTTACTTGCAACTATAAATAACTGCTACAAAAAATCGAAACTTTCGATATTAATTACATAAAAAAACTCAATCTTTGACCCACTAATAAACTATTTTCTTGAAACTTTAGAGTTATGATTTTTATTTGATTAGAGGGTACTTCTTATTTCATTTAAATTTCTGATTTTTTTTATAAGTAATGAGCCATTTCGTGGAACGTTTTTTTTTTTATTTTCTCAAAAAACTTTTATTACTGACCTGCCATCATAAGCCAAAAGGCCGTATCTCCATTTTTGTAGTTTTGAGATAAATGCATTTTAATGTTTTTGGTTTTCGCACCTTTAAATATTTTTTTTTTTAATTTAAAAAAATGATTTGTTAATAAAAAAAAACTATGTTATTTTTTCGTAATAATGAATTTACGTTATTTTGGTTATTTGTAAGATAAAATGGATTTACGCCCTTTTTGCTTAGTAAACACATAAGAAATGGAGATGCGATTTTTTGGCATAGTTAAGATACCTAAAAATTGCTTTAATTTTTTTTTGAAGCGGAATTAAATAAATTGAAAAACATTTTTCAACTTTTCTAACAACAAAATTATATTTATTCTGGGTATAAAACTAAAACCTAACAAACATAAAATAATTTTTTTTTAGAATCTGTGTTATGGGTAAAAGGGCGTATGAACCAATGAAGTTCTAAGATACTAAGCAAAAAAGACACATAGGCAATGATTCATGGTAGCATATGTGCCCTTTTTACTCAGCAAAGCAAAGCTTAGGAAAAGAGCAGAAAATGGATATGTGTCCATTTTGACAAGTGATTTTGAGCCTTTTACAGTTAGAATTTATAATTTTTTTTTTACACAAAAATAAGGCACTCTTAAACGTTTCCAAAAATGCCTCAAACTCAATTTTTGATTTTTGGCACTTACGCCCTTTCTCCTTACGACGGCAGTGATGGTACCCGCCATAAAGACGTGTTTTTGATATTCTCATAAGCCCAACGTTTGAATTTTGAGTTGCTTTTGAGTGACTTTTGTATAAATGAGTTCAGTTTTGACAATATATGACCTTTGCAAATTTTTAAAAATGTGAGTGTTGTATGTGCCGATATAGGATTTTGAAAATATTGACAAATCTGATTTTTGTTCGATTATTATCAGAGTTTTAAAATGTTTAAAAACCCACATTTACCACAAATTCACCTTTTTAAATTTTCTCAAGCCGTGTTTGTCAAGAAGTTTGATTTTGGAAACTTCACTTTTAATTGATGACCTCAAATTGTACAAATCAATCTATATTGAAAATATTTGGACAATGTCTTATAATTTGGGGAATATTTGAACTTGGGCGATATTACCAGTTTTTTTTGTTTTGGGTGAAATAAAAAAAAAAATAGGGAATGTTTCAAAATTAATTTAGCCCCACCTAAATCTAGATCTGGCGCTTTACTATTTTGATAGTTTTTCTGATTTGACTGCTTATATTTTTTTTATAGAAAAAAGCGAAATAATAATATACTTTATTCCGAAACCGAAATAAAATAAAATGCACGATTGGGTCACACGTACTTGCTCCTATGTGCGATAATATCTTGGTTATAAAGTCAAATCAAAAAAATACAATATTACCCGACTACCTACTATCGATTATAGTCACAAGTAAAAATATGAAAAAATCCTGAAATTTATTATTTGAATTGATAAAATAAGTCAAAAATGAAGTTCAATCTTAAAAATGAAGATGCCATCTCATGTATCATAAAAATACAAGTTTTTGAAAAAAAAAAAATTTTCAAAAATCGTTAGTTTTATTTTCAAAACTTAATTTTTTACACATATGTATGTACATACGTATAATTTTTTAGTATTTTTATAAAAAATAGTTGGTATGCACATTTTTAGTATTTGACACTTTCCTTTTTTGGAAATTTGGATATGCAATATGATTAACATTATATAGGACCGTCTTTAGAAAAATTTTCTTCTTAATCCGCCCAAAAGCTTATGAGAAAATAGAAAACCAAAAATCCGGTTCTATGGCAAGGCAAGTACCGTTAATAACGGTTTTTTCAAAAAAAATTTTTGCCAAAATTATTAAGGTACCTAACTTGACAAACCCGATTTAAAAAATTTCGTCAAAATCGTTAGAGCCGTTTTCTAAGTAAAAGTGTTTGGTATAAACGGTGCTATGACAGGTACCTACTGTTATTTTTGGAGCTAAAATTAAAAATTCGATTTCCCCTCTAGGCAATCTCCCCAAAACCTTATGGCAAAAGTTTGAAGAAAATCGCTCCAGTTCCAGTAGCTTAGGCCATAGGTTGAGGTACAGACAGACAGACTCGAATTCGATTTTTTGCACAAATCCAAAACTTGCCCTATAGTACCTATAGTCACAAAAATAAAGGCAACAATGACCTAACGTGAATTCTAGGTTCTAGGATGGCTGGACAAAACGCAGCGGCAGAAGTTGTCTCACACCTAGTTCTGGAAAATAACTGGATTGGAATTACAAATATTTATAAAACTGCGACAGATTTCTTGTCCATTTTCCGTTGGATTTCATATTTTGCCCGGCCCATGGAAAAAACTCAATGATTTTACCTTCCCTTAAAAAAAAAACCTGCTGATTTCTATATTACCCTTGATTATCCTATTTTAATTATTTTCAATCAAAAAGAAAGAAATGCAATGCATTCTTTTGCAAGCAATAAGCTAGAATTTTTAAATTTACAAATTGTTTATATTTCCAAAAAAAATTTCTAAACACTTAATTCATCAGGCTTTTTTGAGCTATTTAGCTCAATTCACTTAAAATCTATTCAAAGCACAATATTATAAATCTCCTTATAATTCCAATACCAACGTCTAATTTCAAAAAACTTCCTTAAAACTTTTTTTCCGAACTACTCAAAAAAATAGAAAAAAAAATATCAATTAAAGCAGGTCTGCTTTTGAAAACTCATTAAAATTCAATGCAAGATCTTGTGTGTACGTACCTAAATATTTTGTAAATTGTTGTATAATACAAGGCTCCCAATTTTATATACCAAATACAGAGTCCAGCCTCATTTGCCTTAACGAGGCTTTTAATCCTTTTTTATTGTTATTATAGCATGGACCACAAACTTAAATACAAAAACACGTATTAAAAAGTCCTTTAGTGATTAAGTCAAAATATAAATTCTAGGGGTACTTTGAACAAAATTCTACCCTCCTCCTCCTCGAGGTGAAGGTTATGTTTTTGCACACACAAAAAGGGAATGTCCTGCTCCTGGGTTATGTGTATAGACTATATGGACTTTTTTTTTTATTAGATAAATGAGTGAGTGTGTGAATGTGGGATTTGTGTATATTTGGCAGAAATTTACAACTCTTCTAACCGGATACAACTTTATAACAGTGTTTATGTATCATGTTTGGATTTTTATGGCCATTTATTTTGTTACCAGGATCAACAGAAAAACAACAAAAAAAAAATAAATAAATACCGTAAAGTGGGGTTACTTTGCGCCAGCATGGGTAACTTTGCGCCACTGACGAAAAGAGTTGTTTTCTTTATTCACGCTCAGACATATTACTTTCTATAAACCGAACCTACCGTAATGTACACACACATACATATACATCTGCCACATGTTGCACCGGACCGTGTACCGGCAGTTGATTTAAAGTAATTCACGTGAGAAGTTAACGCAGCAATTTCGTGAGATTTTTTAAGTGGAAAATTTGGTGTGGTGCAACAGTTGTGTTAACTTTAAAGAAGTAAGGACCGATTTTCTTTTTATAATATTGTTTTGCTTATAACTAAAGCATGTCCTTTGTTTGTTTAGTTAATAAATAATAATTATTTAATTTTTTTTTCTGATACAATGCAGTTTTTTTTGATTTTGGGGTTACTTTGCTCCTGGGGCTTACTCTATATTTTCTTAAAGCTTTTTATTTTTATCATTCACTTTTTTGTATTCTTTATAAAATACTTTTCATTTTTTGTTTTTTAAAGTGAATTATTTTCTTGTTGTAATGAAAAATATTATTTATGTTTATTTTTTTGTTTTTATACTTAAATTTTTAAGTTTTTAAAGCAATAAAAGAGGCTGTTGTGTTTAAAACAAAAAAAAAATTGGTTTTTGAATTTTTTGATTTTTTTTTTTTACAGATATGATCCGTTTGATCAGGGCTATTGAAATAAAATGCAAACTTTTCCCCAGCTCTTAAGATAAAGAACATATAGTCAAAAGTTTCATATGGAGCAAAGTAACCCCCTCCCTTGGACTACTTTGCCCCACTTTTCAACCACAAAAAAAAAGTACTTTAAATGTTATTAAAACAGTTTTCATACCAAAATTGCATTGTTTCACATATTATTAATGAAACGGCGTTGAAAAAAAAATAGATAAAAATTATTTGAGTACCATTTTTAAGAGGTTTAAAAAAATAGTGCAAAATACGGAGCAATGTAACCCCACTTTACGGTACACAAAAACAATTGAATGGTCCTGAATTTATTTTGCTTATACAAAAAAAAAAAACATTTATGCTGCAGTATGTATACAATATATGTACATATTTATTTTTCCGATTCACTCATGTTTGCCAATTTAGTCGTTAGCCTATACCTTACCCCCAAACCGCCGCCCAACCAACCCCCCTAATCCATGTCCCTATATATCTAACTGTTAAAAACCACTTTTTGTATATTTTTGCCATACAGCAAAAGCACACAGTTTTTTTTTTTTGACTGCAGAGTTTTGGCAGGCGGTATGGCGATGGCGGTGCGGTGGGGTTTGGTTCGGTTTGGTTTGGTTCGGTTCGGTTCGGTTCTGCCCTCAAATAATATATGGCATAGAATATACGAACCAGAATTAACACACAAAAAAAAAGAAAAACACGGTTGTTGCATGTGGCGACGGATCTGGCATGAGGAGAGCCACTCGCATACGAATTACTATATTAACCAAATGTTATACCAATTCTAATCAACTTTGGGGTGTATGGTTATATTTTATACCCAACAGGCCAGACCAGGCCAGAACACTGCGCAATACTCTTTGGTTAAGAGTGTTGGTTGGGTGAGGGTATAGAATGAAACTATACAACCCCTAGGGGCTTAAACTCTTATAAAGAAAACCCATGGGATGAGGCATTTATGAAAAAAAAAAAAAACTTATACTCGTTGAAATCTACACTTGAAAAAATAAAAAAAAATTCCTCAGAATTCAATTAAAAGGAGATAGTTAAATGTTTCGTTTATAAATCAGCAAATATGTATTGCATTAGAACAAATGAGTTTTTGACAATTTTTTTTTTCATGGAAAATAACGCAAAAAAAAAGTTTTATACAAAATCCCGATATTATATTTTTTCTAATTTCAAATTGAATCAAATGGCTACATATTTCAATATTTCAATTATTAAATTCGTTCTTTGTAAAATTAAACACAGACATCATTTAAATTTTTTTATTATTTTTTTTTCTACAGATATTTTTTTTTCAGTGTATATGCAATATAATTTTTTTTTTTTTTTTGGTTCACTCTACGTTTTTTGTTGCTCCCTCTGTTGCTTGTTATTATTTTTTTCAGAGAGCTGTTACACTCTGTGCGTGCGTGAGGATGCATGGGCCTTGGGATGATGCTATGCTATAGTGGCACATGTACCATCTATATACAATATTTGGAGTGTTTATCATACTTTAAATGTTAAATTTATTGGATTGTTGCTTCCCTGTGTGTAGTTAAATAGATATTCTTATCCCCTCTGTGCAATTTAATATTTTTTATTTATTTCTTTTTTTCTTTTTTTTTTTGATTTTCTTTGCAAAGTTCCTGCATTCTTTTGCTTCCTATAGGAATTAGGTTGACTTTGGAAAGTTACAATGCTGGGTGCAAAAAATGCAGCCATTTATTTTTGTATATTTTTTGAAAATCAAAGGAAAAAACTACAAGGAAATTAATTTAATAAAACTAGAGCAACATTTCTTTCGAAAGACTTTTTAAATGTTTCAAAGACAATATACTTTTCCAAATACAATTTTTTTTGTAATATTTATTTTTTCGAAACAATTCTTTTTTTTGGAGTGGCATTTCCCAAATTTCAAATTTTTCATTATGTTTTGTAAAATTCTGCTTTCAAAATTCTTATAAATTACTTTTACATAAATAAAATACGGGTTGTTTAATTTTTTTTTTTCATTTAGTCAAAAAAAATTTTGGTCATTTTTTGTTTGAAAATTCTTTTTCTCAATTTTTTAAAAACGTATTGGGACATTTTATTTTGCAATTAAATATTTTAGTTTGACTTTTTTTTTGAAAATTATGAGATGACTTTAGGAGTAAGGTATTTAAGCTCAAAAATTTTTCTACTGGGTTGATATGACAAATTTTTTTGTCCAATTTTTTTTAATAGTATATTTTTGACAAACAATTTTTTCATGATACTTTTTTCTGACAATTTTTTACTTTTAGGCTTCTTCTGGCCATGATATGATAATGTGCCTTGATAATTTTTTTTGACAATTTTTTTTCGGCATTTGTTCACAATTGTTCATACTCAAGATAATTGTTTCTGTTTTTTTTTCGAAAATTTTTTGAACGACCATTTTTATCGCCAACAACTCTTCCCCACTTTTTTCTTGACAATTTTTAGTATATATAATTTATTTGTGTTTCAAAATTCCTTCTCAAAAACATATTTTTGCATCTGCCTGGCAATTGTACATACTCTTATAGGAGACTGTGCCTCACAAAGGGATTTGAGATCCGCGACTTTTGGGTTGTTATAATATTCTAAATTTCTTTGAAATGCTTTCTTATACTCACTGACCCCTCAAACGTTGTTTTGGCTTTTTCCAAAGCAACAAAAATAAATTTTTAGCTTGGCAGACATTAGAATAATTATCTTTTAAAACATTTCTTGACCTTTTTGGGCTATACGGTTAGCTTTTAGGCACCAAAGACGAAGCAGTTTTTTTTTTAATTTAAAATTTACGTTTGTTTTTCTACTGTAAAAATAATAAATTTTCAGAAATATGTCGTTCTCAAAAAAACTATATTCCCGGAAAATTGGAAACAGTAGAAAATGTAGGACTACTTTAGTCCGAATCAGTCCTAAATTATGAAATTTTAAAACTGGCACCTTCCTAGATTTTTTGTAATCCATAAAAAAAACGGTATTTGAATCAGAAAGGTCATGAAAGACTGTAAAAGAAAGGTCTGGGCTATGCATCTTCTTAGATTATTTTTAGTGATTGAATATTCAACTCTTTTCAAAAATGTATTGAATTTTATTTCCAATTTTTCTACTCCAACCATATACGAAATAAATTCTTTTTCAGGGTTAGCGCACCGAGAGAAAAGAGCCATATAAAATTTTTAATTTGACCTCAGTACTTCTTCTTTGATTATTGAACCTTGCACCTTCCAACAATCAGCCGAAAAAAATACTAGATGAAATTTAAAAACCAAGTTTTAAAGATTAAATTAATAAGACAATTTGCAGTTGGATGTCTCCCGTTCCTTAAGGACGTTTAACCTTTCAAATTCCTCCATACAAAATAAAATAACAAATATTCAAACTCTGGAGCACGAATCAGGCATACACATTTTGAAAATGTACTTTGCTCTTGGTTAACCCAATTTAATTTTTTTCTTAATGTCTTCCCCATATATCCAATCCCCGCTCTTAACGTCAAACAAAATCGTCTCTATTTATTTTTCTAAAAGATAAGTCGGATTGGTAAAAAAAAACACACTTCTATCCCCCCAAAAACGCACCCTAAAAAAACCCTAGACAAAGAACAAACCGCCACCTTAGCCTCGTCTTTAAATGGCTGCTTCTGTTTTTTCTACTTAAACGAAGAACAAAAACAAAACTTACAGAAGACAAAAATCCAAGAAGAAAAACATAAGAATTTTCCAAGAAAACTCGTATACTAGAAAGAAAAGTAGTATTAGCGAAAAAAGAAAAGCAAAGAATTGCAAAAAAAAAAAAAAAATATAAATAAACGGATCGCATAATACGGGTACCTTCGTAATTTTTTCCCGAAGGCAAACAGCAATCGCTGGCGCTGGTTATTGTAGTCGAAGTCGGTCTTGGTTATAGTGTAGCATTACAAATAGCTGCAGGGGGGTGGCCAATTGCGGTTGATATGGGGGTGGGCGATGTGCTTGTTTAGCTTGGCACGACTGACGTCCATTGCTGTTTGCTGGTATAGTACGTAGATATGGCAAACTACATAGTACCGGCCGGCGGGGGTGGTTAACGTATAATACACACAAATCGGTTATTACAGTAATAAGCTTTTTACCCCCCCTGAGGCCTGTATGTGAATAATTATTGTGTTTTTGTTGTTGTTTTGGAAATATTGTGCTTAGCTAAGGTGAATTTGTGAATTTGCTCAATTGTCCAGGACTTTTGGTAAATTCGACAACGACATCGATAAATTTATTTATTTTCCGTTTTTTTTTTTCTTCATCTTCGACCCATGTTTTGGTTTGTTTTCATAAATTTCTTTTTCTGTCCTCGTCTCATTGCCAGCCTCTTTTGTTTGGTGAGCGGGATGAAGTCTGTGGTGGTGGTGGAAGTTGGGGCAAGATCAGAATTCTAGAATTTCGATATATGTGATTTGGTAATGGTTAATCAGAACATTACAGCTTCGATTGTTCGTTAGAATCGGATGGATGATGGCTGACTGGATGGACTGCTGAGTAAATATTTTTTTTTTTTTTTTGGCGTGGCACTGCTCGCCCCCGAGCCAATCAATAAGAGTCCGAAAAATGTTCATGAGGCAATTTGTGATATTGGGTCCGTTTGTGAATCGTTTATGCGGCAACATCTAATTGCAGAATTTTTTTTTCTTTACTTTTTCTTCATCATCTGACAAATAATATCATTTCATTTTGGAAGGGAAAGGATGATGGAATTTGTTTCATTATAATATTTGCTCGCAAATTATTCTAATTCAATGCAAACGACCGTAAGCAAAACTGTTTTATATTTATTTTTTTTTTCTTCTTAGAAATATGGAGTCTGATTAAGATACTTTTTGGTAGAGAAAAGGAGGCAACTCTGAACAAATAATATGAAATTGCATCTTGTGATTATTGCTAATCAAATAGAAAAAAAAACAGAAAAGTTAATTTATAGAATTGGGGAAGTAGAGTGAATATAAATTGGCAATTCTGAATATTATACTTGATTGAATACAAAAATGTATGTTTTGAATAATTTTTTTGGCAAATACATACCTGCATGCACAAATACTTCCAAGATTACTTTGTATACTTTTATTAGTTATCAAAGGCTTAAATTTTTGGACCTGAAGTAACCTTTGAAATGCTTTCTAAATCAATTTATTTTCTGATTTATTTTAGAATACTTTTTTTTTGTTACCAAATAAGGATTACACGTAAAATATTTTCAAGCCAAATACTATAATGTGGTTTTTGGGTTGATTTACTAGTTTTTTTTTTCAATAACTAATTTTTTTTAGTGCTTTAACTAGCTTAAAATAGCTCTTGTATTGCCGTAGATAATTGAAACTTAAACCGAAAAAATTCTTTACTTCTCCATATTCAAGATAATTCAATGCATCTGTTTAATATCTGGAAATTTTCTTTATTTATTGGCCAAAAAATATAAAGACATTTGATTTTACTACTTTTTTTTAACACTCTTTCCTGTTAGAAAAAATATTTATGTAATAGAAAAAAAAATTGTGAACACTTCTTATTTAACGAATAGTCCTGTCTAATTGGACATTATTAAAATTTATATTATACCATGTTGTTTAAATAAATAAATAATGTTCTCTTCTTCAAAAACGTGTGCAGTTTTTTTTTCATATAGTAATATCAAATAAATGAAATCTTGAATAAAAAGTTAAAATTAAGTCAAAGACAAAATGCAGTTTCTTCTCGGAAGAACTCACAGACATTGGATAAATCTCAAATTCTTGCAAAACTTCTGCGACTATAATTTTCCAAACAGTTTCAAAAGTATTCGATTTTTTTATCTTGTCCCACATTCGATAGTTTTTTTTTTTAAGTTTATTTTTTTTTAAAAGTTATAAAGTTTTTTAAAATCTTTTTTCTTACCCGGGTAAGCTCGCCACTTGTTTTTATAAATCTGTAAGTTGAATGCCATACATTGGTTGACTTTAAATTTTCTTCGACAGCCGCTTCAAGTTTATTGTCAGTTCCATATTCACTTAAAAATTGGCAGTACTTTTAAGGAAGAAGAAGAAGACTCATATTGCACTTTTTTCAACAACTCAAAGGATTATTTAAATTGTTTAACGCAAAGATTCTTATTCCATCAGTTTTTTTTTTTTTTTTTTAATTATTCCCATCAGTTTTGGAGCTAAATAAATATCACAATTAAGAACATCGTACGCAAAAAGTAAAAAACATATTGAGAAACCGTTAAGTTACTTCAAATAATTACAATTGTGTTATGTAGGTTATGTTAGGTTAGGTTAGGTTAATGGGCTGACAGTTGATCTTGTTACACTTAGATCAATGTAGATCCATTGTGATACCCTGGGGATTGAGATCCCCGTGAAAAGAAACCTATCATAATTCCAAAGACAGTCACGCACGTAACGGGTGTTGATGAGTTTCAGCTATTGCCCGAAGTGTCGTAGGGTATTTCTTAGTTATTGAAGAAATGTCTGTCGTTACACAATCATCTAGATGAGGAAAGGGCGGCATTATGTAACATTCTTAAAAAATAGTGCAGGAACAAATTATAAAATTTTGTTTCATTTAAATAATAAAATTGCTTAAGTGCACCAATGTTTTTTTTTGTCATCCATTGTTTGAAAAAAAATTTAATTCCATCAAATGTTTAAATTTACTTTTTTTTTTAAATTCCACAATTCTTTTAAGATTTCGACCTCTTCTCCTTCAAAGAACAAATTATCCATAAACATGACGTCTGAAATGGGCTTTATTTTCCTTTTTTTCTATACCTACCTATTACTACGATATTGACATTGGCAGTTAGACAAAATTTAGTACAACTATTTCTACTACTTTCTTCGCATTTTCTGTCATTGTTATGTAAGGTCTTGAGTTTTTTACGAATCCAGAACATTCCCTTGTAATTAAAAATTAACGAGGAAAACAGTGAGACCCATTTTTTCAGTAAAAGAGAATAAATTTAAAGTGTACTGGGGCGTATACGTACTTTTTTCTATTTCTCATTTTTTTTTTTAATTTATATTAAATTTTCCTCTATTAATTACCATTTTCTTTCAATAATTTAATTTTGTTTACTTAATTTTGTTTATCCATTTATTATTTTCTTTCAACTTCGAAAATGTCTTTTCTTTATAAAAAAAATTCCTTTCTTTCATGTTTTGGAATTTAGCTATCTAAATTGAAATTTCTTGAATTTTTTCGATTAAATGTAAAGTGACATGAAACATCTTTTATTATTAGATATATTATTTGAAAAAAAAAAATTATAATAAAAATATTTTCTAAACATGTAATTGACATGTTCTAATGCCATCAGCAACAGATCATAACCATAAAAATTACACCGTTCTATTACATATATATTTAGCTTTCTGCGTCCCAACAAGTCACCCTTAATCACGCAATGCATTGTCAAAAAATGTTGACAAAAACAAAAAAAAACTGCCACGC
The DNA here is from genome assembly GCA_958431115.1 of Syrphus vitripennis. Lineage (NCBI taxonomy): Eukaryota > Metazoa > Arthropoda > Insecta > Diptera > Syrphidae > Syrphus > Syrphus vitripennis. The sequence continues at coordinate 21,776,679 of OY288110.1, forward strand.
CTGCTTGTTCGGCCGATATTATATATTTTTGTTTTCAAGACAAAACAATGCCATGGCGTGAATTATAGCCTCTCAATGTCTATTTGGACTTTGAACAATAGTACCATTCCCACAAATAACTTTATCAGAGCGACTTTAGCCTCTTTCTAAAAGCTTTGTCAAAAATTTTAATCAAAAGAAGAAGAAGACAAAAAATTCCATGATTATTTATCATAGAAAACGTTTGTTACTTTATCTTTATATAATATAGACCGTTATAGCTATGCACGCCTCTTTGGGAACAACTTCGAATGTTGAAACAAAAAACAAATATAAATAGCTCCAAAAAGGATATCATCGTTGTGTCACTATGGAGCCACCACACTGGCACAGCTTTAATGACAAAATCGTGTTTTTCGTTTTCATATCTAATTATTATTACCACGCATTAAGCTCCTCCGAAAAAAAAGAAGCCCGTAAATTTTTCAAAATACTCATAATCATTAATGTTATGAGCATGACAATTAATCCGACATAAAATAATTCCCATCACACAGAGTGAGAGAGAGAGAGAGTGTCAGATTCTTCTTCTTGGTTTTGAGGAAACAACGTCAAACAGCACAGTGTTAAAGTCAAATAATAAATAAATTTGTGTATTTTCTTAATTTTGTTTCTTTTCTCAAGAGAAGAACAAAAAAAAAATGATTTTGTGACAAAATCGCGCCTTTAAGGCTTTTTTACACGAACAGAAAAGCCCAGAGAAATGTACAAACATTTAACAGGAAAAAGGTGTCCTTGTGTTCGTGTTTGTATCCATTTGTCTTCTCTTAGGACTCACGACGTGAAAGAAAAAAAACACGAGTAGTAGCACTGGCACAACACCCTTCCGGCACTAATTGCCTTCTGTAGGAATTGTTTTTTTTTTTTCCTCAGATCTATATACGCACAAAATTCTACTTCTGAAAACATATATACCGAGGGTTGAAGGATATACAGGAAGAAAAAAAAAAGTGAGCTTTAATTGCTTACAAAAGATATACATTCGACGTTATATCCTAATGCCATAAATATCTCACGCAACAGGCTATTAGATGGGGATAAACCTTATATCGTCGAGCTGCAAGAAGTTTTTTTTTTTTTGTTGGTAGTTCTATTTCGTCTTTAACTTGCGCTGATGCGGGCGTGCGGCTACCAGAAGTAAGTTGAGTTGTCCCACAACCCTTGCTTTGAGTGATTTTATCCCGAGGTAAAGTTTTTGGGCCATTCACAGCATGCTACAATAAATTACAGTACTGTGTAAAAATATTTGACAAAAATTTCCAAAAATCATTCTCAGTCTTTTGAAAAATTTATAAATTATGTTAAAAAAGTTCTGTTTTGTGACTGTAAAATAAGTTCAAGAACCACAAAATTTTTGAACTCCACAATGTTCAAAACACTCTTTTACTTTGACCTACAAAATGGAAATATTGCCCAACAATTGCCATTATAGGTAAATTATTATGTTAAAACTGGGCATTCGTTCCTCAACTTTGGGCGATATTTCTTAACAATTTATTTTCTCTTTTTGTAATATTTCCAAAGTTAAATTTCAAAGAAACATGTTGAAAAACATTTTTAAAGTTCTGACATAATCACAACAAAATAAGGCTATTTTTAAAAATATTTCAAAATCTCCCATTTTAAACATCGTCTGTTAAAAAAAAATTGAAAATCCCTCGATTTTTGTAAGATCCTACATTATAAATTTTGAAATTGATGGCGGAAATTCTGAAAAATCTCCTTACTCTAGATAGAATTGAAATTTCAAAAGAATCTATGGTAAGAAATTTTGTACAATTATTTTTAACTTCCCATAGGGAGTTATTGTAATCGGTCCGATTTGTCAAATTGAAATTTTTGACATTTCTCGACGTTTCAAGGTCCCTAGAGCCTATATCAATCATTTTTAGAGGGATGTCTGTGTGTGCGTGTGTACGTACGTTCGTACGTTCGTACGTCCGTACGTCCGTACGTTCTGGTACCATTTTTTGTCATCGATATCTCAAGAACGAGTAGAGATATCGACTTGAAATAAATTTTGTTTTACAGATAATAACTTCGAAAGAAGCTGAAAGGGCGTTTATTAATATTCAATCTGTAGTTTTTTTACTATAGCAGTTTAAAAAGGAAGTGGAAATTTTGGTTGGGCTCAAATATCTCACGAATAAATAATGCTATTGACTTGAAATAAATTTTATTCGACACATTATGACGTCACACAAATTTGATATGAAATTGGAAAAAAATCAATGTACCGTTATTTTTTTAAATCAAAAAAACTAAAAAAAAAATTTTATAACTCGAATATCCTTAGATGGAAAAACGATATTAACTTTAAAATAATTTTATTTTACGAAAAATGTTGTTTTTGACTACTGGTGAAAATTTCAAAAAAAATCAATGGGCAGTTTTTAAACAAAAAATCAAAAACTGTTCAAAATTCTAATGAAAAGTAGTTACAATTGTATTTCAGCTCGAATATCCTGAGAACGAACAACGATTGTGCCTTCTAAAATATTTTATTTTATACATAGTACAATTTTTAATGAAAGGTTACATTTTGACAAATATCTAATTGACAGTTTTTGACAAAAAATATAAAAAAACAATTGAAGAGACACAAGCAAACTGAAGGTGAGGAATAGGCCCAATTATTTTATATATTATTTTTATACCTCGTTAAAAAAGCGCGTGGAAGTTTACCTCCTGGGTCAAGTGGAAAAAACTTATGCATTAACAATCTCTATAATATATGTGCATTTCGTAAATCTCTTTAAATAATTAAAATGCTTTTCAATCTTAAAATAATGAATTTGTTTGTTTGAATTTAACAGCTAAAGTTTGTTTCGCAGAAAATTTGGTTATTTGAAAAAAACTAAATATAAAGTTTTCAAGATCACAAATGGGAAGTTATCAGTGTGGGTCGCACCCAGCCTCTTTTTTCTGTTTTTTTTTAAATCTTTGAAGAACCCATATTTTTAATACTTGGTGGTAACAAAAGACCAAAGGTTCCCGTATCTTTGTTTTTGACATTAACACTGCTTTCAGGGACACTGCTCCCCTCATGCCACTCTTCAGCCGATAGGTAGGCGACAATTTTTTTAACTAAAAGTATTTTACTCGTTTAAATGAATTTTCGTACATAAATGTATTTTAATAGAAAAAAATGGATATTGCCAAATGTCGAAATGTATGTAAATTCAAAAAAAAAGTGGGAAAACAAAATATTTTTCATACAAATTTTCGTCCACAAAATTTTTTCTAGGAATAAATGTAATCAAAAAAAAAATGCTAAAATATTTGATCAAAAAAAAATCTACAAAAATTTGACAGGGAACAATCAGGTGGATTTTTTTTTTCTAACCCCGAGAATAAAAAATTAAAAAAAAACTTTGTGGAGAAATTTTTCTGTCAAAAAACAAACAGTTGAAAAAATGTCGAAAGTAAAAATGTTTGAGAAAATGTGGAAAAAAAAATTATTTGTCAAAATAAAATTTGCTCAAAGAAATTTTGTAAAAAATAAAAATTTTCCTAAAAAAAATATGGTCAAGATTTTTTTTTTGTCGGAATAACTAATATTCTATGTGGTAGTCTTACTTAATAAAATAGAAGGAATTAATTACCACGAGAATAATAATTGGTTAATAAAACACTTTTCCCAGAAAATTTTTTGTCCAAAAACAAATTCTACAGTGGATTTTTTTTTGAAAACTAAGAATAAAAATTTTCGTTCTCAAAAAAAATTGAAAAAAGTGCCGGAAAACAATTGGCAAAAAATACATTGTGGAATCTTAACTTATAAATGTAAATGTTACACTGACACCAAAAAAGAATGTTATGTTTGCACCTTACTGTCTTGAAAAAACACGAAACGAAAATTCATCTAACCCCATGTGGTAGTCTTTTGGGCTTGAGAACGGGAATAAGGGAATTATTTTCGAGTTTGAAATATCCGGTTTGATTTGAGATTAAGGAATAATTTCTCATTTACTAACCACCGCTACCACCTCCACACCTGCACCACTGCGCCACCAACACACCACCCCAAACCCAAAAAACCACCCAACCCAAAAAGAAAAAAAAAAAAAAACCTTCGCCTAATGCCGTCATCAACCAACTTTCTTGGAAAGAGTAAAGGGAGAGATGATGGTCGGCCCATACTTCCTTACACAGGAAAGGTAAGTGATTTCGACGAAACGTTTTATGCGAAATGTGCGTTTTATGACGGTTAACTGCGCGCGGCAAACGGTAAAGTGGGGACTATTTTAAGGGAAGCGGTGTGAATTCACACACTCATTTTGCAATCGTTACGATTCGTATTTATCATGTGTGTGAGATAACACAAAAGCATCGCTTCTAATATACCCACCGACGACGAGCGACGTACGACGTACGACGACCGACATATCAACACAACTTCCCTCTCCTCTGCAGTTTAAGCAGCAAGCGTTAGTGGCAATTTTAACATCCAGTTTGTACTGCAAATGTTCCAATTTCCGTTTTGTGTTATGCGTGTGTGCGTGTAAGGGTGCTGAAATATAAGATGAAGGAACAAGCTAAGGACACGACAAAAATCCTGTTTATGCGATATATCTTAAGTGTTTTCGTTTTCGCTGCCGTGCGTTGGTATATATAGCATGCCGGCATTTTCAAGAAGAGAGAGAGTCATCTTTATAATGTGCCTGCAGGTAAAGTAGGTTGAGTCTGAGACGGGGGTGGAAAACCACCCGCTCCCATTACAGGGAGTATGTTATTTTCATTTAAGATTCCATTAATACACCTCGACAAAGAATATACTATATACGAGTACCTCTATCCTCACCGTACGTTATACATTACACCTATAATTTTGAGGAAACTTCTCTCAAATTGAATGTATCATGAAGGAGGAAAAGGGGATTCTAGAAGGAGGAGGGTGGTGCACTCACCTCTTCTCCCTTTTGCAACTTTTAAGGTGATGTGTGTGTTATGGCAAAGGGAAAAACATGAACCAACATCAACTGAATTACATCGCCCACAGAGCCAAAGGAAGAAGTGTAATTTTCCTTTTTGGAACAAACTGGGCGACGACGACATAAGAGAGTTCAGCGCGCGAGCGGTGGCACTCACTGGTGGGACATTAAAAATCGGTTTTTGTTGTTCAAAAATTGTGCTGTAAACAGCTTAAAGGAGGCTTTAAAGGATAAACAGCATTAGAATATCCATTACTTTGGCTGTGGCAACCCACATTTGAATATGGCTTTTAATCGTTTGATGGCGGTTTTTATTCTTCGTTGTTGTTTTTTATTCATATTTTTTTTTTTTTTTTTTTTTTTGAATGAGGACTCTCAAAAATCTATTATAAGGAGTCTGTCGGTATGTAACTTAATGACGATTGAGGGTTTTCTTTTTCTTTTTGGGTGAAATTATGTTGAAAATGATTATTTTCTTTTGCGCGATTGGAGAATATAATTATTTTGTTTATTTTAATTTTGGAAATCTTGTAATTTTTATTTTTCAGAAGGAAAAAAAAAATGATAAAAATTAAAATACAAAGTTGAAAAAAAATAAAAAGAAATAGAAAGTCTTATAATTTGATAATTTTATTTTTTTTTATTAAAAGTATTTTGGAGGTTCCAAACAATTTTCAAACAGAATGTTGAAAAAGTCTCGTCTCGGTGTCGTTAAAATTGAAATATTTATTTGAGTTTCGTTCTCTTGGACAGCCCTTATTTGAATGGAAAATAAAAATGCATGGTGCTAGATATCGAAATAAAAATTTTAATGAAATTTATCGAAAGAAAATTGGGATAAAATCGCAGTCAACGAAAAAAATTTTATCAGTAATTTTTTTTCCAAATATATTATTCAAAAAATTCGGACAAAAAATTGGTCAATAAAATATTGCCAGTGTAAAAAAATATATCTTCGTCCTATTCTACAAAATTCTACAAAAAAATGATTCGGACCACAAATAACCGACTACATTTCAAATCATGTTATCATTTTGAAAAAATAATGGAAAAATTTGTAAAAAAAAAAAAATGTTACTCGAAGAAAAATTGCACGTACTTGCTCCTATGTGCGATAACATGTTGGTTTTAAAGTCAAATAAAAAAAAACAATATCACCTGACTACCTACTATCGATTATAGTCACAAGTAAAAATATGGAAAAACCCTGAAATTCATTATTTGAATTGGTAAAATAAGCCAAAAAGAAATTTAATCTTAAAACTGAAGATGCCATCTTATGTATCATAAAAATATAAATTTTTGAAAAAAAAAATTCAAAAATCGTTAGAGCTATCTTCAAAAAATAAATTTTTGTGGGTATGCACAATTTTTAAGTATTTTTATAAAAAAAACTTGGTATGCACATTTTTAGTATTTGATAACATACACTTAAAACCAAATTAAAAAAAAAATATTTATTAGTTTTCAAAATATTGAGTTTTCAAAAAAAAACATTTGATTTTTTTTTAAATATAAAAAATATTTTTTTGAAAATTTTGATATGCAATGTTATTAGCATTATATAGGACCGCCTTTAGAAAATTTTTCATCGAAATCCGTCCAATAGCTTACGAGAAAAACGAAAACCAAAAAACCGGTTCTATGGCACGTACCGTTAATGACATTTTTTTTCCAATATTTTTTGACTAAATTATTAAGGTTACTTGACAAACCCGATTTAAAATATTTCATTTCAATTTCAAATTAGAGCCGTTTTCGAGATAAAAATGTTTTGTCTAAACGGTTTTGGGGATTATACCAAATTTTTGATTTCCTCTTCAAGGCAATCTCCCCAAAACCTTATGTCCAAAGTTTTAAGAAAATCGCTTCATTAGTTAGGTTGTAGGTCGAGGTACAGACAGACGGAATTGCGGGACCCACTTTTTTCGTGTTCTCTATCATCGTAATGTTATGTAGGTCTGATTAATATCTCAAGTTCGATTTTTTGCACGAATTAAAAACTTGCCTTATAGTACCTATAATAGTCGCAAGTAAAAATGTCAAGAAAAAATTCAAGCAAAAAATAATTGCAGTGAGGGTCCAAGTGGCTTGGACGAAAAAGCCATTTTGATTCAAAATTTATCATTTCTGTCAGAATCAATATTTTTTTTACAAATCTAGCGGCACTCTGTATTTAAACTCAACACTAATTAAAGAGTAAACATTTTCAAATTCACTAATATTAAGTGCAGATAAGCTAGTAAAGCATGTAGGTTCACTGAGCCATGTAAATAAAATTTACATATATGGAAAATTTAATTTTCGTCTGTTCTAAAATTGACATTGAGCAAATTTCAAAAAAAATTATTTTGAAAAAAAAGTAGCTATAGATCTTTTTCATAAATTAACAGTGCGGCATTCAAAAGGACTTGAATTAATTTTAAGAAAAAAGAAATCAACAAAAAAATTAAATTTAACTCAAAAACACACAAAACCCCTATTCAATAAAAAAAAATGAAATCCTTCAATTTATGAAAAATTCCATAACTTGTTGTTCCGATTTTAAAAGGTATTTTTAATTGAATTTCAATAATACATTAAGCGTTTGTTTGAATGCATTTGTCAATTTGACCTATCTTTCACTCTTTATTTAATTTAATTAAATGTAAATAAATTATAATAATAAATAATTAAGTAGTGGTATTATTTACAAAAAAAAAATTCCCTCTGATTTTCAACAAATCACGATTTGGCAATAAAAAATTTTTAAATTCATACAGTCATAAAATAACTAAAATCGATGTTTGATTTATCCCATCAGTTCGTATATTAAAATAATACTGATTCATATTTTATTGCCAAAAACAAAAAAATGAAATCTATATAAATCTAGCCTTAACATCCAAACTGAATATGAGGATATATAAATTCATACTCCATCGGATGAAATTCATTTAAAATTTTTTTACAAAAGTATAAAAAGATCGATTAATTCGATTCGAGTATTCTATTTTCACGGTCTTATGGCTTCCAAAGTTGAATGCGTTTTGAATTTATGATGACTTTATTATAGCAACTGTGTCCAATATTCTATATGTATATAGACATATACCCATACTCATTCGGTATGGTATAAAGTGATGAGAATACAAACTGACCCCACTTATACTTTTATAAGTCGTAGTCAAAGGTTGAAATGCAGTTTATAGAGTTTTGACAAAAATTTTATTTTGGAAATGTTCATACAAAATTTAATTTTTGTACAAAATTTTAGAAATTTTAATGCGCGATATAAATATACTCAAAAGTTCCTTTCCTAAGAAGCTTTACTCGATTTAGAGAAATCTTAAATTTCTTTAAAAAAAAAATATTGTCAATAAAAAAATATTCGAAAAAAATCGTCAAAAAAAATTGGCAAGGAACAACAGGTAGAAATATTTTTGAACATCGAAAATAAAATTTGGTGAAAAAAATATAAATCGTGAAAAAAAGTATTGAGGAAAAAAAGTGTTCGCCCAACAAAAAAAAATTAGGAATCGAAAAAATTCTTAAAACAGAAAAGTTTTTTGTGAAGAAAAAATTTGGTCAGAAAATAATATAAGATTCAAAACGTTGTGGCTATTTCTATGGAAAAAAAATTAAGAAATTCGTAAATATATTAACAATACCAAAAAAAGTGGGCGTGGCACCCTAAAAAAAAAACTGAGTTTTAAGTTATTTCATGACAACACTTAAATCGGTCTGCAAAATTTCAGCTTGTCCCTCGAGACGGAGACGAAACCAAGACGAGAACCCATGTTTCCAAAAGAGACTTACGACGAGTCTCGGTGATATTTCCAATAAAGAAAATAATTAAAAAATTCAGTTTTGAAATATAAAATTAAATATTTCAATGTAAATAAAGGGTGTCCCAACAGGAACGCAAGATTTAAATGTGGCGCCATTCGAAGTGTCATTGTTTGACATTTGAACAATTATTATTGTTTGTTAGTAGAAGGTATAAGGTTAAGGTTACCAATGGAGAGCTACACGAATGAACAACGTAATCTCATTGTGAAATTGTTTTAAGAAAATGGTGAAAGTTTTGCGGCTACAGTTCGCAAATTGCGATCAATTTGAGGTTACAATAATGCTCCAAAAGAGTCAACTGTAAAGCGATTAATGGAAAAATTTGCTGAAACTGGGTCTGTCACTGATGTAGAGACAACAACGCGCCTTCGACCAGGTCGATCGACCGAAAATATCGCAGCAGTACGTGATGATGTCGCTCAAACTCCATCCACTTCAATTTGAAACCGAGCTCAGCAAATTGGTGTTTCCAAATCCACTATGCACTATACCGTAGCATTTATGCCAAACGGTCATTGAAAATTTCATTAAAAGATCGCGTATGTTCCTCAACCAAAAAAAAGTTGAGACCGAAAAAAAAGTTGAGTGGATATGGATACCGAATCGAGACCGGGCGAAACTTAGTTCAAAGAAATTAACCTTAAATTCACAAAAAATTGTTCAGAGAGACTGTCGAAAAGATTTTTTAATACCTTTAAACAAAAATGTCTGCCAACGGGCCTTTAAGTAAAAACTTTGACTGCAAACTGGTCTTTGGCTATAAAATAAACAGGAAATTTTGTGAATCCTTTAGAACATTCCCTAACTAAGGCAATCTGACAGATAGATATTTTGATAAAGCAAATTGAAGAGCTTAAATTAAAAATTCAACCCCATAGCCTCGTATATAGTAGCATCATCAAACCCCATAGTGCAACAGGATGCGTAAATATTCATAACACGCGCAGACAATCATCCTTCTCCCTTCACACCAATAAACTTAGCAAAATCAGTAAAAAGACCCCCTCAAGTATGAGAGTACATATAGCAAAACTTATAAGCTATATAAATATACGAATAGCTTTATTAGGCATGCTCGAGGATAATTCGTGAAGCGTAAACTTTGCAGACAACGCTCCAAGGATGCCATTAGCAGGTGGGAGCCGGCAGAAGGTTGTACACATAGCCAGCATCATCTTTTGAATTTTCGATAACTTCGGACTGAACCGGATACCACGCGGGCAATAAGTTAGTGTCGATGATGAAAAAGGGGTGTGATTGAATTTTAAATCAGTGAAAGAAGTACATTGCAACATTATACTATAGACTGCTTCTCCCCCAAGGATAAAAATTCATGAACAGTCAAAAGTGCCAATGGTTTGCCATGGCATCAACTGACTGAGAGAAATGGACAGAGAGTGTGTTGCAGAGAGAGATTGCTTTAAATGGGATATCGCCTAGGATGACATTATCGCCATCATCTGTCATTTGAATTGCAAATGAAGGAAATGTAAATCAAATTATTTGTGCGCTGATTGACATGAATCCTCCGCACAAAAAAATGACGGTCGTCGTCATCGTCGCTACGTCGTCGGTTGAATCAGTTACATTACGCGTGATGATGCTCATCACCGTAATTAACCTTATTACCAGGACATTTAGCTGCACAATGGTTTCTTTTTTTTTTTAAGTAGGTATGCCATCAAATTGATTTGATTCGATGTTTTGTTTTTCCATTAACTGCAAGTCAAATGTCAGCTTTGTTGGCTTTAGGGGATATGTATTTGTAACACCATCACAATCTCGCCTCTCTCAGCCAAATGTATACTTTCAATGTGTCAATTGATTACCTGCAGAAATGTATTGCCAAAGGATATTTGTTTCACATTATAAATCTACCGAGGCAGAGGGTGTTAATGTTAAAAGCTTGTTCGATGCTCATGTGAATTTATTTACTTTAAATAGTTTTAATAACAAATTGATCCAGTTTTAATATCAAAATTTAATAAGTGACCCGGCAGAGGTTGGTTGTGCTTTCTCTTTAATGTGAGACGACAATTTGTAAGAAGTACGTATACGCCCAAGTGCACCATAGTGTTATTAATGTCATTTTAGGGACTTCTCTCAGATGATTCAAGAAGCTTAAAACAAAGAAACCGATAAAATAGCGCTGGTTTTTTCCTCAAAAAGTTTCAACTTATTTCTGCCTTGACATACCAAGTACTGGTACTTAAAGGTACTGCAGTCCTGAAATACTTAAGTACTTTACACATCATCATCATCGGCTCGACAACTGGGGTCCGGTCCTGGCCTCCTTCAATAAGTCTCTCCACCTATCCTGGTCTCGAGCCGACGCGACGCCGACGCCATCCAGTTGTGCACCCCAAGGCTTTGGGCGTCCTGGTCTACGCCATCTCTCCAGCGCAAGCGTGGTCTATCACGCTGCAGTCTACCATAGAATATACCACAAAAGACTTTCCGAACCGGTTCCTCTTCGCTCATGCGAACTATGTGCCCACCGGAGTCTACCGAGCTTAATTTTTGTCACTATTTCTGCTTCAAGGTAGATTGCGTACAATTCATGATTGTACCGTCTCCGGAATCGTCCTTCCTCACATATGGGGCCAACAATTCTCCTTAAGACTTTTCTCTCGAACGCGGCTAAGAGGTCGGAGTGTCTTTTGCTAAGCACCCAAGTCTCGGATCCATACGTGAGTACTGGCAGGACCATGGTCCTGTACAGCAGCAGTTTTGAAGTTATGGTGAGATTTCTGGATTTGAAGAGCTTTGACAGACTATAGTAGGCTTTGTTGGAATTGAGCAGCCGCCCGCGTATTTCTTCTTCTATATTATTATCGGCTGCTACTATTGACCCAAGGTATTTGAAGGATTGCACCACTTCAAATTCGTGCTCCGCTACCTTGATTGTTTGATTAACTGTTCTTCTCGCATTCGACGCCACCATGTACTTTGTTTTACCTTCACTAATGTGCAGCCCCAGATTTTGTGCCGCCTGCTCGATCTAGATGAAGGAATCGTGTACAGCTTGATCGGTCCTCCCGATGATGTCAACTTCGTCTGCGTAAGCCAGTATCTGGCTGGACCAGTTGACGATGGTCCATCTTGTTGCCGTGGCAGAGTCACGGATTGCTTTCTCCAACGCCAGGTTGAAGAGCAGGCAGACCAAACCATCCCCTTGTTGGAGTCCATTAAAGATGTTGATTGGTCTGGATAACAATCCGGCTATTTTTACTTAAGTACTTTACAGGTCTGCTCCAATTCCAATACTTTCAGAAAATGGAGAGATTGATCTAAAAAGGGAGTTTTTGAATGGCTCATTTAATTATTTCTTTGAAAATTGAATTTTCTTTTTGAAAAACTTCTTAATCTTGGAAGTGTGCTTTATTTTGATGCTTCAAGCAAATCCTGAAGCTTAATCTTGGATGGGGGTTAAAAAGGGCTAAAGTAGATATTTGCGTCCACCACAAGTTGTTCTTATGTCATTTTTCACAACAACTCATTTAAAAAAACACAGACATATATATTCCAGTAAGACCTGGGGTCTTATAAATTAGGCAATGTTGGAACGAACAGAAGGATAAGACAGATTTTTGTTGGCACAGTGGATTAATTTTTCGATTATCTCATTAAATCCCAGGAGTTGCGTTCAGTTGAGGGAATATAGAATAAATTGCTGCCTAGACTGGGGATCGAACCCACACATCCAGGATAGCAGTCAAGCACTATCTCCACTGCGCCAGTGCTCCCCCATTTCTCAGGTTTTGTTGCATGAAATCAAAAATTCAATCTTTTTCAAAAGTTTCCCTATCCCCTGCCACCTCAAAAATTTGTTTTTTTTCATAAAAAATAAAGACCTTAACATAAAAAAATTTTCCTATTTTTGTGGCTGTGCTACATTCATGTTTCTGAAAATTTTCTCAAAAATCTATTGATTTCCTGATATTTGTTTGTATTGAATAACGAGAGGAGGTACGCCGAGCCAGCCGAGTACAATAACACTTTTAAACATTTTCGAAACAGGGACGTTCAGGTACATATACCTAGTTGCGTGAAGAGGAAGGTGCCGGTGGTAAAAAGTGTTTGTATTTTTCATCACTCAATATTGGTCAAAAATCCTAAAAAACAATAATAATCAGGTTCAACATTGTGTTAAATTGAAAATCAAGTTAAATACTTACTGTATGCAAAGGATATACAGAAAAGTTTTCGACTAATTTGCACCTTAACCTTCACTTAAAAATTGGGTACTTCTTAGGATGCCAAATATATCCCTTCACCAAAAATCACCTTTGTTGAAGTGGAATTTAATTTTCCTGGAAATATCTTTTATGAAACATAACGCTGCAATATTTTAACTGTATGTTTTACTTAAAAATTATTATTTCATTAAATGGACTATAAATAACAATGGGGTTATAATTCAGGTTTCGGAGTGATTTTTTTGTAACTTTCAACCTTACCAAAATTTCTTTTTTTCTCAAAATTATTCCAGATTAAAGTAATTTTGTGAACTGATGTACATTTCAGAATTCCTTTTTTGCAAAAACATAATTATGCAAAGGCAAACAAGCTTAATAACTCTTGATTTGTTGTTTTAAATTAATACTTGAGTTTCTACGACATAAAAAAATATATAATTAAATATTTTACAAGCCCAATTCCGTGATAAATTAATTTCAGTTTGGGTAATAAATTATATTGTAAAATTTAAAACTATTCAATAAAACTGCATGTTATTTTATTGACAACAATAAAGTTGAAATTTATATTTTTTTTTCTGCTTGTGGGGAAAAAATTTAAAATAAATTGAATGGATTTAAAAGTCCTAACTTTATTAAAAAAAAGAAAAAAACAACAAAACCTCCATCCATCCGACCGAAATCTCTGTTATATTCTTTAGTTTCAACATCGCGTAGAAACGACTCATCCATTTTTTTGTAGTTGTTCTTTTTTTTTTGTTTAACAATAATGCATTCAATTTTCGAAACACCTCTCTCCTGTTCTGTCTCTATCGAACAAATATCTGCATTCGTGTAATTAATAGAACCAACACCGAGCATTCCAGTACAGTAGTTGGGCGTCATGCCGTGCTGCACAACAGGCACTTCCAATAATTCACTAGGATATGCATGTGTAAATATTTTCTGACCACAAATGAGTCCGTTTTTTTTTCAATTTATTTTTTATGATTTTTTTTTTTTTATAAATATTGTTTCAACTGAGCTGTTCATGGTGTGCTTCAGAATTTCTTCTTTTGGTCGTTACCAAAATTATTGGCAAATAAAAATATGGCCTACACTCTTTTTCTGCGTTTTTTTTTTAATAAAGCTTTGTTCATGAATAAAAAAAATTGAACCCCAACCGTGAAAAGGATGGTTTTCGTGTATGAAGGCAACACCAATTCAATACAGGAAACACAAAAAGCGAAAAAAAAGGACACGCAGCCATAACTTTCCTTTTTATGCCGACGTGGGTGTTTATATTGCACGTAGCCAATTAATTTAATTTCTGTGTGCAGCAACAGCAGCAGCAGTTGCAGTTGCAGTAGTGGTGGCTTTGGTTAAATGCCATTTGCATTGCGCCAATGTTGGCCATAGTTGTTTTTTTTTTCTTCTGCCATTCTGCTCTGTGTTTGCCGCGACACCCATGTTCGTCCTGGCCAAACGCAAAATTATTTATTTCACCATGCGCGGTGGGTGGTGGTGGATTTTTGTATGGATTGAGTTGTTGGGGGAGAGTTGGATAAAGAAAAACTTCCAATAAACCATTTGTAAGCGATTTTCAAATGCATAGTTCTGCGACAGGGTATGGGGTTTTCTATTAAGGGGATTTATAAGGAATTAGAAAATAATTAGTGTTTACACGTTTATAATCTGGAACAAGAAGTGTTAATTGAATAACAGCTCAGGTGGTGATTTGTCATTTAAAAAAATAAAAAAATTATATAATTCTAATAATACCTACTATGGGTGTGACTTCATTTGGAACGAAGATTAATCAACTTTTGCAGAGGAATAGGGTGATGCCAGTAAATCAAAATAAAGAAAATAGAGAAGAAAGAATTTTAAATTAAAAAGAAATTTAACTACAGTTGCAGACTGTAGATTAATCATTGAGCTATGATGGTATGTTCATATAAATATTAGCCGTTTTCTGTTCTCAACTGAGGGTCGAAATTGTAGAACATCCTAAGCTTCTTCATCATCAGGTCACTTGCGGAGATTTGACTGCCTAGCTTAAGTATTTTGGATGAGCTTCTATAAAGATCTGATAGGCTGCACTTTTATTTGAAAAACTTTTTAATCCACTGGAACTTGAACCAAGCTCCCTCAGAGCCATATGCACTACGCATTGTACTACTAAATTTTTTTATGCTGTTTTTATATTTTCAAAACAGTTTAACACTCCAGGTTTGAAAAAAATGCACAGTATATCACAGAAAGTATTTCAGTTGATGCGGAGTATTAGTAGTGAATTAAAAAAAAAAAAATGTGAAAAATTTAATAATGCATATTTTTGTTTTCTTTTTGAAAATTCACTTATTCACTAATGAGAAAAATTTATTGAAAACTAACTAACTACCGAGACATGACTTATTAATTTTACAAGACGAAGGCCAGACTGAAGTTTATCGATTTTGACAAGATGAGGCTTCAAAAGTTGCTGAATTACTAAAAAAATGTTTTTAATGATTTTTGAAAGGAAATGGCGAAGTTTAAAAGTTTGTTTTTGAAGGCAATGCTTATCTTCAATTTTTATTTATTTTTGAAAATTTTAAGCTTTTTAATGGTTTCTTGCCAAAATAACTAGCACAGTTCTGGCTAACGTTGACTCATGATAAATTTCAATAAACCGAATATTGCATTTCATTCATTATCTAATTGACCTCTTTTTAAAGCACGTTCAATATACGAAATTTTTAAAATGTTGAGTTAGAATTTTTCAACGATTATATCCTAATTTTCCAAAAAGGTGAAAGGTGAAAAAGGCTCAAATATATCCAAATATAATATTTTTAACTCAATTAAAGTTGCCTGCCTGAGAGTTGAGATAAAAACACTACTACAATTGCACCTTGTCCAAAAAAATGATGCGTGAGGTAGTTTTTTATAAAGTTTTTAGTTTTAGAGTTGAACATTTGTAAAGGTTTTTGAAAATTCAAGTTCATACAACATACATGAAATTATATGAACTAATGGGAATGGGAATTATTTATTTATTTTTTGAGTTTTTGAAAAAAAAAAATATTTTTTGTATGCTAAATTTCTTATGCAATTTTTGTTCCAAATTTTGGAAAAAAAATATCAATTTTGAAAAAATAATTTTTTTAGATTTCTCCAAATTGTCGTTTTTAAGATTCGGACATAAGTATACATATGTATATGCGGGGTAAACTTGAAATAGTTGGCATAAGTGCACATTTTCTTAAAAATGTTTCTTAGGAACAGGCTTAACCGACATTATGTGAGTATTTTATTAAAACATCGGTTCTGGGTACTAGGTCCCTTAATCGGTGAATAGAAAAAGTTCGGTTCTTTGAGGCGAATCATTGCTGCAGAGATTATGCTCTAGCCAACTTCACCCTGTATTCAAACTTGTAAGAAAAACCCAGAATCTGATACATTCCGATTTTTTTGATTTCAAAACTCAATCAAAAAATCTAAATCAAAACATTGATGGGAATAAAAACATTCCACTCTTCACAAACTAAATCAAACTGAACTAAGAATTCCAAAGCCAAAAAGATAAGCTATTTTTTATAAAAACTTAATATTTAAATAAAAAATTATACAAAATTGAAATATTTTTGTAAGTACGTAAGAGATTCATCGATTTTTTTAAACTTTTTTGACTGTAGTATTTACTATGAAACTCAAACCATTTAAAACGTTGAAAAATTGTCCCAATTTTGCAAACAAAAAAAAACATGTACCGCAGTTGTAAAATAACGCGTATGAAAGGGGTACCAAAAACTTAAAATTGCTCTCCTGTAAAATATAAAAAAGGCTTTTACATCTGTTCTTGAGATAGAGGATGATATATATAATTTAATTTTTAACGTTAATGATTATTTTTGATAATTTGCAACAACTCAATACTACAAAATAGGACCATTTTTTACAAAGCTATTACAAAAAAAACTCTAATGCATACTCACAAAATTTTTATAACTAGTGTCGTATCTGGTGGTTTTGAGTTGTTTTGAACTCGTACGGCATCAGAACCTATTACATCAGGGCTCCTCTAACTTTGTAAAATTATTTTTTATAGATTAAAATATTTCCATAAGAAAAAACAATAGTGCTTGAATTTTTTGGGCAACAACATATTGATTGTCATGCATTCCACAAACATGACTTAACATAACACCAAAACCCCTTTTCCTTTTATTACCTCTATTTTATAAGTATGTATAATAATTAAAACCAAAAAAAAGCAATATAATAAACTATGTCAATCAATGTTTGTCTAATCCATTTTGTTGTCCTTCAACTAAAAGACAATCATATAACAAAAAAAAACTATGCGACCTTTGACAAAATCAAAACTCTGCCAAATTTCAATATCCACTATATAATAATAAGTCTTTTTCTCTCATCCACCCAATATCACAATTGAATTTCCAATACATTTTTTTGATTACTTCATTGTTCAAGCAAAAAAAAAAAAACAACAAAAATAAAATCTTCTATGTTACCTATTTGGCTTTGCTCCTGCACAAGGACATATAAAATACACCACACAAAATATATATAACAGAAAACTATTTCTGATTACTTTCTATGATGGTTGAACTTGTTTCTTTTTTTTATATTTTATTTTAATTCAGAGTCATTTAATATTATATTTAGGTGCAAAATAAACAACCCATCTCAGACCTTATATTTTTAAACACTTTTAAGAAAAAGAGGACTGCGTAGCATATTTAAAAAAAATATAAAATAAAATAAAATAAAATAAAATAAAATAAAATAAAATAAAATAAAATAAAATAAAATAAAATAAAATAAAATAAAATAAAATAAAATAAAATAAAATAAAATAAAATAAATAAAATAAAATAAAATAAAATAAAATAAAATAAAATAAAATAAAATAAAATAAAATAAAATAAAATAAAATAAAATAAAATAAAATAAAATAAAATAAAATAAAATAAAATAAAATAAAATAAAATAAAATAAAATAAAATAAAATTAAATTAAATAAATAAAACATACAAATATAAAATAAATTAAAAAAAATACTTAAAACTAAAATAAAAGATTAAGTTTTCAAAAACAAAGACAAAGACGAATTATTTTTTGTTCCATAACTCATTCGCGAAATTTTTTTGTCACAGAGAGTATTAAAAAAAAAGTGGTCCAAGCACATTCCCCTGGCATACCAACGGAAATTTAATTTTAAGTTTTAACGGACGAATAGCCTTGATAGAGTCTTTTTTGGCCACCCGAGTGTATTTTGACTTGAAAATAAAAACATTACTTCGACGGATGTTCTGTAACATGGATGATTATTATTCCTGTTGTTTTTCTGTATAATATTTCGTGTGCCAAAAAAACCAGTTGCCACACAAGGATTCACCACATTGAATTCAAAAAGTGGATGATAATGCCAGTGAACATATTTCCACCCAACTATCTACCACCACCAACCATCCTCCACCCACAGTGCTATTAAATATCCTTCCGCCCGCCATTTTTCTAAGTAATCCATCCATGATGTTTGTCGTCGCTCTTTTGTGTGGTTATAATTTTTTGTATCTTGTGCCAAATTTGTTGTATATCTATTTTTTTTTTTTGTTTGTTTTAGAGACCGAGAGTTCACTACTGGATTTCCAGTTTTTTTTTTTGTCTGTCTCCATATTTTGCCCTCCTTTCTGTGTGCTTGGATGAAAATCTTTCAACTCTGGGGCAGGATGAAACAGTTTATTTAACACAAAACAGAGAATGGAAAAAAATAACTGTAATTATCCTCGTTTCCGCTGTGTAGCAATAGCAGCAGCCAGCGGTGGTGGTTATGGTTCCAGTTTACTTTTGTTTTGCTTATTTTTTTTTTGGGAGGGGGGGTTTATCACTTTTCTGCTATTTTAATTTTCACCGGAAAATCCTCTTATCTTGTTGTTTTTTTTTTCTTTTCTTTTTTTTGCAGAAGATTCACCACAACGTTTGAAGGGTGGTTATGGTGGCGCCATACTTACCGCTGTCAACAAAGAAAAGTTATCCAGAATCTATTCGAACTCTTCGTCCTCCTCTTCGTCGTCATCATCAACATCGTCAGCCTCATCATCGTCCTCGAAATTATTGTCGGTAACAGAAGTCGTCGTGCCAAAGCATCAGCAACGGTCTGGAGAAACAGCAGCAGCAACATCATCATTAAAAGAGACGATAATAACAGCAGCATCAACCCATGACTTGCCGGAGTTGATGAAACGAAGCGGACTTCCTTCTATCGTAGGAGACGGTCCACCGAATCACAAAGTGATCGCGGTTAGTGCCATTAAGTGCACCGCCCCCTCCACTACCACCACAACCAACAATAACCAGCTGTTTCCATCGAGGCTGGATGGAGCCAGTTCATCAGGAGGGCAAGTGATTTTCTATGCCCCACCAGCACAAAAATCAACCACTCCCCATCAGCACCAGCAGCAGCAGCAACAAGAGCAGGTGGAGACTCCTACAGTGACCATTAAAAATGAACCATCACAGTCAATATACCGCGAGAGGAGCATCGAAGAAACAGAAGCTGCCCATGACTTACTGTCGCTGTCTCAGAGTCTACCTCCGTTGCCAGCACCATGTGTGGTCACAATTCTGCAACAGGAAAACGGAATCCCAAATTATGTTGTCACACACGCTCCGGTCATGCAAGAGATCTCAAATTCTTCCAACAGTGACTACCGTCACAATCATCATCATAATCACCAAAACCATCATCATTCGACCGCCAGTAGTGGCGGATCAACCAAGTCAATTGCAACTTCATCCAAAATCCGCTACATCAGTAGTTCTTATGAGAGCAACAATGCCGAAAACTGCTCACCGCTTACGCCGCCAAATTCCGACCATTCCTCAGATGTTGACATCGATATGTCTTCGTCGTCATCCACCTGTTCGGCCCTGACATCTTCATCAGATTCATCCAATCGTGGAGTCGGACACGGTCTCTGGGGCACGGAGCTGTTGAAAGTCAAAAAGGAGAAACCGATAGTTTCGTCGTCGATGACCGATGGGCGTTCTAAAGGACGCAAACCCATTAACATGGAGATCTACTTAAAGAAGAAGCGTGGCTCGTACAAGTGCAATGACTGTGGCAGGCAGTATGCAACTTCGAGCAATCTCTCCCGCCACAGACAGACCCATCGCAGTTTGGACTCTCAGTCGGCCAAGAAGTGTAATACGTGTGGAAAGGCGTATGTGTCAATGCCGGCCCTGGCCATGCATCTGCTCACTCATAAATTATCGCACAGCTGTGAAATTTGTGGCAAGTTGTTCTCAAGACCCTGGCTTTTACAGGGTCATCTGCGTTCGCACACTGGCGAGAAGCCCTACGGCTGTCTCCACTGTGGCAAGGCATTCGCTGACAGATCAAACTTAAGGGCCCACATGCAGACCCATTCGGGTTGCAAGAACTTCAAGTGTCACCGGTGCAACAAGACCTTCGCCCTTAAGTCCTATCTCAATAAGCACCTCGAGTCAGCATGCCAAAAGGATCAGAGCGGAAGTGAGGAGAACAGTAGTGAAGACAACGACGACGATATTATTGTGGCGTAATCAAAAACACCTGCCCAAAACTTATAAACCAGGTAAGTCGAACTCCCTCAAAAACGGTTCAATAAAAAATGTCAAAGCAATAAAATCCAGCGAATTGCGGTTAATCACTGTAAATACTAATAGGGCACTAACACTAAGTAAAATATTATAAAAGACACAAACACACACACAGTAATTAAAAAAAAAAAAACCCTATGTTTCGTTTTGGAAATTAAAACAAAAAATATTTAGACTATATACAAAAGAAAAATTATTAAAAAAAAATTAACAAAAAAAAATATTTACATATTTAAATTAAAAAAGCAAAAAAACAAAACAAATATTTTTCAGAAAAATAAAAACAGTTTTAAAAAAAATTCAAAAAAATGCTAACAATTAGCATGTAGCTTAGGAAGTCTATAGTTAGTAGTCCACAATGAAAAACAAAACAAAACAAAAAAAAAAACGATAGAAGAAAATTATTATTTTTACATTTTAAAAATAAAAAATAAATAAATTTTTTTTTCCAATTCAATTTTTTGCTTTTTTCAAATAAACAACAACAACAAAAAAAAATTATTATTAAAATTAAGAAGAATCTCATGCAACGAATATTTATGGAACATAAAAGTAGAAATTTAAAATACAAAACAGAAAATAAAAAAATAAATACAAAATTTTAAGAAAAAATATAACTTATTGCCGAGAAAAAGTAGGAAGAAAAAAAACAACAAAATCAAAACAGAAATATATAAAGAAAGTCGTATAATAATATTTTTTTGTTTGATTTTTGTTTAGTAAAAATAAAAAAGTTTTTCAACACAGAAAAACAGTTAAAAAAAAAGAAAAGTTAGTAAAAGTCAAAAGGGTAAGAAAAATCTAAAGTACTAAGGTAAATCTGAGGATTAAGCTATAGTCGGAAAGAGGGTTTAAAATATTTATTATTAAAGAAACATAGCATCACAAATCTTAAACAATCTGATGCATTAGCAAATTTGCTAACTTTTTAACACATTACTAAACATTTCATAATTTAAAATATTTGGTAAAAGAATTTCCTTAATGTAATCAAACTAAACGCTCCTAAATCACTGACAATGGACCTTTTTGACATTTATAAACGTCAAAGTGATATTGGAATAGCATGACGCTGAAAAGACAAAATCGCCATTTAGATATTTTAACATTAGTAAATTATACTAAAATATAGTACGATGCTTTATAATTTCAAAATTAACAAAGTAAACTTGTGTACCTAGTACCACACATGTAGTGTAGTACCATAAATGCTTAAAAATCGCACTAAAGCATTTGATAAAGTTTGGCATCCTGCTCTTTTATCGAAAATACTTGCTTTTGGTATCAATGAAAACCTTCTTCGTTGGATTAGTAACTTTCTTTCGAATCGCTCTATGCAAGTAGTATTAGACGGATTCAAATCTGAATCTCACAACATAAATGCTGGTGTGCCACAGGGTTCCGTTTTGTCTCCTACCCTCTTTCTCATTTTCATTAATGATCTCCTGTCTGCAACTACTAATCCATTAAACTGTTCCGCTGAAGATAGCACCCTTAGCTTTTCATATTCGTTTCCAGATTGACATCCCTCCCCTCCCGACTTGAGCTGAAGCTAGACGTATCCCCCCTGCCATTATCTATAAGTGGCACTTGCATCGAAGAAACTAACCAGCTTGCGATATTAGGTATGTGTATCACAAACCATCTTTTGTGGAATGATCACATCCTTAACGTCGCCAAAAACGCCGCAAGATGTTAATGTTTCCTTTGGAGATGCAAGAAATTATTTTCCACTTCTGATCTGGCTGTTATCTATAAACGTTATATACCTATACATACGTTCAAAGCTTGGGTATAACTCCCATCTCTGGGCTGGTGCTCCGGCAACTTACTTGAACCTCTTCGACAGCATACAAAGACGAGCCTTCAAAATGATCGGAGATAGGGATATCATCGATACTTTTACGTAACTCGAACACCGGCGTAACGTTTCCTGTCTCTTTTACGGTAAGTGCTCTATTGAAATAGCCAGTTGCATTCCTCTTAAACGTTTCAACCAATACTCGCGCTTCCAAAAATGCTTATCAGTTTACTCTTGAACCCAACTTCGGTCGTACAGTCAAGTACAGGGATTCGTTCTTTAGCCGTACTACGCGAATGTGGAATACCCTTCCACACTCTATCTTTCCTCTCATTGTGATGAACTGAAATTCTGAATGACTAATGTTCATCGACATCTCCTTTCAAAACCCCTCCTACTTACCTAAAGCTCGCACAAAAATTAAATCGACTTAAATTTTGCGGTATTAATTTTTGATTTTTTGAAAAATTCATTTAAAAACTGAAATTTTCTGAGAACAGCTCTCGGTATTAAAATACCTTATAGTTGGCAAGTTCTTTTACAAAATTTCCAATCAAGATTTTTAAATACAGCTCTTACTGAAAATTCTATTCATTAAAGTCATCAAATAATGGGCACGCAATTTTAATCCTTTACAGAGAGTAAGTAAAAGGAAGTAATAAATTACAGCACCATAAACATAATTCATTAATATTCCACACCCCCTTCACTTAAGTCTTAATTGTCTTTCCAAAAAGAGAAAAAAAAAACAATTATTTAGAAGTAAATACGAAATGCACATCCAACTCACACGTAAAAACACGCACGCATGATAATTAATCTAACGCAGCATAAGCGACATTATATTCACACAGTTAAAAGAGTCATAAAAAATCCTCCGAAGGACACACATCCGACACAGCTTAAAGTGCTTGAGAAATTCTTTAATTTAATTTCGTACGTTTGTAAAACAAGTGCAATGAAAAAAAAAAATATGAAAAACCCGTTGCACATTTTAAGTAGGCGCAGCCCTATTTTCGTAAAATAAAAAAAAAAAGCCCTTCGTGTGTTATAATTTCCTTATTTTTCACTTCACCCATTCGCATTCAGTTATTCCCATCATGATTTTCCCGACGAGCTTTTCATTTTGTAAAAAATGTTTGTACCATGCTATATACAAGGCAAAAGACGCATAGCAAATTGCATCGTCACCCGTCACCAAGTTTTAAAGTCAGCAACAAGCAAATCAAAAGAAAAATTCAAAGAAAAAATAAACAGTAAATACGAGTACACATCATGCCGAGCAAATACGAAGAGGATGTCATCAGGACGACATCTTGTTTCCTTCAATGGAAAAAACACAGGGAAAAACACCCATCGCACAGGATATGACTATGGTGTATATGTGCGAAAAGAACGTAACACTGAGCTTTTTTTTTAGATGTGTCAAGTTTTTTTTTTCTCCACCGAACGAAACGAATTTATTTGAGCACCGCCGCAGCGGTGGAGTACGTTCATTTCTCGGCGACACAAAGTGGCACTTGAATTACTTCTCATGTATGTCAGCACATTCCGCTTCGCTTGTTGAAGATTATGGCCTCCTTAAGGTCTTCAATGCTTTAGTATAAGTATAGAGTAACCCTGGGACCTGGGGTGTTACAAACGTTTCATATTTTGTATTAAATTCGAAGATGGTGGCAGAGATATGAAGAATTTGTTTTACGTGACACATTTGACTGTATGATGCCTAATCGCAATCAGGAATTCTCTTGGAGTCAAATTGCTTGTCGATTCTTGATCAATTCTTCTTCTTCTTATTATTAAAATACTGCAAATAAGGCCAAGGGCAGTAATTCTAGGGGACATAATTTGTATGCACGATGCAGAATTTTGAAGTCATAGCTTGATCTAACTTCCCTCTCATTGGCTTCTAAGAAGAAACCTTAACCTATTTCACCAAAAAAAGGTTTTTTATCGGTAACGGAATAATCTTGCTGATTATCTGAGAACTTATATCATGTACGTGTCAAAACTGTTCGACAACTGGGATCCGGTCCTGGCCTCATTCAACAAGTCTCTCCACCTATCCCGGTCTCGAGCCGACACGATGCCATCCAGTTGCACATCCCAAGGCTTCGGGCGTCCTGGTCTACGCTACATGGTCTACCACGCTGTCGTCTACCATAGAATGTACCACAAAGGACTTTCCGAGCCGGTTCGTCTTCGCTCATGCGAGCTAGGTGCCCTGTCTAATTTTTGTCACTATGTCTGATACAAGGTAGACTGCGTACAATTCATGATTGTACCGTCTTCGGAAAATTGTTCGTATCTCACCATTCTTGCCATTTGAAAACTGCCATTAGGACGAGGTATTAGGCAGAAATCATGACCCACTGCAATGGCAAAAAGCAGCCTTACAATGTAGATACGAAATTTTAAAGGATTGGACTTGGGGAACTGACTTGCAAGCAACCACATCTAAATCTTGGCATCACTAACATTTATAATAGTCTCTGGACTTTGTATTTAATTCTTCCTGAAACTCTAAAGCTTACAAAATTAATTCGGCATATTCCTCTAGCAGCTTTTCCCCTCAATTGTTTGTCTGAAATGACAGTACTAGGAGTACGATAGAAGATTTCATTTGAAAAATTTGGATGTCGAAATCTTAAAAGTAGCTGGGAAGATTATTTCTCTTCTAGGCCATATCTATTACTTAGAGTGACTGTGAGCTTAGGTCTTCAAGCCACCTCTTTGTGATCCACATTAAAGCCACTTTCTAAAACCAAGACTGATGAAATTGCAGTGGTGAAAAATTTACGCAACTTTCGGTTTGATTGAAGACGTAGTGTTTTTGATACTGCGAACTTTACCTGGCTCAACTGCAATTTCAGCAGCTGGTAATCATAAAAGATTATGTTCGATTAGAGGTGCACGAAATAACCAAGTGGCAGAAAATGAAGACTCAGTTCCAATCACCTACATAATCACCTTTTCTACTGGGACTTACAGTGTGTATTCGGTCAATTGTTACTTCGGACGTAATTGGGTGATGGGTTTACTTCAATGTAATAAGCTAAATATTAAGTTCAATGACCACGCTGGGATCGAACAAAACAAGTCTTCAATATTGTTCTAAATTGGATAGCATGAGTAAAAGAGTTCCTAGCACGGAGAACACTATCATTAACAAATCCCTCCAATTTATTGGTGATATTGATCCCAAAAAGAAATAAAGAGACTACTTTGGGTTTTGCTAAAAATAAATTTTCTTAAACATTTCCCTCTACAGAAATCCACTTGATTTCAGCCATATCCATTTGCCTGCCTCTGTTACAAACAACCATCTATTCGGCACCTCTTACAAATGCTCACCATTGATAGCAGCGTTTTTGAGGTTGTTACAAAGTACATCTAACTCGCAGAGTAAAAATATTTGCTAAATGAGTTCAAGGTCTACGAAAACTTGTCCTAGTAAACCGTTCCTGTTCGGGTCTTTGCGTTCGGTTTACGCATTATGAAAGAATTTAACAGACAATGATGAAGCTGGTCGGTGCTGGATTCCAGTTTTTTGGAAAATAAGCTGGGCAGTGGATGGAATGGAGAAAATTTTCAAAATTTTGGGAATTTAGTTCAAACGACTATTTATTTACTAACGTCCTCGGTTGTCTGGGCATAAGACCTTCACTACTCTTACGAACAATCGTGTACGGTTGATAAAGATGCTTTTCCGCTATTTCTAACTCTACCCTAATTATACTGTTCCTTCTTCGACAGTTCTTCATCAAGTACTGCTACATCGGCACATTCCCCCTAATTCCTGTATGAAAGAGCTCTATTGCAACCTTTGACTCACAATGCACTCGTTACTCTTTCGAAACGTATGGCAATTCCACTCCCACTTAGGTCTTCGAATGATAGAGCCAATCAGTTCCTGAGCTGCTCTCGGATGAAGTTCATCATTGGAGGATAAGGTTGGCCCGCAAATTTTCAAGGTGTTGTACAGACATCTATTTACGAATGTTTGCAGCTTTCTGGTGACAAGTGGACGTGACTTTGCGAGTGTTGCATCCATAAAGATGCACGGATTCAACCTTTAATTTCCCAAATTGACTATTAATATCTAGTTCGATCTGCAGAGGCGTAGTGCCCCAGATTTTCTACTAGTTGTCCAGAAATACATATCTTCTTGAACAGATGATGAAGTTTCAGGACTTCTTGTGAGTCAATCCCGAAAAGACCTACATTTCGATAATGTAGTTGAATGATATATTTTCCCATAAGCAATTTCATCGAAATTTGTGTTCTTTTATTATGATTCGATTGCCAGCAAATTACTTTTTCGGGTTTACGAAATCATAAATAAAAATTTATTAAGTGGTCTTTTAAATATTATCAAACACTTTTCTGATCCATTAAATTTTTGCTTTATTGCAATTCGTTAGTTTACCCGTACAGTTCTTAAGACTTAAACAAATAAGGAAGAACAAAAATATATCTTCTGGTGTATCAAAATAGCGAAATCCAAGAAACCTAGCAATCCAGACTTCGAAAAATTTACATTTCTCAGAAATAAATCTTTCATGAATTTTTAATTCATACAAACTCAATATGCTTTCTTTCTTTAAAAAAAAAAAAAAAAAAACAAAATAAAGAAAGCAATTGCTTTCAATTAAAAAGAAAACAAAAACAAAAAACTCTTGCAATTTTTAGAAGTTGCAACAATAATAAATTTATGATCAAAAACAACCACAAAGTAATGCATATCACGAAGATATAACAAATTCTTGCTTACACATAGCTTTTTGCTGCATTAAAATTTAGTCCTTTTTCATAAAATCATTCAAACTCGCTGGTAATCTCATAGTACAAAGAATTCAGCATCCAGCAGCAACAATCCTCTCTAAGCTCCATCAACCCCTATTCCGCATGCACCTGCATTGAGTAACTTCCTTCGGTTTTCCTTCCGTCACCGAGTCGTCGCTCGTCTTCGTCGTCATGTATAGTCGTCCTATGTCCTTGTGTCGTTGTTGAAAACAATATAAGAAAAGGAAAATGTTGCCTTAAATATGTGTTTTGTTGGAAAGAAGCAGCACAGTGTGGTGGCTTGTTGAGCAGAGGAAGAACCATTAACATACACCGCGAAGGAGCTGTTTCCTTCTTATTCAGTGCCACTTCTTCATTTCGTGTGCAACAGTTTTTTTTTCTATCACAAGGATAATATGTCTTCCCCCCCATGACGACCATCAATCCACCCAGCCCCAAACTCAAACCCAAACCCCTTATAAGCAACAGAATAAATTTTCTTTTCACATTTCACTACGCAATGAGAAAAGACACAAATGCAACATTTCAATGCGATACACAGTAATAATCAGGAATACCATGTTTTTATTAAGACAACATCGTCGTCGTCGTATAGCTCGTAGTCGTAGTTGTTAAGGACGACGAGAACGTAGGCGAGGACGATGATGAGGAGGTACAATGGACCCTTGCCATGTGAAAAGTCCTACAATCATCATCTTCCAAGCCTCCCTCACCACCTCCCCCTTAAGGCTGTTATAGTGTGTGGTATGGAAAATATCAACATCCAACAACGACGACGACTACGACGACATGAAACAAAAGCGTAACAGCATAATAGCAAAAGTTGTGAATGCTGCTGCCGCTGTTGCTGCTGCTCCTCCATACACCAACCTAAGAACCCGACCGACGACGACGACGATAGCGCAGGGAGGTGAGGCGGGGAGCACGCAGTCTTCATCTTATCCTTCGCTTCATTATTAAAAGCTTGTTGCAGCATCAGCATTAAATCTCATTCAAGCATCCACCAGTATTTTCCCTTCGTCCTTCCTCAAAGATATGAGGGGGAGTTATATGCCCCAGCTTCGGGGGACATTGTGCGCCTTTCCTTTCCTTTGCTTTCCTATACCAACCCATCTTCTGTGTATACCGTTGGTTGAGGCAGTGTAGCCTGTCATTGTAGTGTCTATCTTTCAAAGTGTAGTTTAAGGATGAAATTACATCTGTAGGTTTACAAGTGCATTTAGAGATTTCAGTTATTTTTTTTTTTCTTTGTATTTTGCACAAACTCAAGTGATGTATATGACGACGACGAACGATGTGATGCTTGCGTTTGTATGCAGAGCCATCTATATGTGGTTCTGTGTAGCTTTAATGTTTAAGTTTGCTTAGATGTTTTATAAAATATATAGGAACTCGTAAGTATATATAAGCGTGTGTTGGTGGATGTACATGTAATATTATTCTTTAGTTCACCCAGCAACATGATGGTTAAAGTTCTTGATTCAGTGTTTGGTTAAGGATTCCATCAGAGTGTCATTAGTGCGTTCTATACATGAAACATTACAGTGAAACTGCGCTGCTACGAGTATAGAGTATATCGATGTCAGGATTTATGGTACGACGAGTATGGATGAAAATGTTGAGTTATGTTCTTTTGAAAATTGACATTAAAGAGTAATATCATGAGATTAAAGTAATAATTAATATTGAAAAAAAAACACTGGGTTTTGGAGAAAGAATAAAGAAAAAAGTAGGGGCCGGTAGTTCGGACAAACATTTGTTTTTTCAAATCTTACTTTGCATCTATCAAAATATTTTAGTCCATTCACACATTTTCTTCTTCTGAATTTCGAATTAACTCGCAAAGGAATCATTTCACAAAAGTTGCTTAAATCAAACAAATGCAACGATACCTATATGAAACAATCCAAAACCTTGAGGCATAGTGACGTTACCTGGAGCCTTAGTGCAAAGAAGTGACTTGGGAGAGCCGTTGTCCGAGTCTTCTATCCTTTAGGCTTCCTGACTTTGCTAGCGTTTTTCAGGCTGAACTGCTGTCAGGCAGCTGTCAAAGCCATCAACTCGACCACATCGTCATCTAAATTGGTCCAGCAATGTCGCGATGAGCTTGCGAGCCTGAACATTAATCTCGTTGTCACTCTGATCTGGGTTCCGGGCCATAGTGGTATCGAGGGAAATGAACGGGCAGACGAGCTAGCCAGGCAAGGATTCGCCCTTCATAGCTCACTTGCGGAAATAGTTAACATTCCTCTTGGTGCTATGAAGGGGAAAATCTTTTCTATCTATCAAACTGAATCAAATCGAAGGTGGAGCAATTTAACCAACTGTATTATTGTATATCTAGGAAGATATGGCCCACCTATAATAAAACCCGTACAAACGATCTTCTATCCAGGCCCAGGCAAGACATAGCCAGGCTTGTTGCGGTGTGTACCGGACATTGGCCTATAGGAGTTCATGCAGAAAAGCTGGGCATTTCTTACAACACGTTTAGTCGTAGTTGTAGAGACCAACGAGAAAGGGAAACGGTAATCCATTTCCTCTGCAAATGTCCTGCTCTGGCAAACATTAGAATGCAATCCTTTGGAAAAGCATTCTTTCACGAACTCGACGAGCTATCTGAGACGAAGATCAGAGATCTAATCTTTTTTCTTAATGCGACAAAATGGCTCTAACATAATCCGCTGTGAAGCTCCTCTATAAATCTTTCCCTTTCTATCATAGGTCAAACGAGTTATGGTATCAAAACGGCGCACTACAGCGCTAATTGGATCTCAAGCAAGGTTGCCTTGAAATCGCCATTTCTACCTACCTACCTACCTACCGAGTCTTCTAGATAGGAGACTCTGGACCAGGACCACCATCGGTAAAAGTAATACAAGAAAACTCAATTTGTTGTTTTGCTAAATTATATTCAACTGCTAAGTTCCCTTTTATTATGTATGTCGCCGTTTCATTACATCGCCATTTTGTTTGCCATATTATTACTTTACTTAGTTACATAGATCCTTAGACCTAATGTCCTATAATCTCCTCTTTCGCGCAAGGCTCTCTAACTTTTCCACAGGTCTGCTGATTTATATTCTACAATTTTTGCCACTTACCTCTTCGTATGATAGACCTTAAAGATTTCTGCCCAGTTCTCGCATGAATTCATCGTTAGAGGTACGATTTGACGAGAAAGTCGTCAAGATGTTCGGCAGACATCTATTTACCAATATTTGGATAGCATCCCGCATGCACCCTTTGCTTTCCCGATTCTGTTAATATCTAGTTCGGTCCCACCGTCAGTAGAGACAGTACTCCCAAGAAATTTTTGTCGTCTTGATCTTCAGCCTCTCTCCACTTTTGTTGTCATTTGATAGAGATCCAGAATCCTATGAGAGAGTAGATCATGCTCTGTGTGGTACATCACTAAGCACCAACAGAAACAATATCTATTCTACGCAAAGTAAACTAAATAAGTTGTCTATTGACACTGCCGAACGCCTTTTCGAAGCACGTGAAGCGGTTTTCGATATTCCGATGATCGTCCGCAAGGGGTTAATACAGTTCACACAGGAAGATCCACTGCAGAATCCTGATTGTTCGGTGTCTAATGCGCCTTCGCGGTGTTTTATTAATTATTTCAGGAACACTCTTGCTTTAACTTTGGTGGTCTCCATTTTTCCCACCATTTTAGATCTCTTTTCTTAGGGATCTTAATAATCATTCCTTTTTCCTACTCTTGGTAAAGTTCTCGGTTTCCCAAGCTCTCTCAATGAATGGACGCAGTAGCTAACTCGAGTTATTGGCCCTGCTCGGAAGAGCTCTACGGTAATACCGTCAAGTCTAACCGCTTTGTTATTCTTCAGTGCTTTCTACCAGTTATGTTGCCCACTCAGATTTTGTTAGTATTGTAAATAAGTTTCAGGAGCCTCTTAGAAGTCTTAAGCATCTTGAGCGTCTTGGGCGTCTACAGTGCCAGTGTCTTGAAGGTCTTAGGCATCTTTAATGTTTTGAGTGTCTTGGACATAGTAAGCGTTTTGGGATGATAATAAAAAAGAGAGACAAAATGGAGTTCAAACCAATCCATGGAACTATCCAAAAGTGGGTTATATTTATAATCCTCCTGATAACTGGCCTGGTTCAAGAAATAAATAAATTAAAACGTTCTATTTTCTACAACATCAGTATAATAGTTTAAAATAAATTGAATACTTCCTCGTTACCTTAGTACTTTGTTAGAAACTTCAATTCTTATATAATTTTTCTGTAGTAAAAAAAAATATTTCAGAATTTGAGAAAAATTAAAATTTTTATTTATTATTTTTGTTTTTTAATCTAAAGTGAAAAAAAAACATTAGAAACATATCACAATGACAATACTTAAAATTAATATTTAAAAAATTAAATCGTAGAAAACAAAAACAAAAAAAAGTAATAAAATTAAAAAAATAATAATAAATTTATTTAATAAAAAAAAAAGAAAATCAATTATCTTTTTAAGTTTTATTTATTAACTTAAATTTAATTAATAAAAACAAAAAAATTAAGAAAAATTGATATTATTTTACAATTTAAAAACAAAAAAAAACATATTTTTATATATATTAATAAGAAATTAAGAAAAAAAAAACATACTCTTAATTAGAAAGAGAATTTAACTTTAAAAATTAAAATTAAAAAGAAGGAAAAGACAAAACAACCCAAAAGCAATTGCAATTACAAACAAATTAAAAAAAAAATATGAAATATTTACAAAGATTTGTTCATGGTAGAAGCTCAACCAAACCATAACCAAACAACAAATATATATATATATATGATATATAATTAATTATTATTTTTAAATTTTTGAAGAAAAAAAAAACTATTATATATTTAACAAAAAAAAAGAAATTATGAAAAATTAAATATTATTGAAAACAAAATTAATTAATTAACTAGAAATTACGGTCAATTAATTTTGGAAATACAAAATTTGAGTTTTAAAATCGAAATAAAATTCTATATATACATATACATATGTATATAAAATATAAATAAATAAATCATTATACTGTCCCAACAGAGAACAGATTCCATGCGTAAGAAAATAACAAATCTTAAAATTTCAATAAAAAAAAAACATATATACAAAAAGAAAATTATAAGAAATTGCAATAAATACAGAATACAAACAAAACTGCAAATTAGTAAACTTTCGAACTTAAAACATACAACGATTTGAAAATTTTTCAAAAACAAACAAAAATTATAAATATAAACAAAAAATTACAATTTATATAAAATAAAAATAACAAATCGTAATTTAAAAAAAAAAAGCAAAAATATAATAATTAAAAGTTTATTCTGATAGAAAATTTTGTGATTTAAGAAAAAAAAAAAAACTTATATAAAAATGCTAAAAAAATATATATA
Source organism: Syrphus vitripennis (assembly GCA_958431115.1). NCBI lineage: Eukaryota > Metazoa > Arthropoda > Insecta > Diptera > Syrphidae > Syrphus > Syrphus vitripennis. The sequence continues at coordinate 21,809,324 of OY288110.1, forward strand.
AACAAAATTTGCACGTCACAAGGACACCAAGGACTGCGGGCATAATACCGAAGAAATATATTGCATGTTGTTGGATTGTGGAAAGCAAAATGTAGATTTTTTTGTTTTGCATTATATTTTTTATACAAAAATAAACAAATTGATTGAGAAAAAAATTTTTTAAATATTTATTTATATACATTTTTGGGAAAAGTGATTTTTTGGTCCTTTGGGACGTGCTAAATTGTGTATTTTATATACGTTTGAGGAAAAATTAAAAAGAATAAATTCAAGCAATACATTAAATTATTTTATTATTTTTAAGTAAAACTAAATTAAAATACTTGCAAAAATGATTTTTTGAAAATATATATATATATATATGAAAATAAGACATGTAGGCATTTTAAAAAAAAATTAAGTATACATATAATATTTATAAAATATATATACATAAAATTTAAGGCATAATTTATAAACTAGAAACAGACCAATAATATTTATATATATTATTAAATGTAAATACAATTTTTACAAAAATATAATATTTAATTATAAAAATTAAATCAAAACAAAATACAATTTCAATTATATATATTATATAGGTATATATATATATATATTCACAATATATTTAATGTATTTGTATATAATATTATATACAATATACACACACATAACATTATTAAAAAAAAAAACAAGAACACTGTGTATTCCAGTATCTAGTCAACATTTATAATGTGAAACTATAAAAAATATACATAAAAATTATATCAATTTACTAATTTATTTACTTTGAAAAATATTTAAAAATTAAACAAAAAAAAATAAGCTTTCAGTTGTTCAAAGCTTTCATATATAATCCCAGTTGAAAAAAAAAAAACTCGGCTGTTTTTTGTAGATATCTCAGTAAAAGCAACATAAACGCAGCAAACATTTTTTTTTTGTTTTTTGTGACATACATTTTTGTCAAAAAGGGAGTATAACCAATTTTTTTTAGATAAAACATTAATTTATTACAATTATATTGCATAAAGGACACCAAAAACCAATTTTTAATTATACAAAAAATTAATAATAATAATAAAAAAAAAGAAGATTGCAAAGACTTGAAAAAATATTGATAAATAAGAAAATGTACCACTTAAGCATAAACCATATATACATGAAAATATAAATTAAAAATAAGAATTGAAAAAAAAAATAAAAAATAAATATAAATCTTTTCTCCTATATATAAATACAAATAAAGCTCTCTCCTTTACTCTGCCCATTTTCTTGCAGCTCCTCCTACCACTCAATCAAATATATGAAAAATAGAAAAAAAAAAAAACAGACAAAATATATTAAATACAAAAAATAACTTATAATTATTTTTAAATTTAATAAAATAAATAGTAATTTGAAAAAAATATATTTATTCTTTCAGCAACAGTAAATAGAAAAAAAAATAAATAAAATACTAAATTTGTAACTCATATCTAGAGGAACAACTTTTTTTCAAAGAAACAACTTAATTTTTTTCAAACCATAGTACATATATGCTTATAAAAGTGCGAACATTTTTATGATTTATTTTTATCTCTAATTTCATCTATTTAACAAAAAATCTATTATCCTTCTAAAGCAAAAGAAAAAAAGTAATTAAGAAAGAAAAATATATACGTACATAATTAAAAAAAAAAAATTAATATGAATTATGGTAATTTATTGAGATGAAACTTTAATTTAAATTAAAAAAAAAATAAAACAGAATGATAATTATATTGAAACAAAACATACTCTCACTCAAATGTATAATCCTTTGATGTGTAAATGGAATGTAATGGATTACATTTATATATTGTATGTAAGGCATTAAAACACTATAATACTATACTTAAAAATTAAAAACAAAAAAAAATAAAAAAAAAATATAAAAAATTTTAGGTGATAATTGTAAAACTATTTTTAGAGCCTTCAAGCAATAAAGAAGAAAACAAATTCAATTGATGTTTATTTTTATTTAAAAAAAAACGGAAGTGACATTCCTGCGATCGTGATGAGTATTTAAGGAAAATAATAAGGGTATTAGAAATGAAGCTGGATACACTGTTCAAAATTGAAGAGTCTTTTTGGCCCCCCTGGACACGAACCTGTGCGAAATAGACATCTTCTTATCTAATCTTCAACAAAATATAGCCCGTAACCATTGGAGACCAAGGTCCTGTGTCCTCAATGGCACCTAGCTAGATTGACTTGGAAAGTCTATAGTATTATTTAAGCACAAAATTTAAACCCATCCTATTTGATGTCCCTAGACTACGGCTTTGTATGCTTTTAAATGAAATAGAATTTCTTCCGAAAACAAAAGAAATTGAAAAAGAGAGAAGAGAAAGTGGAAAAGAAAATTTCTAAAGCATTTGATGAATTTTGGCATCCTGCTCTTTTATCAAAAATGCGTGCTTTTGGTATCGATGAAACCCTTCTTCGTTGGATAAGTAACTTTCTTTCGAATCACTCTAGACAAGTAGTATTAAACGGATTCAAGACAATGCTGGTGTACCACAGGGTTCCGTTTTGTCTCCGACGCTCTTTCTCATTTTTATTAATGATCTCCTGTCTGCAATTACTAATTTATTAAATTGTTTCGCTGACGATAGCACCCTTAGCTTTTCATATTCGTTTCCAGATTCACATCCCTGCTCTTCGGACGTCGAACTGAATCGGCTAAATATGATGAGTACATTAAATTCTGACTTAGACAGCATTGTACAATGGGAATTTAAGAATCCTGTAGAATTTAATGCTTCGAAAACTCAATGCTGCCTTCTGTCGTTAAAGCGAGACGTACCCCCCCCCCCCCCCCTGCCATTATCTATGAGTGATTCACTTGCACCGAAGAAACTAATCAGCTTGCGATTTTAGGTACGTGTATCACAAACCATCTTTTATGGAATGATCACATACTTAACGTCGCCAAAAATGCCGCAAGATGTTTAGGTTTCCTTTGGAGATTCAAGAAATTCTTTTCCCCTTCTGATCTGGCTATTATCTATAAAAGTTATATACATCCAAAGCTGGTGGGCTGGTGCTCCAGCAACTTACTTGAACCTCTTGGACAGTATACAAAGACGAGCCTTCAAAATAATCGGAGACAGGAACATCATTGATACTTTTACGTCACTCGAACATTGGCGTAACGTTTCCTGTCTCTCACTCTTTTATCGTTACTTTAACGGTAAGTGCTCAAATGAAATATCCAGTTGTATTCCTCCCATTAAACGTTTCAACCGTAATACTCGCGCTCTCAGGAATGCTCATCAGTTTACTCTTGAACCCAACTTCGGTTGTACTGTCATGTACAGGGATTCGTTCTTTAGCCGTACTACGTGAATATGGAATGCCCTTCCATGCTCTGTCTTTCCCTCTCATTGTGATGTGATGAAATTCAAGACTAATGTTCACTGACATCTCCTTTCAAATATTATTATCATCTGCTTAGGTTTCAAAAGGTAACAAAAATAAGAGAACCCCGTTCTGTTAGAAATTACTAGATTCTATCAAACTCTATTTTTTCTCTTCTTCAGAACAGTTCATGAAAAATTTCATCTGAACCATTTGAATGGTTTCTGAGGCTTAAAAACGCAATTTAAAATATGCTTCACAAGTAAGATTCAAAATTTAAAATAGTTTTTATTTCGTCAAATTACGACCGTTATTCATAAATTTGCGGTCTTTGAAAAATCACAAAAATGTTTTACAAATTCTACAGCAACTACTGACCTAAAATTTCAACTTCGTATAGCCTAGAAATATTGACATGTCGTTAGCTACAATTTTGACAAGACTTTTATGACGCTCTACTTCTTATTGGCTTTATAGTCTACATAACTGGTTCTTTAAGGACGTTGGGAAACAAGAAAACGAAGTTTAACTGATTATGAATTTCATTTTCAGATAAGTTTTTGTTATTGCAGTTATAGAAAGTACAATAAGCTACAATTTAGTGAGCCACAGGAGAAGAGCCTAAAGGTAAAGAAGTTTGGTGGAGAATTGTGTTCCCAGAAGAAAACAGTTTATATATAAGCTCAATTCAATCATATGATCAATTCAATCATAAATTAATTTCCCAATTTTACGATGAAGGCAGAAATTCCAGGGAAAAGTTTCATTTAGTTTGACCTTCCATATGAGCTGGGCCTGATTTATTCAACAATCTCAAAAAAAAAAAATCTTAGAGTAGTAACCGTATGATTATGAAAGAAGGTCGTCCTATGTCCGGAATTTGGGTAAAGAAGTGGATTTTTATTGACATATAGAAGTCTAAACGAGCAATTTTGAACTCTCCAGAAAAGAGTTCTTAAAACATTGCTTGGCCAATGCTGTGCCGCGAACGAACGAGTACGCTAATTGCCCTATATTTTAAATCATTAATAAATCATTATTCGTTATCGAGAGCACACAGCAGACGTCGGAACCCATATGGTCTTGATTTGTGTTGATAAGCTCATCTCAACCGAAGTTATTTTGATATTTAAATAGAAATTCGTGGGAGCTATCATAATGTTGCGATAACGATATTTTGGGGTTAGTGACTCGATTAATGATAATTATGTTGATACTGATAAAGTTGCGAATCCATCTACTTGTAGCAGTGTTATGAACATGGTAACATTTGAATTCATAATAAGATGAAATTGGTACCAATTTTATCAGCTTGTACACCTAGTATTAATAAACTAGTAACTCTACTTCTACGCGTGCATGGTTCCTGGAGATGTATTTCAGATCACTCAACTTTTCCCCAGTTCTACTGATTTTCTTACGACCGTTTTTAGTCAAGTGCTTCTAGGTCTGCTAACTCGCACCTGCTAAGACGGTTGCATTGCATTGCTTTATTCGCAATCAACTAGTAACCGTTTCGAAGCGGATAGCCAATCCACAGCCAATTATGTCTCCGTTTGGTTCTACCATCTTCATTGAGATACATGATCAATTGAGACAGTAGACATACGGTCATCCATGAAGTCCAGGTGTTTGAAATACGATTTCAGAATAAACTGAATTCCTCTATTTCAGTTGACAAAGCCGCATGCATCATCATCATCATCAGCTCGACATCCGGGGCCCGGTCCTGGCCTTGTTCAACAAGTCTCTCCACCTATCCCGATATTGAGCCGACGCCATCCAGTTCCGCACCCCAAGGCTTCGGGCGTCCTGGTCTACGCCATTTCTCATGGTCTACCACGCTGCTGTCTACCATAGAATGTACCACAAAGGACTTTCTGAGCCGGTTCCTCTTCGCTCTGCATAATTTTTGTCACTATGCCTGCTTCAAGGTAAATTGCGTACAGTTCATGATTGTACCGTCTCCGGAATCGCCCTTCCTCACATATGGGGCCAACAATTCTCCTTAAGACTTTTTCCTCAACCGCGGCTAAGAGGTCTTAGTGTCTTTTGCTAAGTATCCAAGTCTCGGATCCATACGAGAGCACTGGCAGGACCATGGTCCTGTACAGCAGCAGTTTTGAAGTTATGGTGAGATTTCTTTATTTGAAGAGCTTTGATAGACTATCGGCTGCTACTATTGACCCAAGGTATTAAAAGGATTGCACCACTTCAAAGCCGCATGCAGTACAGTATTAATCTCCGAAATGAAAACAGCTTCCCATGCAGAAGGTGACATGTGTACCCTTCATAACAGCAGTCAATTTATCTGGATGCAAAACTTTTCTGTTTCGAGCGACACCTGAAGAATACTTCTTAAAAGCCGACTTTTCACAAATTGGTCAATTTAGTTGGAAGTTGCGTGTCTGTCTGTCAACATCCAACTGACTTTGTGCCACATCTTGGGTTCAAAATTGGTACCACCTACAACAAGGCGGTTAATTTCGCAGAAATTGCCAAAGCGTTCTTTATCGTATCAATATTTTTGCAGCTGCAGGTACCATAACATCATGTCTGAGCACATCGTTGTCATAGCCAACCTTGACATTCAAGTCTCCCATCACCAGTATGATGGTTCCACCTGATGGTGTATTATCATAAGCAACACTCAGCTAGTTATAAAACATCTCCTTCTCTACGTCAGTACAGAACTCCGTTGCGTTCGGGTGTAACACTTCATGATGTTGACGTGATGTCTTTCAGAATCCTGTCACCTTTAGGCTCCCAGGAAAGGCAATGGCGCCTGCAAGATGAAGACTCAACATACCCCTTAGCCATCAAACAACGGAGTAAATTTCCGTAACAAAAAATACGCAAAAAACACGATTTTGAGTTCGGTACATCGCTGTGGTCTGATTTTGGTAATTTCTGTATTACAAAGGTTTACAACTTGAGAAGCAAAAACAGTAAACCCCAATAGTTTTTAAATACATTTTTAAAAAATATCCATCTTCAAGTAGCTTTTTTAAAAAAAAATGTTGGCTTCACACGAAACACACATTATCTCTCGACGCACAAGGTATATTATTTTCAATCACAATTTCATACAAAAATAATTTGTAATATTTATTTTACCATCTCATTGCACATAAATTCAAAAAAAAATTCTAGTACTGCAATAGACTAAGACCAAGCACAAGTCCAAAAGGAGCCAAGAAACTCCAACCAACAACAACAGAAGAAGAAAAAAAAAGGACGAAATCACCCAAAAGTACCATATATGCAGACAACTCAACTTGTTTGTATGTTTGTAGATGCTAAAATGTAAAACTGCGAACACAAATTCAAATAATGTCCCATCCACAATTCCATTTGATTTGGCTCACAATATAATATATGAAATTACCAAAAGAATCACATGGGAATAAAATATCAAAATTGAATAAATTTCGTCCTCCTTATGCTTGAATGGATTTTTGGTCCTTGTGATACTCTGGCTCTTTTGGCTTCCTTCAACCAGCCCGCGCCCGCGCCCGCTTCTGCCACTTCCACACGGGAAATAAACGGAAAAACTATATGCAGATATAATATTCAGCAAAAAAAAAAAAAAGCGAATATTGCCTTTTTCTCTCCCTTTTCTTCCCGGAACCAGTCCCTGCCTGGCATGGTCCTGGTACTTGTTCTCGTTGAGGAAAACATCATATGGTGAAAGAAGGCTATGACGATATGTTGGTTTTTCTGTGGGATGTGTGATATGCTAGGCGATGTCAATTTCCTGAATGCATGCATAAATGAGAAACCTTCGTGTCTGCAACAAGGACCATTTTGAAAAACATCCATGGAAAGTAACTTGTATAACTGCCAGCCAAGTGATATTCAATTCCTTATGCCATCCAAGTGGCGATTGATAGTTTTTTTTTTTCTCTTTTATCGTCGGTTTTTTTTTCTGTTGGTTGTATTTTTTATTTGTTTTTGAATCAATTTCTGTTGCTGGTGAAATCATATTTTGGTTCTGATAATATAGACAGTTGTGGGGAGAAATAAGAGACATTTGTAGACATTTTGTTCAGTAAAAATATTACTTTTAACTTTTACGTTAAATATTTACTCAACACCCTAGGTCACCGAAATTTTTATTGTAATTCATTTATTTTATTTGTAGATATATTATGCAGATGTGATCTTTGGGAGCTCCATAAAAAATCCTTTACAAGTTTTACCAATTTGTCCAAGATGTCCAATTTTCGATCACTTTTTCCAACATTTGTCGGCTCTAAGTTATCGATCGATTTGGGGTTATCAGCACTAGTCTAGTGAATTAACATATCCCCACAGAAAATATAGTCTAGCGTTGTTAAATCGGATTATCTTGGAGGCCAAAGCCAATTCACGGGTCCAAAACGGGAAACTATGCGGTTACCAAACGTTTCCTTCAATAAATCAATTGTGGCACGCAGTATGTAACATGTTACGCCGTCCGTCTTATTAAAACCCCATCACTTCATGGTTGCTCAATTGTGGAACTTTATCATTGACTGTAACGTTCTGTTCAGCATCGTGATGCCACCAGCCCATAAAGCACGTCAGACATTCAGCAAATACGGTGGTTTTGTTTATTGACGTATCGATTCAACCAAAATTGAGCTTTATCGATAAGCCATCTCGTTAAAAATGTGTTGCCAATTTTTTTTTTTTTCAATTTGCGCGTGCTCATGGGGATTTTTGGTGTACCCTTTATATGTTCAACACAGCGTGGGCATGAAGGATAGGTTGGCATGGGGAAGGGGAAGGTGTATGGAAAGGTGTGTGGCGCAAGGTACTGAGACTGAAGGTGGTGATTGTCTCAGATTCTATCTCCAGGATTGGCGCCTGGGCTAAAGCGGAGAGATGCCGTGTCTCATATCTATGTCCCTTTATAATTTGCATTATTTTGTTCATTGTCATATTTGTTGGGCATACTACTCAATCACATGTTGTTAGTGTTATGCCTGAACAACATGTAATGAGTAAACCAGCGGCCCAACAATGATCAATGATAATGGAATAAAAACATGACATAGGACTACGGCAGGGATCGAACCTGTAACCATGAGGTTGACAGGCGACCACGCAAACCATCGCGCCACGACCAACCCCAAGCTCAAGGTTCAATTCCATTAAAAAAAAAACACTATTTATATTTTTATTTTGTTTTTAGATTATTCTGATCCCAAGCCGAACACTCTACCTCTGTCCCGAATGGTATTCTTCTTTAAACAATACAACAATACGATAATCTTATCAAATTCCAAATAAATCCGATTACTCTGTAAAAAAATTTAATTTTTTTTGATTAAAAGTCCATATTTAAATTTTTTATTTTGGTTCCAATAAATTTTCAAAAAGAATACAACATTTTGCAACTAATTTTTTTTTAAATGTCAAAAACAATAATTTAATTAAAAAAAATGTCCAAAATACTTGTCTTGTCTTTCACTTTTTTACCGCTCCTTCCAAAAGCATTGTTCTAGTGAAATAGCCATTTGCATTCCTCACCTTAAACAATTCCACTGTAATACCCGGCCCGCTAGGAATGCCCATCAGTTCACCCTTCAGCCCAACTTTGGACGCACTGTTAAGTACAGAGAATCCCTCTTCAGCCGCACCACACGAATGTGGATTGCTTTACCGGGCCCGATTTTTCCTACCCATTTCGATGCTCCGACATTCAAAACCAATGTGCCTCGGTATCTCCTTTTAACTCCTATCCCATTTCCCTAAACACTCGTACTGTGTTCAAACATTTTAAGGGTAGTCTTATCCCCTTTAGTGCACGCTTAATATATACGTAAAACACAAAATGTATAAAACAAAATCACCGAAAATAAATGTTGATCAAAAATTAAACTGTCAGGAAAATCTTATCGAAAATACCAGTTCCATGCTCAAAAAAAGTTTTGTAAAAAAATTTTCAGAAATATAAAATTTGGTAATTTGTGGGATCGCCACGTTAAACCTATTTAAATTTTTCACACTTGGGAAGCACTGTTCCATTCAAATAGATGTCTCGGAATAGACTTGTACGGATCTAAAAATGGGCAGCATAGGTATTCGGTCTTCCAGTTTCTCCGAAAATCTACCCAACCACCCGCACATGAAGGAAGTGTTCGTTGCAAGAGTACAGAATCTTCACTTATGATGGGTCCATCACCAGCAAAGAATAAATGATTCACTTTGGGGCCCGTCATCTTATCCCCAAGCAGAAAGTAAAGGTCTGTATAATAAAGATCAAAGACACTCCCCTGGTGAACACCTACTCTAACTGAGAACTCTTCGGAGATTCCTCCGGGGCATCTTATCTTCGCTTTAACTTGCTCCTGCATGTCCATGATATTATCTGAACGTAGACTTCCGAAACTGCTCGTTGCTAAGTGGAAACCATATCAGATCAATATTTCTTCATTTTGATTCTTATACTCTGGATATTCTGTGGTTGACCGCAACAAATCCGCACTGGTGGTCAGACTGCCGTATTATTTTTCATCCAATACCGGCTTAACGATCTTCATGGTGTGTGACATCAGCTTGATAGAACGTTACCTGTCACAATTTCCTGGTAGATTGGTAGACTGATTAGGCTTTTGGTCATCGCAAATAATTTTGGAGATGAGAACCATGAGGCATTTTGACCCTATATTTACCATCTTTTTCCAGAACCCAGAGGATATCCCATTTGGCCCCATCGCTTTCCCCTTTTTGGAGTTTTTCACCGTAGCACAAATTTCTTCGAATGTTGAATATTGAATATTTCAAAATGACTGTTTCTCATCCCTAATAACAAAAAAAGTATTTTGGGGAAATTCTGAGTTTTTACTAGGACGAGGTGAGACTTAGTCAATCGAGACCAAGACGAAATTGCAATTCGTCAATTACGACGAGACCGAGAAGAAACACCAAAAGTCTTGCCTCGGTCTCGTCTCGTGGCCAGTCCTACAAATATGTCAACATTAAAATTGACAATTCTATGGTAGACGCCGTAGACCAGGACGCCCAAAGCCTTGGGTTTGCGCAACTGGATGGCGTCGGCTCGATACCGGGATAGGTGGAGAGACTTGTGGAAGGAGGCCAAGACCGGACCCCGGTTGTCAAGCCGATGATGATGATGAAAATTGATTGAGAGTTAAATGACTTTTAAGGCTTGATTCCGAACTTCCAAAGCCCTGAGTGAAAACCCTTTCATTACAAACTAAATTATACTCATATTTCGTTAGTGTATATTCTTCATAAAAATACAATATTCTTTACATAATTTATTTTAACCAATATACCCACCTCCTTTGACTTTTCAACCCCAACGTATCCCCTATATGAGACATAAAATCCCCCTACTTCAATAAAAATACAACAAAAAAAAACACAAAACAAAATTCTATAAGGTTTATATATTCTTTCTCGATTTCCGTTATGGATTCACAATTGGGCAGAAGACATTCAATAAGCAATTTGATATTTATTCGGTATTTCGCCAATAAATCCCACTCAAAAGTGAACAATATTTTGTATCCCTCTACAATAAAGTAATATTAACAACAACAACAACAACAAAAAGCGAGAAAAAAGAAAAATGAGAAAAAAAAAAGGAAAAAGTCTTCAAAAGTAAATCTGTTGCTTGAGCTTTCTCGTATATACAAATGTTCACCCACAGATAACGTGTGCCAATGTCACCGCCTGCCTGTGCCCTCCAACAACGTCGACACCGACAACGACGCTCTCGCCAAGCCGCGCGCATTCAGACCTCCCCTTTTCGTTTGGCCAACACAAATCAACCCTTGATTTTTTCGTATTTTTTTTTTTTGTCAATTTTTTTTTTATTGCTTTGCAATTTTTTATTTCCATCAACATGGAACGTTTGCATAATATTTGAATAAATGTTTAAAGTGTTGTCCTTGTTAGTGATAATTTATCATGATTTTGTTGTCTACTGTAAACGTACACACACCTTCCCTTGAGTTGTTTTTCCATTTCTCTGTCGAAAGTGCAATTTCGATATTTTTCGATATACAATTTTTTTTTTGTTATATGATTGCTCCTGTTTATCTGGGTGTTTTTTTTTCGTCCTTTGCTCTTGGTAAAGTAAGAGATTGTGTGTGTGTGTGTGTTTGTCTGTTTGTATATAAATCGTTATTACCGAATATTTATTGGGAAAATATTGAAAAATCATTGGAAAATTCTACGGGTTGGGATGGTCGGTCTGTGCCTGGGTTGTTCAATGTTCAGCCAACAAGGTTTATAGGTGAGATTGTATGTTAATAGCCAGGTCGAGGTGTTTTATGGGGTAACACACAGCGAGATTTTTCCAATTTGCCGTAATGTTTATTTTATAAGCGGCATCGATGGCGACGAAATTGAACTATTCAGCCAAAAAGATCAAATGTGGGTTGAGGTTTGGAGGGTGGCCATGATGATGATGATAAGATACACAGGTGTTCCAGTAAAAACCCAGTCCAGCCCATATTCCATTACAAAACCCTATCCATCCCAGCCAGACCGATTGAATTGATGCGTGCTATTTGCGCGCAATGGCGATAACTAAAATAAATTGCGATATTTTCTTGCAATTATTATTGAATGAGGATGTTTTCATATTCGATATTTTTTTTTTTTTTCTTTTTATTCATTTTACTTTTTTGTCTTTACCGTTATACCTCTCTACAAGCTGAATGCTGGACATAATTTTTTTTTTCCTGGCTCTGGTAAAAGCTATAAGTATCCTTATTACTGCAAATTGGAAGAATATAATGACTCTTCATGAATTATGGTCCTTTGGGCGATATGTATATCATGTTTGGTGTTGGGTGTGAGTTTGCCTTTTATTTCTGTAGGAGGGAGGGTTTGTAGGTTGAAAGAGGAGTGTTATAATGGATTTTGATTAAACCGGATCAGTTCAATTTTATTAAGTTTAATTCCTTAATTTGAGCATATTAAGTAATCGACGTTGAAATTATAATATACTATGGCTCCAGTGTGAGTATAAACAAATTATAAAGCGTATATATTGGTAAGTTCACGAATACAAATAATTAAATTTACAGTTGTGCTGTGTTATTTGTAGGCTTAATCATTTTTCATGAATATATAGAAAAAGACCTTTAAATGAATCCAGTTTTGAGAATTACGGTAATTAAAAAGAATATATTGTAACCTCCTCCTTAGCCTCATCTCGAGGAATGGGACAAGACCTAGACGATACTATTTTCTAAGGATTCGAGGCGGGACCTAAACAAGAACGAATCGGCGCGGCGGTCTTTGTAATAAAAAAAAAAATTGTAATTCAAAGTGATGTCAGGCAGGGTTGTATACTTTCACCAACATTGTTAGTGATTTCCTACACACAGCTTTGTCGAATGAAAATTGAGGAATTGAGTAGAATCTGCAAGCTTATCTCAAACACCTTGACTACGTGGATGACGTATTATTCAGCATCATCATCATCGCCTCGACAACCGGGGTCCGGTGCATCCCAAGGCTTTGGGCGTCCTGGTCTACGCCATCTCTTTAGCGTAAGCATACTCTACCACGTTGACGTCTACCATAGAATGTACCACAAAGGACTTTCCGAGCCGGTTCCTCTTCACTCATGTGAACCAGGTGCCCTGCCCACCGGAGTGTACCGAGCTCAATTTTTGTCACCATGTCTGCTTCAAGGTAGATTGCGTACAATTCATGATTGTACCGTCTCCGGAATAGTCCTTCCTCACATGTGGGGCCAACAATTCTCCTTAAAACTTTTCTCTCGAACTCGGCTAAGAGGTCGGAGTGTCTTTTGCTAAGCACCAAAGCCTCGGGTCCATTCGTGAGTACTGGCAGGATCTTGGTCCTGTATAGCAGCAATTTTGAAGTTATAGTGGATTCCTGGATTTGAAGAGACGTATTCTTGCTCTCTCATAATACCATGGATCTCCATGAAATGACGTCAAAGGTTTAGCTTAGAGTGACTATTCTCTTGAATAATGAATATGTGCTTCTTAACGGACTTCATGCTGGAGCAGGGCAGGAACCCATTGTAAGTGGCAGGGTATTGGCCATACGCTTCAAAAGTGTAACAAGTTCATTGTGGGTCAAGCGATGCAATTGAACCCTTTCATTTAAACAGACAGACGAGGAGGTCTACTTAGAAGCACTTGATAAGAGATGAGAATTCAAAATTCTCTCTCGTGATGAGCCCTGTGAAAGAGGCCCTTTAATACCTTATTTAAAAGACCTTTCTGTAGTAAGAAACAGATTTTTAACCGATATAGTATCTGTAAGTGATTTTTAGAAAGTAGAATTTGTATTAAGATTGTATTAATTTACTTTATCGAAGAAGCTTCAGTGGACCTTTTAAAAAACAAATTCTTAGAAGCTTTACGAAAGAAACAACATACAATTGTTTCCTATTTTTCAATTTCAATTGATAATTTTAGCAAAAAAAAAGGATTTAATTTCTGCTACAATTCCCTTTGAAAAATCTTGTAGAGAGAGTGCCCAAAAAAGGTTGTAGAATCAAGCTTTGAAAACTTAACTATTGATTCGTGACCCGTGTAAGTTTTAGGGGCCCAGTTTTTCGTCTTCTCTAAAATTAGTTAAGATCGATTTAGCTGTAATGAAATATCGAAGTTTTCGACTACTCACTACTGCATGAGGTGTGATTTTAGAAAGCTACGCCTTTTTTTAAATTTTTTGTTGCTTGCGGGTGCAACAAAATTTTGAAACAAAAAATAGATTGAGTAGAATCTGCCCACTGCTACTTTTCTTATAATTGTATTTATAGAGAAAGGTAAAAATGATTTGCATAGGAAAGATAGGGCAGATTTTTTGTTGGCACAGTTGATTGAGAAATTATGTTTTGATTATCTCATTAAATCCCAGGAGGGAGGAGAATAAATTGCTGCCTAGACTGGGGATCGAACCCACACATCCAGGGTAGCAGTCAAGCACTACCTCCAATGCACCGGGGCCACCCACAAATGAAATTTCATGAATATCCGCTTGAAAACAAAAAAGAAATAAGTTTTTAGTAAAACATGCTCAAAGTCGCAAAAAATTCAGGGCACATTGTCACGTCTACTTTCTTGAAAACAATTTTTTTTGGAAACGGTTTCAATGATTTTGGTAAGTTTTTAAGAACATGTTTTTATGGAAAGAAACTACATTAAAAATTAGAATTTAGTAGAACCAACCCATACCACCCCGAATCTCAAACCCACTGCTACCACAAATGTTTTATATCTTGGTTTACTTTACAGATTTATTTTAATTTGCAAAAACAAACGCTTAAAAAATGGTCTTTTCGAAATTCGACCACTTTTTATTTCAATCCACCCACTGCCACGCCCATTCCTTGACTCCTTTTTATATTTACAATTTGCCACAAAAATCATCATTACAGAAGAAAACTATGAGCTTCTGACGTAATTCGAAAAACTTGAGAGGTAATTTTCTCGCTATCCACACAATCACAATTTAACTACAGAACACTCTTAATCAACATTTTTTGAAGAACTTACCTTATCTTCTCTTCAATAATTTTCTACATCCATTCCATAATATATGAACTCCATTTTTTTTCCAACAAAGAACAAGAACATAACTAAGCTACAAATCTAAATATTAATAACAAGCAGAAGCTTTAAAATCACAGATTTGAATAGCTCCCTCCATGAGGTTCATTTTCATGATGAACATCAAAAACTGTGTTTTCTGGTTTTCCTCTCCTGTTGCTTTCCAATCAATACTCCATATCACAACAAAACACAACCACCAAAATGAGAAAAGTATAAATATAGTGAAACATAACCCTCAGGAACAACAAACCTCAGGTATACTCAATGGATTACAATATCTGGATACAAAAGTCCTGATTCAACTGTTACTCGTAGTTGGGGGGCTTCTATTGCTGCTATTGCTGCTACTGCTGCTGCAAATCCACTTCTATATTTTATTTATTTACGATTGTTTTCTCAAGGAGCAGCTTATGCCCTAAATCAGAACAGTATTTATACATACCTTGCCTTCCAGCTGTGTAGGATGCATTGATTGGGTTCAGAACTTGGATAAGAATTGGGGTTGCTTTGTAAGGCGTTAAGGGGTGTGATTTGGTATAGGAGTTTATCCGCAAACGGGATTCTGAGTCAGCAGGGACTGCTGCCGGTTAATAGTGGCGGATTGATTGGAAAATTGAATTCTTATAAAGTAAATACTCACAGGACTGAGCTTCGAGGTCGGGAAATTGAAGCGGAACGATTTATGGAATCATATACACATACCTTCGTGATGGCAAGGTACAACTGAGAGAAGGTTTGAAGGAGTAAGGAGAGCACATGTGTGTGTCTTGGACAAACATCGTTTGGTATCGCAATACACCTTCTGACACGCCATCATTTCAAAAGATGTACTCGGAATTATGGAGCGATATGATGGAGTACACAGAGGCACAAAATTCCTGATTCTGCTACTTCGTATGATGAGGCTGTGTGGCATTGTCGCAATATTATCACCGTCGCGTTGTCGTTGTAGCAAAATCATGACCGGAATACGTTGGTTGGATTTTAGATTTATATCGCCCTGAACTCCGTCATCCTTCCCGTTGTTGGCCCAAGTCAGGTTCCAAAGATGTGACGGGTGAAACACTCGATGGCAACTTCTATGCAAGGTGTTCCAATAGGTATACGATGCACGCAGCAGACGAGGAGGAGGATTTTAAAATTATAAATATATGTGAGAGTAGTTCGGAGGAATGATAACGATGTTGGCAACAACGTGGAGGCAATCAAACGTAAAACGATTGCCAGCCAATCCGTGTAGTTTGTACATGTACCTATAACAATGCAATCCTAGTCTGTTGCTTTTCCCAGCGATGATGAACGAACGCTGTGAAGGAGCGGAGGAGTAAATGTCGATGTCGATGATTGTTATGATATTGCGCCGAGCTGTATCTACTGATGATGGTTACAACGACAACGATGACATTCTTGAGTAAACTAAACCCCGCGAGTAAATTGCAAGGAGCTCCTGCTCCTGCTCCTGCTCCTGCTTCTGGTTCTCCTAGCAAAGAAAGGATAATAAATTTTCATTGCATTGTGCACAGTTTACAGCATTCGGCAGTGCACGGTGGCATCAGTATACAGGATGGGGGTACCACGACGACGGTGGTAATGGTGGGTGGTTTGAAGGAGGGAGAAGAACTACCTACCTACCTACATTTTGTACATGCGGAATACAAATGTGGATACAATTTTGAACAAAAGCTTGCATATTTCAAAGTGAGTTACTTTTTCTTTTTTTTTTAGTACTTCTGTCATTTATTCTCTGTGAGTTTGTGTTTGGTTATGTAGATCAAGGACGATATACATACATGACAAGGATATGAAAAGGATGACATGCGGCCCTCTCGATCTACTTTTTCCAGAGTATACTTGGCTATATAGGTTTTTTTTTTGTTTTTTTTTTTTGCTATGTTTAAAGAAATATGAGACTCCTTTTATTTATAGAGAAGAAAGTTATGAGATAGACAGAGATAAGAGAGTGAAACGACTTTAAGGAGCATGTTACACCAAAGCAAAATAAGTAAAATCATTCAATGTACAATTCAAACATTTATTCGGTTTTGTATAGTTAACGAACGATTCAACAATTTATAATCAGCATCAAGTAGGAGGGGTAAAAGTAAGTAAACTTATTTCAAAATTGATGTTTTACTTACTTGTATTTGAATTAGTTAATGAGCTTTACCATCGTATTGTTGATGATTGGTTAAGATGGGTTGAGCTAAATTTTGAGTGATTTCTATTTAAGAAATATTTAAGCCAAAATTTACTCAAAATTTTATCAGTTGTGGATTAAAAAAAAATGTATTCTTTAACAATAACTGTTCTTCAGTCAAATTAGTGACATTGTAAACTTTTTATAAGTTTTGGAATATATATTTTTTCTGCAAAATGCTTCAACAATTTTAAAACACAAAATATTCTATTATTGGGGAATTTATGGTTAGATGAGAATGAAGTAGTGAGGAAGTGTGAAGATTTCAAAACATTAATTTTTTGCACTCTTAAATGAATTCTAGCGAATTTCCTATACTTATTTCAGCAATACAATTTGATACCTTTACTATTTTACTGTTATGACTACCTCGAAATGAATCACCGTATTTATGAAATATTACGGTTAGAAGAAGCAAATTATAAAAAAAAAAACGGAGTATTACTTCACGAAAATGACGACGGACATTTTTGTGCAAATTAAATAGAATTTAAGTACAAATTATAAGTTTTTTATTCAACGGAATTGAAGAATTTGATGGACCAAAACTTAAAACATGTTTTAAACTTTAAATTTATCACTTACAGAAAAGTTATATTTTTTTTAAATCCAATTATAATTTAAATAATAAAATCAAGAAAATTAATATTTTTCAAATATCCTCCCTTATCTAAAAATTAGGCAGATTATTCGATGTTTTTAAATAAAACTTTTTGTCTTCAATTTTTTATTAGTGTATCTCTTAGCTCTATTTATATATATATTATAACTTCTATACTTATAGTAGGGTGGATCAGAATTTACTTGTTTTTGTTTTTTAAAGCTTTTTGTTGAGAATTATATTCTTCTGTTCCTAAGAAAATCTAGAATTTAGTACAGATTTTTAAATTGACGTTTAAAGTTTTAAGTTCTTACAAAAGTCCCTTTATTTCAAAAATAATATTAATAGTAATAGCAATATTTTTTTTGTACAAACGTAGCTTAAAAAAAGGATTCAAAAATAATTATTCAACATTTTTTGAAACAATCACTTTTTTAAAATAAATCAATTTTCTTATGGTTTTGAATTAGTTTTATTTCATCTTTTCTTCTTTTTTAAATTTATTTTTCATAAATAAATGAATTGAAAACAAGAAAACCCAAAAAAGAAAGGAATTGAGTTTTGAAAGAACTAATTAATGATTACATTCAAATTTCATTGTTATAAAATAAGGATTAAACATAAAATATTTTTTTAAACTCTAATATAAATATTATAATTTTTGGTTAGTTAGTTATAGTTTTTTTTTTCTTCAAAAACATTGATAAAAAAGTAAAGAAAGCTTGGTTATCATAATCAATTCCGGACTTTTACCACCATTCATTTGATAAATTTCAATTTAAAAATATATTTCTGTTTGAAAATTCTTTAGAATTATTGCTGGTAACCTGGCGTAACCGAAACGAGACTTTAGATGTCTTATCTCGGTGTCATCTAAATAGAAAGTTTTCAATCTCGTTTCCCTCTTGTAGAACTAATCCTAATCCTAAAATTTTTCTGTGAAAATTGAGGAACAACTATTTGAATATAGACACTAACTAAAACTTATATTGAAAAACATTCCGTTTTATTATTAGACACAATTTTTAGAAAATTTTCCAGAGATCAGAAATAAATCAGAACCCTGTGCAAGGGCTTTCTAATAACGGTTATTTGATGTACTTTTCAACGAAAAAAAAACATCGGTCAAGTTCTGAGAGTAACCCTTATTTTTTTAGGTTACGGTTAACACTGAGTTTTATTTTTGAGAGAAAAAAAAAACAAATCTCATCTGCAATTTTATCAATCAGAATGCCAGTTGGTATAACGGTTAGTATTTTGTAAGCCATAATTCATGCAGATATGTAGGCTATTAGGCTTTTTATTTTTAGTCATCGGTTTCAAAAGTATTCTCATCAAATTAGAATTTTTTTTTGCATTAACCATTTTTGATTTATCTTCAGCAAAAAAAGTTAAAGGTTGAGCTTTTCCATTAATTTTTACGTAAAAAACTCAACCATTGAAAAATATTTTTGAAAATAAAAAATAAGTGTCAACCGATAACCAAATTTTTTTTTTTAAATAAATTTCAAACCGTAACCAAATTCTCTCGAAAAAAATTTAGTTACTGTCTGAAAATGACAATTGAAAATTAAGGTTGACAATTATTTCTGATCAATTTTCTTAAGCTGTCTCGTCTCGGTTTTGTCTCGTGGCCAGCCTTACCTGGAACTTGCGAAGCTTGCCATGTTACTGTAAATTACTATAAATTGCCTGTAAATTCTAGAACTTCAAAATTCTCAAATCATCATTTGTGTGTATATCTACGTTTATGAATATTTTATAATGTATAAAATAAATTTAGTTGAAATATCTATAAGTAAAATATCGATTCAATATTTTGAAAATTTAACAACATGTTGCAGGTGTGAACTGTGAGAGATTAAGGTTTTGTTTATGGCAAAACAATATGAATATGAGAACGATTAGAATAAATAAACGAAACTCTATTGGAAATAATAGTCTTTATTAAATGTATGTATGTATCCTTCATATTTATTCATTTCTCTCACAAAATAAAAATTACCTGAAAAGATTATTTTTTTTTTTAATACATTTTTTTTTCCTTTCAAGTGGAGGAAAGGCATCTACTAAAAGCGGATTAAACTATAATTGAAATATTCAATTTTGCTTTCCTTTATAAGTTTTTTAAAAAAATTTTAATGAAAAAAAATAAAACTGATAAAAAAGTACGTATACGCCACAGTTGGCAAGTGAAGTAGAATTTCAGGAAAATTTATTTTGACATAATTGCGAATATGGACTTGGCGTAAATTAAGCACCACCCATTTTCAATTAAAAAAAAAGTTTGTGCCGCCGTCCGTTTCCAGTAAAGATTTGTTAAGACTTCGCAAAGATTCATATTTCTAGCCCAAAGGTAAAAAAAAATGTCTATGATTTTCAATAATTAAAAAAAATGAAAATAAGAAATATGAATCTTAAAAATGCTTTCCGTTGCATCTCCATACCTCCATACCATGTTCCTACAAGACTTAAAAAAAATCAATTTTACCATACACCGTATCGGGTTATAAACAATTTGGTAGATTTCGATTTCCTGACCAAAAAAAAAATAATCTGACTCCATACGTATTCAAACAAATTTGTTCACCAACTTAGATTTTTTTGTTTGAATTCGTATGGATCCAACCCAAATGTTGTTGCTTGTCAGATGATGATGGAATGTGTTATCAAACAAAAACCACAAAATATTGAACTGTCAACTTAATACCAAAATGTATACATACTCCCACACGCCCACAACATACCTAAACCCGCACTGCACGATATTTATAAATAAAACTTTCCAATTTATTTAAAAACAACCAAATTTATTTATAATCCACTATAATATTTTAATCTCAACAAAACTAAGCCACACCTTCAACAACAATAATAATTATTATTATTGTTTTGTTTTCTCTGTCATAGTAAAGTTATCAACAACTTTGATGATTCATCTTTTAACTCTTCACAGAAGCTAACAAACATCATAATCTCGTCTTAAATAAAACATTTAAAACCACTTTATACTGAATGTTTCTCTTTTCTTTGAATTAAGTTAAAACTAGATATAAATAAATTAAATCCAAAGCAATATATGTACCTTTGATTAAACAGCAAGAAGAGAGGTTAAAGCCCTCTGGTAAGGTAAGGTATTGTCCAGTTGTACAAGCAGCTATCCCATAGATAGAAATCAACTTATATGCTTATAAGCTAACAGGTGCTCGCCTATTAATTATAAATTTTGCAATCATCATTAAATCCCGTTCCAACATCATCTTTGTCCATCCGTTACAATGCACCTTCTCATCTAGCTACGACAACGACGACGACGACGTATTGTCGTATGTGAGTACATAATATTATGAGAAAAGTAGAAAGGTAAAGAATTTTTGAAGACGAAGAACAACAAGTTGAAGATGATGATAAAGATGATGATGCTATTTTGCGAGCTAAATAAAAAAAAAAAAAACTATATATACGTACATACTTAGGTACATTCAGCATCTTAAGCTTCATTTCACACACAGCAGAAGATCTATCTTCTTATTGTGTACTGACCTTAAACTTCGTGAGCTTAGAGAGCTCACTGAATCTACTTATGTTGGGTTGGTACAATGCTGTGGAGAATTTTTTGTCTTTCGTTGTGAAATCGGGGGATAACTTAAACATTTAAAAACAGAAACTCTAATATCTTTTATATGAAAGATTCTCCAAAAAAAAACAGTTTTTTGGTTTTAATTTAATCGAAAAATTTTGAACAATTTTTTTTTTCAAACTGAGTAAAAATCTTTCGTAAATTTTGAAAACTCGTGTATCCGCTACCATTTAAAAAAAAATTAAACTTCGAAGTTCAGTTAAGAATCCTTGAAAATCAAAATCCAAAAAAATCTAAAATCCTCGAAACGGGAGATCTTGATCACACAACCTCAAAATTTAGAAACCTCGAAATTCTAAGAACTGAAGTAAGAAAACTTGAAGCAAAATCATGTAAATCAATAATTCCAAACACCGAAATTCTAATAAAAAACTAAAATTTCGAAAACCCAAGATCATTGATGCCACAAAATCCCAAAAACCTAAATCATACAAATCAAAAATACCGAAATTTCAGAAAGCATCAGTTAGCTACTTCCGGAAAAAAATATTGCAAACGAAAGTCACTATAAAACTGAAATTTAAAAATAATATGCGGAACAGAAATTTCAAAACTTTGAAAACTCAAAATTCTTACAGCTATCAAATTTTAGAAAACATTAATCTAGAAAAAAAAACCATATTCCCAAGCGTCCAAGGTCCAAATACCCAAAATCGTGATAAAAACCCGTTATTCTGAAAACCAAAAATCCCGAAACAAAATTATGAAAACCAAGATTCTGAAAACTAAAAATTCCGAAAATCTTAAACCAGTTAATCCCGAAAAGCCAAAGTTCCAACAACATTTCAAAAAAACATGAAATCCAGAAAACCCAAAATCCCATAATTCCACGATCACATGGTCTCGATAAAATAAAATATTTTAGCATTTAGTTTTAAGCTTTAGAGTTAAGCTTTACAGATTTTAATGAATTTAGAGATTTTGGGGTTCTGGTAAGCTGTGTGAGTTTTTGGAATTTCAGATTTTGAGTTCATGGAATTATTGGTTTACCTACAGGATTTTGGGCTTTGTGAATTTTAGGATTCTGATTTGGATCTTCAAACTAGATTTCTTTTTTTTTCTCAGAACAATCAAAAGTATTTTTGCACATCACTGTCTTATGTGATATTGGCGGCAAGATGCCGACTACGACAATATAACCTACAACAGTCTACAGAAGATACGGAACGAGTATCTTTTTTTTATATTATTTTTTATTTTCATTATGTTTTATTTTATTTCTTTTTTGTTTTGTTTTAATTTCTTGTTGTTTTGTCATATTATTTCTACAGACTATAATATACAACACAGCTGCTGCGTCTATTATAAAAGATACTCTCCCATGGCTAAGGTTTCCAGTTGTGCTTTTGAGTTGCGGATTCGCGTTTGTGCAAAAAAAAAATAAATAAAAAGAAAAGCTGAATTTATTATTAGCTAGTAGCATAGTTCTGCCGTGTATCTTACAAATTTCTCATAAAAAAAATTAAAAAAAAAAATCGGTTTCATTTCTGTGTCAGTGTGCCTTATTGTTTCCATTTCCACGCTCGCTCTCTCTTACAAAATAATAATATAATCCCTTCATCCGAAGATCTTCGCAGAAACATGTCAATGGGATTATCTATGTTAGCTACGGTTCTAGGTCTGCTCCTTGTTGCTGGTATCTTAGGTGAGTGACAAACAATGATGATGATGAAGATGATGGAAGAAGCTTTATGCCTTCCAGCTGAGTTGGATGTAGCTAGTCCCTAAAATGAAATTGCTGATTTTGGTCAGAAATGTTTACCTAGTTGATTGACTGTTGATCCATCTACCTTCAAAGTGCCAAGCCGCTGTTGTTGTACCGGTATATAGGGTAGAGTGGTCGGTAAACATACAAATTTCATTAAAGACAAAAAAAAAGAAAGTATCATCTTTTCTGTGGCGCTGGCAGTAGTTGAAATGTTCAAAAAGATTGTCATGACATCACGCGAGTGTTTAAACCCACCTTTACAGTGGCGGTCGTTCCAAGAATAAACATTATATATTTTTTTTTTAGTTGTTAAGCTTGAGATAATCACATCAACATTAGTCATCCAGCTTGGTGAAGAATTTGCTTGGGTCAAATTTATTTTAATCACGATTATTGAATTCTGTCCAAATGTTTATACCAACTATAGAACGAGTGATGTCAGGTTTGTTTGGAGCTCTAGGTCGTGTTTTTTTTTTTTTTTAGAAATAATTACCATCTGCGCCATAGGATATCGTATGATTTAATATCCGGGAAAATGTTTTATTAGTTAGTATCATTCATTGTTTCGAGAATGGAGGGAATCATGTTATTATGCCTAAATTGTTGTTAAACAATAGTACTATTAAAAGGTGTGTTTTATGTTTTAATTTTTTTTTTCTTCATTATAACAGGTTCTTGCTAAATTAATTCAGCTTACAACAAAAATATATTATCAATAGGAAAATGTTTTTGTTTTGAATTATTTGTAATACACAATTTTTTTGGGACAAACAAATCAATAAATTTTAACCATAAGCTTTAATAACAAAGGAGTAAATTAAACCCAAAATAGTAAATAGTATCTGATGTATCGAAAAAAAAAAAATTAAAAATCATTAGAACGGTTTTTTTTTGTAAAAAAAAATATTTTGGATTCTTTTCTGTGAAAAATTTGTATCGGGTTTTTTGAAAGAGCGCTACAAAAGTTTTTTTTTAAATAAAACAAAAACGGTTTTAGATATCAACGAAATTCTTTATTCCTGTGAAAGTACGTTCGATGCCATTATGTATGGAACTCGATTTCTTTTGCATGGCCACCATGGGCACGCTTGCAGAAATCCAGACGCTGAACCCAATTTTCAACGGTTTTCAAGTATAAATCGGCCGATACTGTTGCAATTTCACGTTCGATATTCGTACGAAGTTTATCAATCGTCGCTGGCTTGTTGGCATTGACCATAGACTTGACGTAGCCCGACAGGAAATAGTCTAACGGCGTCAAATCGCACGACCGAGGCGGCCAAGCAACTGGACCATTTCCTGAGATAACACGTTCTCCAAACTTGGTTTCCAATAAAATGATTGTGGAATTCGCTGTGTGGCTTGTGGCGCCGTCCTGTTGGAACCACATATCCTCCAAGTCCATATCATTCCATTCGGCCCAAAAATATTCGTTTATCTTTGATCAGTAGCGATTCCCATTCACAGTAACGTGCCGGTCTTGATCATCACCAAAGAAGTTGGGCCCAATGACGCCGCCGGCCCATAAACCGCACCAAAATGTAATTTTTTCGGGATGCAATGGTGACTCATGGAGTACGTGTGGATTGCTGCCTGACCAATAACTCATATTTTGCTTATTGACGAAGCCATTCAGCCAGAAATGAGCCTCATCACTGAAGATAATTTTTCGATGAAAACCCGCTCTTAAAGTTGAGACCACTCAGAAATTCGGTAGAAAATTTTAATAATTTCGACTCGTTTTTGGATCGTATATCTTTCAATGATGAAATGGCGAACCTTACTGGAGAGAAATTTCCAGAGAGCGGGAAAAAATATGGCGTCGTTTGCTGTCCCCATCGCCCTACTTTTGTAGCGTACCTATTGAAAAACCCGTTATTTCCTCACAGCGATACATTAGATGACGATTGTAGTTACTAAAACGCAAGTTAAGGATTCGTAAAAAATCGAATTCTGTCTCTAAACTACTAGAAGAATTTTCTTCGAAATTTTGACTTGATTTGAATTTTTTTTTTAAGCTCCAAAAATAACGTAGCTGTCATATAACCTTTAAGACTAAACTTGTTTATCACAATAACGACTCTAACGATTTTGAAAAATTGGGGATTTTTGTAAATGATTAAAATTATTTAATAAAAAATATATTTAAAAAAATTTAATCAAAAAAACGTTTTTAACGTTACCTGCCATAGAACCGAGTTTTTACTTTTTGATTTTATCTCACAAACGATTTGCCGGATTGCTATAAAATTTTTTTATGAAAGAAGTCTTATAAAGTTCTAACAAAATATAATGTGTCAAAATTTTTTGAAAATTTAATTTTTTCGAAATTTTTTTTATTGAGCTTATAATATTGAATACTTAAATTTTGCATATAATTAATAAAAATACTTTTAAAATATTAAACATACACAATTATTTTTTTGAAAAAAAAAATTGGCTCTAACAGTTTTTGATTTTTTCTCACAAATTAGTGTTCTTATGATACATAAGATGGCATGTTCAGTTTTGAGCTCAAGCAATGAATTCATTCGATACGTGATGACGTTTCGGAGTAAATTTGTATTTTTTGGGAAAAATGTACCATTTATTCTCTTCAAAAACGGACAGAATTGAAACGTTTTGTTCATTTTTAGAATGTTTAACTGCTGAATGTTTCCACAAAAACATCCCGAAACGTTGACGAATTGAATTTTGAAATGTCCTCAGCCAAAAGCTTCTCGGGTGGATATCAAATCCTTCTTCTTTGGAGGAGGAATTGACAGTGTTTTGGAGTTCCAGATAATTCTGAAAATTGTTTTAACGTGTCAAAATTTCCCTAGATTTTATAAAATTAAAAATTATTACTTGTTTTTGATTCAGTTCATGTTTTATTAAAATTTATATCTCTTAGCTAAAAATTTGTTATCATCCATTTCGTTTAGAATTATTGATAAATTTTGAAAAAATTCACAAAATTCTTTAACATCGAACTTAATCTACCAACAATTTTCACTAAGTTATGCACTTTTTTGTCTTCTTAGTCTCACATTAAATAATCATCCATCAGAACTTTTTTATTGATCAAAAGTATAAAACGAAAGAAACAAAAACTGAATTAATAAAAAAAATTACTATGCCCGAAACGTATATATGAATATCGCATTTAATTTATTGTTTTTTTTTTCAACATGTATATTTCTAATGAGATGAGTTGAATAATTCAGTAGGTACATATATGTTTTTTTTTTTTTTTTAAATAGACATTCTTCCTGAACATGCAACAAACATTGATATAGTTTTATAGCAAGCAAGAAAGTATTTTAAGCTTCATTAATAGCACAATTAAAGACTTGAGAGGGTACGTGCAAAAATTTCATTCTTTCTCTAATTAGTTTGTTTCCATTCTCGCTTAAAATGCCTCAATTAATTCATTTAAAAGTGAAAGTCTAAACTGAACTATATACCTACATAATAATGCTTTAATAGCAGTTTTCCCCTATATATGACATTTGCACGTTCTTTAAAGATACGAAAGAATTCTTCTTTTTTTTTTTTGATTCTGAAAAACCTTTTAAAATATGTATGTACATTAGAGTGTTTTAAATTATTTTTTTGTATTTTTAATTTTCCTCGAAACAGTCTCAAAAGTTTTGTTATAAACTTATGGCTTTGAAATATTGAAATTTAAAATTATTTTTTATCTTTTTTTTCTCAAATTTTGAGTTTAAAATTAATTTTTCAAAAACTATTCATAGCTTTGACTTGATTTAAAAACTGGCTGATAGAATGGAATGTTGGCTTTAAAAAAACGTATAAAACTTAATTGTAGGTATTACCGTTATTTTTTAATTATTTTTTTTTCCATTTAACGTACATATTTTTTAAATTGCCCCTACCGCCTAAACGGGGGGAGATAGGGCCCCCCCTCCCATAGTAAAAAATGCTTGTTTTTGCCTGTTCTATACAAATCTGTCATTAAATTTTGTCGCCTGAGTTAAAGTCTTTGTAGAGTGATCCTCTACAAAAAAGGTCTTAAGTCATTTTTTGATAAGAGTAATAATAGCGAAGATAATATGTTAAATACAAAAAAAATAATTTAATGTTATGTTAATTTTCCTATTATACTTTTTTTGAGAGGCTGTAACTTTGAAACGGTTGATTTAACGGAAAAAAATGTCAAGACCTTTTTTGTAGAACGTGAAATTTCCTATAAGAAAAAGTAGTGCTCATGATTTGGAAACAATGTATTCTAATGATAAAAAATCATATGTAAGATCTTGTGTTTTTTCCCATACAAATCGTATGGGAAAACGAAAAGTGCGATGAGGGAGGTCTAAACGTTAATATTATGAGCTTAAATTTTTACAGCCATGTTTTTTTGACAAAACAAAACTTTTTAGCCTGTTTCGATGGTACTTTATTTTTTTTTGAAACACTCTAATGTACATACATACATATGTAGGTAATTTAAAAAAAAAAACATAAAGTATGACATTTTGTTGTTAGAGTTGCAGCTGTTTGATAGTTCGATTTGATACAGTTATATTCTCGAATATTTAGAAAAATGACCCAAACAAAAGCACGTCCATAGTTTTCATCAACCAGTTTAATTTCAATAGTACATAGTACTAAAAATTTTCAGAATTATTTGCAAACGAGACGAATTTGTAACTTCTGATTGTCACACGTTTCAAAAAATCTTTGAAATCACGTGATTTTTGTAAGATTTTTTGAAATTTAAAAAAAAAAAATATTGTTAATGTTTACGACCTCAGTTCAAGACATCTAGGCAGTTCACGGCGGTTCAAGACCTCAAGGCGGTTCAAGGGGTCTTGACCCCAAGGCGGTTCAAGACCTCAAGGCGGTTCAGGATCTCAAGGCGGTTCAAGATCTCAAGGCGGTTCGGGATCTCAAGGCGGTTCAGGATCTCAAGTCTTGAGATCTTGAACTGCCTTGAGATCCTGAACCGCCTTGAGATCCTGAACCGCCTTGAGATTCTGAACAGTCTTGAGATCCTGAACTGCCTTGAGATCCTGAACTGCTTTGAGATCTTGAACCGCCTTGAGATCCTGAACCGCCTTGAGATTCTGAACCGTCTTGAGATCCTGAACTGCCTTGAGATCCTGAACTGCTTTGAGATCTTGATCTGCCTTGAGATCTTCATCTGCCTTGAGATCCTGAACTGCCTTGAGATCCTGAACTGCCTTGAGATCTTGAACCGCCTTGAGATCCTGAACCGCCTTGAGATCTTGAACCGCCTTGAGATCCTGAACCGCCTTGAGATCCTGAACCGTCTTGAGATCCTGAACCGCCTTGAGATTCTGAACCGCCTTGAGATCCTGAACCGTCTTGAGATCTTGAACTGCCTTGAGATCCTGAACTGCCTTGAGATCTTGAACCGCCTTGAGATCCTGAACCGCCTTGAGATTCTGAACCGTCTTGAGATCCTGAACTGCCTTGAGATCCTGAACTGCTTTGAGATCTTGATCTGCCTTGAGATCGTGAACCGCCTTGAGATCCTGAACCACCTTGAGATCCTGAACCGCCTTGAGGTCTTGATCTGCCTTGAGGTCTTGAACTGCCTTGAGGTCTTGAACTGCCTAGAGATCCTGAACCGCCTTGAGGTCTTGAACTGCCTTGAGGTCTTGAACCGCCTTGAGGTCTTGAGCCGCCTTGAGGTCAATACACTTTCGTTTCTGTAATAAATATTTGCACTGGAGCAATTTGATATAGAGATTTATGACCTATCTAGTCATATCCAATTGTTTTTACTTAAATTTGAATATAAAAACGCTTCAAAGAAAACTTAGATTTAATTTGTTCACAGTGGGTTGATTCATATCCGGGATTCCATTGTCTAAGGAAAGCCGGTTCAGGATCTCCGCCTTGAGGTCGTGATCTGCCTTGAGATCCTGAACCGCCTTGAGATCTTGAACCGCCTTGAGATCCTGAACCGCCTTGAGGTCGTGATCTGCCTTGAGATCCTGAACCGTCTTGAGATCCTGAACCGTCTTGAGATCTTGAACTGCCTTGATATCTTAAACCGCCTTGAGATCCTGAACCGCCTTGAGATCCTGAACTGCCTTGAGATCCTGAACTGCCTTGAGATCTTGAACCGCCTTGAGATCCTGAACCGCCTTGAGATCCTGAACTGCTTTGAGATCTTGATCTACCTTGAGATCTTGAACCGCCTTGAGATCCTGAACCGCCTTGAGATTCTGAACCGTCTTGAGATCCTGAACTGCCTTGAGATTCTGAACTGCCTTGAGATCTTGAACCGCCTTGAGATCCTGAACCGCCTTGAGATCCTGAACTGCTTTGAGATCTTGATATGCCTTGAGATCGTGAACCGCCTTGAGATCTTGAACCGCCTTGAGATCCTGAACCGCTTTGAGATCTTGATCTGCCTTGAGATCCTGAACCGCCTTGAGATTCTGAACCGTCTTGAGATCCTGAACTGCCTTGAGATCCTGAACTGCCTTGAGATCTTGAAACACCTTGAGATCCTGAACTGCCTTGAGATCTTGAACCGCCTTGAGATCCTGAACCGCCTTGAGATCCTGAACTGCTTTGAGATCTTGATCTGCCTTGAGATCGTGAACCGCCTTGAGATCCTGAACCACCTTGAGATCTTGAACCGCCTTGAGATCCTGAACCGCTTTGAGATCTTGATCTGCCTTGAGATCGTGAACCGTCTTGAGATCCTGAAAAGTCTTGAGATCCTGAACCGCCTTGAGATTCTGAACCGCCTTGAGATCCTGAACCGTCTTGAGATCTTGAACTGCCTTGAGATCCTGAACTGCCTTGAGATCGTGAACCGTCTTGAGATCCTGAACTGCCTTGAGATCCTGAACTGCCTTGAGATCTTGAAACGCCTTGAGATCCTGAACCGCCTTGAGATCTTGAACCGCCTTGAGGTCGTGATCTGCCTGGAGATCCTGAACCGCCTTGAGATCCTGAACCGTCTTGAGATCCTGAAAAGTCTTGAGATCCTGAACCGCCTTGAGATTCTGAACCGCCTTGAGATCCTGAACCGTCTTGAGATCTTGAACTGCCTTGGGATCCTGAACTGCCTTGAGATCGTGAACCGTCTTGAGATCCTGAACCGCCTTGAGATCCTGAACCGCCTTGAGATCCTGAACCGTCTTGAGATCTTGAACTGCCTTGAGATCCTGAACTGCCTTGAGATCTTGAACCGCCTTGAGATCCTGAACTGCCTTGAGATCCTGAACTGCCTTGAGATCCTGAACCGTCTTGAGATCCTGAAAAGTCTTGAGATCTTGAACCGCCTTGAGATCTTGAACTGCCTTGAGATCTTGAAACGCCTTGAGATCCTGAACCGCCTTGAGATCTTGAACTGCCTTGAGATCTTGAACCGCCTTGAGATCCTGAACCACCTTGAGATCCTGAACCGCCTTGAGGTCTTGATCTGCCTTGAGGTCTTGAACTGCCTTGAGGTCTTGAACTGCCTAGAGATCCTGAACCGCCTTGAGGTCTTGAACTGCCTTGAGGTCTTGAACCGCCTTGAGGTCTTGAACCGCCTTGAGGTCTTGAGCCGCCTTGAGGTCAATACACTTTCGTTTCTGTAATAAATATTTGCACTGGAGCAATTTGATATAGAGATTTATGACCTATCTAGTCATATCCAATTGTTTTTACTTAAATTTGAATATAAAAACGCTTCAAAGAAAACTTAGATTTAATTTGTTCACAGTGGGTTGATTCATATCCGGGACTCCATTGTCTAAGGAAAGCCGGTTCAGGATCTCCGCCTTGAGGTCGTGATCTGCCTTGAGATCCTGAACCGCCTTGAGATCTTGAACCGCCTTGAGATCCTGAACCGCCTTGAGGTCGTGATCTGCCTTGAGATCCTGAACCGTCTTGAGATCCTGAACCGTCTTGAGATCTTGAACTGCCTTGATATCTTAAACCGCCTTGAGATTCTGAACCGCCTTGAGATCCTGAACCGTCTTGAGATCTTGAACTGCCTTGAGATCCCGAACTGCCTTGAGATCGTGAACCGTCTTGAGATCCTGAACCGTCTTGAGATCCTGAACCGCCTTGAGATCCTGAACCGCCTTGAGATCTTGAACCGCCTTGAGGTCGTGATCTGCCTGGAGATCCTGAACCGCCTTGAGATCCTGAACCGTCTTGAGATCCTGAAAAGTCTTGAGATCCTGAACCGCCTTGAGATTCTGAACCGCCTTGAGATCCTGAACCGTCTTGAGATCTTGAACTGCCTTGAGATCCTGAACTGCCTTGAGATCGTGAACCGTCTTGAGATCCTGAACCGCCTTGAGATCCTGAACCGCCTTGAGATCCTGAACCGTCTTGAGATCTTGAACTGCCTTGAGATCCTGAACTGCCTTGAGATCTTGAACCGCCTTGAGATCCTGAACTGCCTTGAGATCCTGAACTGCCTTGAGATCCTGAACCGTCTTGAGATCCTGAAAAGTCTTGAGATCTTGAACCGCCTTGAGATCTTGAACTGCCTTGAGATCTTGAAACGCCTTGAGATCCTGAACCGCCTTGAGGTCTTCATCTGCCTTGAGATCCTGAACCGCCTTGAGATCCTGAACTGCCTTGAGATCCTGAACTGCCTTGAGATCTTGAAACGCCTTGAGATCCTGAACCGCCTTGAGATCTTGAAACGCCTTGAGATCCTGAACCGCCTTGAGGTCTTCATCTGCCTTGAGATCCTGAACCGCCTTGAGATCCTGAACTGCCTTGAGATCCTGAACTGCCTTGAGATCTTGAAACGCCTTGAGATCCTGAACCGCCTTGAGATCCTGAACCGTCTTGAGATCCTGAAAAGTCTTGAGATCCTGAACCGCCTTGAGATTCTGAACCGCCTTGAGATCCTGAACCGTCTTGAGATCTTGAACTGCCTTGAGATCCTGAACTGCCTTGAGATCGTGAACCGTCTTGAGATCCTGAACCGCCTTGAGATCCTGAACCGCCTTGAGATCCTGAACCGTCTTGAGATCCTGAAAAGTCTTAATATCCTGAACCACCTTGAGATTCTGAACCGCCTTGAGATCCTGAAAAGTCTTGAGATCTTGAACCGCCTTGAGATCTTGAACTGCCTTGAGATCTTGAAACGCCTTGAGATCCTGAACCGCCTTGAGGTCTTCATCTGCCTTGAGATCCTGAACCGCCTTGAGATCCTGAACCACCTTGAGATCCTGAACCGCCTTGAGGTCTTGATCTGCCTTGAGGTCTTGAACTGCCTTGAGTTCTTGAACTGCCTAGAGATCCTGAACCGCCTTGAGGTCTTGAACTGCCTTGAGGTCTTGAACCGCCTTGAGGTCTTGAGCCGCCTTGAGGTCAATACACTTTCGTTTCTGTAATTAATATTTGCAGTGGAGCAATTTGATATAGAGTGAACAAGCTTATGGATTTTATTTATTTTCTCTGTCTAGCTCATGTCTTTTAAGTGTTACGCATGGGAATTTCTCAGTACCATTCTTATGATTTATGACCTATCTAGTCATATCCAATTGTTTTTACTTAAATTTGAATATAAAAACGCTTCAAAGAAAACTTAGGTTTAATTTGTTCACAGTGGGTTGATTCCAATCCGGGATTCCATTGTCTAAGGAAATAGCTAATTTCAAGCATATTATAAAATACAAAAAAATGCAGTATTACACTCCGGTTCCAAGGCTTAAGTTCTTTTTTATACAAATAGAAAATTAAAAATTAAAACCAAATCGATCAAACCGGAGTGGCAGACTGGTATTTTTGTATTTTGTGACCAGAGATGTTCTTGTGACCGAAATTTTAGCCTCAAATGATTTTGAGGGTGGTTGAAATTTTGGCTCAAAGTTCCTGACCAAACAAAGCTCTACCGATTGATTTATTTTCTAACCAAGGATGAAACTTTGGTCATAGAAAGGCTATAGGATCATTAGATTCAAAAACAGCAATTTGCCTCAATGGTTTGGTTGATAAGGTCTTTCGTCTTTCTTTTTTAACCGTGTATTTTTTGTATTTTATGGGCATGCAATTTCTGACCAAATTTTCATCAATTTGCCGAATATTTCGAAAAGTCTGAAAGCCGCTCTCATTAATTAATATAATGGGATTTATGAATAGCTAATGCGGTCATTATGTTTTCTCATAATTTTGACATCTGAGGCCCCGTTTTCTAATACCAGAGTTACGAGTAGTTAATCCACAAGCAATTTTTTAGTGGTGGGTGAATGCTGAATGAACAAAAAACTTCGTAACATAAGGAAACACAATTTTTTAAGTTAATCTAGATGTTTGGTAACTTAACTCGATTTTCACTACAATCACGTTCGAACTTCAAACTGCAGCAGAGGGGAAAAAGAACATTTCTTACCTCCAAAAATAACGGTACCTGTCATACAATAATTAAAACAAAACTTATTTATTTATCTCAAAAACGGCTCTAATAATTTTGATCAAATTTTTCTAAATGTTTGAATTTATTTCAAAAAACCCTTATTAATGGTAGCTGCCAAAGCATCGTATTCCTTATTTTCGATTTTCTCATGAACGGTTTAATGAATTTCTAATATTTCACATCAATATTTTTAAAACTATGCATGTCTTCGAATTTTAAAAAGAATTGTATATTGTATACATATATAAAAAATTATTTTTAAAAAAATCGCTCTAATGATTTTGATTTTTGGATATTTTAAGATGGGAACAAATTCGATCCAGTTATAAATTTAATTTTTACAGAACCATTTTTTTAGACGATTTTCTCTCAAATCTGTTGTAATTATTGTCCCGAAATTTTTTGCTTCTTCATTTTTTTCATCTTTAGCTTTTTTTAGCTGAATTTCACGTGAATTTTTTATCTTACTCAGTTGATATTCATTTATCACAATAAACGCATAAAATAAAACAAATCAGATTATACATTAATTTGTATGTTTTTTTTTTTTTGTTAATAAAACGAATAAATTATAGCAAATGATATTATGTACTCGTTTACGGACATAAGCTCTACTATAAAGTTGTTGTTCGACCTTATTTTTTTTTACTAAAAATAAAAATAAATAAATATTTATGAAAAACAAAAAGAAAACAATAAAACATTTAAAACGACATCGTCAGTTTATTTTGTACAACACACAGTGCATAGTGCAATCAGATTTGGAAAGCTTATCTCAAAATTTCATTGAACGTTTATTAAATAAATTCATCTTAAACTTTAAACACACAACTTGGTCGCACCGACTTTGTTCTTGGGTTCTTGTCAAAAAAATATCCGGGTAAAATAAAAACCTTTTTTTTTCAAATAAGTTTTATTCTAAGCCTAGTCACGAGAGACGGGAAAAGAAAAGTCTCGGTCTCGTCTTGGATTCTAATTCCTCAAAAAAAAAAAAAAAAAGATTACGGATCGGTACCGAGACCATACTAAATTTTCGAAGACCGATATCAAAGCGAAACTGAAATGTTTCGATTAAACGAGGGTGGTGTCCTCCCAACTTCAATTTGGAAATTTGGAGAAGGCGTTATTTTGAAGGAAAAAGCAATTTCAAGCGATATACATATTTTACTAATGCCATGTGTTTCCTTAAATTTACTATCAATCGTACACACGCATAAGAAATAAAATTTTTATTATCAATTTTAAATGCATTTTTTTTTTTGAAAAACAAGAAATTCAATTCGCAATGGCATAAATGCCGTAAAACTGATAACAAAAATTAATACAAAAAAATACATATGACTTGCGAGTTAAGAAGCTTGATAAATTTCTCAGGTTTAGTTATTTTAAATAATTACTAAGTACATGTTATTACAATGAATTAAGCAAATTAAAGACAACAATAGTAATATCTTGTATAACTTAGAAATATATAATTGGATGATGCAATAAATGGTTTTATTACACAAAAATTTTGTTTCCAAAATTCATTGTATTGATAAGATTTTCAGCAAGGCAGAACTTTCTCGTGCAGAAAATAAAATATTCTCTTCTTTATGAGAATTTTTGTACTTTAGACTGTTAAATTATATTTAATCTAAGAGATATGAAGGTTAAGGTGGGTATTCGTTTTATGAGATGTTATGCATTCATGGAAAAAATTAGTGACCGTTTCAAAGTTCTGACAGCTAAAATAAAAAAAATTCAGGCTAGTTCAAAATAACTAAGATAGGTTTATGTTTCTGACAGGTTTTTTTTGACAAACTTTTTTCTGGATTTTTTTTTTACAAATGACAGTTATTTTTTTGACAACAATTCCTTTAAGAGCAAATTCTTTTTTAAAACATTATTTTTTTTTTGACATTAATTTTTTGTTCTAATTTACCTGTTCAATCATTTTTTTTCACCAAAACGTTTTTGTTCCAAATTTGTTCTGACAGTTAAAACAATTTTTTTTAACATTTTTTCAACCATATACATTTTTTATCGACAAAACTTTTTTTCACAGTACAAATTTTCTCGAACTTTTATTGTATCTATCAAAAAAAAAACTTTCCATTTATAAATATTTTTTTTGCTAGAATTTTTTTGACGATTTAAAAAGAAAATTTAGCGAAGTTAATTTGATGACTTTTAAAAAAAAAATTTATTTAACAAAATTTGTTTTGTATTTTATTTTAATTAAAATACATCCCACATGAAAAATTGAAATATTAAAATAAACTCCTCCTTCTCGCAAATTTTAATCAACCGCAATAAAGGGCTACTTCACCAAAACTCAGCTTTTACGAATTTTTTCGTTCTATTTTCCTGGACTAATTATAATCCAGTTTAAATTTTTGACTGAAAAAGAAATGAATTCTAAGCCAATTATTTAAAAAAAAATTTATCCTTTAGATGCTGCTCCTTACCAAGAATTGCAACCAAGAGCTGGTTATGTTCCTGTGTATATTCGTGAAGGAGAAACTCCACTAAGTGAAATCCATCCCGGACTTGCAGAAGCTTTCCATGAGGAAAACAACAAGAATTTGGTAAGCAACAAAAAGAAAACAATTATTCACCAATAAACCTTTCTTTCTACAATATTAAAATCTTCTTCGTTTCACTTAGCCATCTGATGGAAGTACCTTAGACGTAATTCGAGGCTCATCTGATGATGATGATGAACCAAATTCATCAAATTCCAATGATGATAATTTATCTGATGACCTCCCAGAAGAACCAATTGACATCAGTTCATCCGAAGAATCCAACAAAAGGACCGACGAAACAAAAGAGCCCAATCCAAATGTAGTCGAAGCAGCTAAAGAAGCCATCAAAGAATTGGTCAGTGTTTTCGAAACAGATATGTTAGAAAAACTCGGCCTCTCCGAAGATGTTGACCAACCATCAACAACATCGCAGAACGAACAAATAATTAAAACTGAAAATCAAACATCTGAAAGCCATGACAGCAACTCAACACCAGAAAAGACATCTGATGTTTTGACAGTTGAAGATTTTAAAGCTAAAGACTTTAATAAGGATTCAATTGGAGATGATGAAATGAGTGTACCAGAGGATGTACCTTCATATCAGTAGATAGTTTTTTTTTTGTATGTGTAAGATAATAATTATAATTTAATTATTGATAAATAAAAATTAATTTTCACCAAGTGAATCAAGGATGTTTCAGCTTTTGCATTCGTAGATTTCAAACAGTCAGGCCTAATTATTTGAAAACTTTAAAAAAAAAAATGTTTCACTTCAACATTTCGTTTTTTCTGGATTCTGGATTTGAAAAAAATGATTTTACTTGTCCTAAAGTCAATTAATAGTAAAAAGAAGTATTGAAAGTTGGTTGAAAATAAAATTTCTGGTTTCAGTTAAGCGAATTTTACTGTGTGTGTTTTTTTTTTAAATATTTTTTTGATATCAAACAGCTGCAGGAAAAACTCCTTTACTTTCTGCTTACTCACTGTTAATTGATTAAATTTCCCTTCAGAAATAAAAAAAAAATGAAAATGTAAAATAAAACAGCGAGTTTCCTTCATTACATGCACCGCACGAAGGACGAAGAGGAGGCGAACAATTTAAAAATTAAATTGTTGGGTCTACGAAATAAAATTTTAAAGTGGAAGTGGAATTTTTTTTTGTTTTTGTTTTTTTTTTATTTTTTTGTTGTTGTATCCTTAACCCCCATTTTGAGCTCTCTACAAACATACAGTCACAACGATAGGACTTCTTTTGCTTTCCTTTCCAATTCAAGCATTAAATAATGTTGCTGTTGGAATTAATTTCTTTTCTTATAAATCGCATCACAGGATCAGCATTCAGCATAGTAGCAGTAGCAGCAGCCAGCCAGCAACAGCAGTGACTCACCCTATTCTTTATGATGATGGTTGGGAAAAAAAAGAGGATTTCCGTCCTTATGCCACCTCAAGTTCAGTGGGTTGATATTTTTTTTTTTTTTGTATATTATCATATCCTTGGATTTAAGGAATTTAATGCTGGAAGAAATGTTTTCCTTTTGGTTTGTGTTTTTTTTTTTTTTTGTTAATAATATGCTGAGTGGTGTGTAACTTCACCCCAAAATATAAAAAGAAATCAACTTATATTCAACAATCGTTTTGTTTTTTTTTTTTTAAATAAATTAAACGACATCCGTTTCATGGAAAGAAATCAAAATAAGTTGAACTAATTTGGAAACATGTCTCAGCATTTTTGTTTTTTTTTTCTTCTGTTGCCTGTATATTTTAATTTTTTTTATGGACTGTCATCGGGGAATCGAAATTCTGTGAAAGTTTAGTAAAAAAAGTTTTTCAATAAGGAATTTTTAATGTTTTTTTTTTTAAGGCAAAGAAGATAGCTCTTTATAGGTACTTGGGAAATAGATGATAATTTTTATTTCTTGGAATTTAAATAGATTGCATTTGAAGAATTCAAGAAGGCCAAAGGAGAGACGGGAATGATAAATTGAATGGAATAAAATTTAAATATAAGAAACTATAAATATTTATTTAGGGCGGATTAAGAGTCAAAGTCAAATGCAAGGAAAACGGTTTTCATTAATGTTTATTGTGTAAGAAAAAATTTAAGTTGAAAAGCTTGGTATGACCATTTAACAAGTCGTTCAGTCTGTAGGTTTGGATGCACACAAATAGACATCTGGCTAAAACATATTCCTCGAGTATTTACCTAGTAACGCACATGATGGACATAAGGCTTCGGTTCAGTTTCCACTTGCTTGTTGCAACAATTTTTTTTGTGAAAGTTTTTTTTTTAACGATTCTTGTTGGCCAAATTTTTTTTTGACAATTTATTTTTTTCCATAATTTTTTGAGGACGAACAATTTTTCGATAAAAGTTTTTTTTTCGCAATTTCTTTTAAAATTTTTTTTTTTGACCTTCCAGTTGGTTGTTTCCTGACAAATTTTGTTTTTTTTGACAAAATTTGTTTTGATATGATTTTTTTTGTTCAATTTTGTCAGATCAATTTATTTGTGTCTATTTTTTTTAAATTTTATTTCGATTGAACTTTTTTTCACAGTTTAAATTTTGACCAATTTTTATTCTCGCGGGTCAAAAAAAAATTCACTTGGTTCCCTGGCATTTATATTTTGACCAACTTTTTTTTTGCTCTTTTTGACAATTTTTTTTATAAAACTTTATTTCTACAATCTTAACCAATGTTTTTTTTTATTGATTCAAAAAAAATTTCTGCTTTATGTTCCTGGACAGTTTTTTTTTACAGAACTTTTTTGAAGAACTTTCGAAAATGATTTCTTTTTGACAAATTATGTTTTTCGGTATTTTTTTCAATGATTTTTATTTTGAGGACCAATTAGTTTTTTTGAAAAAAATGTTCGTGACATAAACTGTTCTGCGATGCTTTTTTACTTTTGGCGTTAAAAATTATTTTTCAAATATTCCATTTTTTATTCTTTTAAGTTTGAAAACAATTTGTATTTTTTATTTTTGTAAGATACATATGTATGTGAAGTATACCTGAAAAATTAAAATTTTTAAATTATTCTCAAGGGCGACGAATTAAAAAGTTTAGCGTCAGTCTTCGGTAAATTAAAAAAAAACTTCAAATTTAGTAAAAAAAAAATAATTGACAATTTCCCAAAAAAAAAACTTGAACCAATTATTGTTTTAATTTTTTATTTTCACTTTGGACTTTACTTCCAAATTTTTATCGCGCGATTTTTTTACTATTTATCATATTTTTCAAAATCTCATATTTTCATTATTAAACTATTGTGAAACAAAAAAATAAATATTACTAGAATTTTTTGATATGGTTTTACGATTTTAAAACCCATACTGTCTTTGCTAGTTATTAAGATTTTTCAATTTTTTTGAAATGATTCCAAGATCCAGTGACTACCTATGTGGAACTTTGTAAGCTTTTTTAAATATTTTAAAATAGTAGTACAAAAATTACGTATTTTGAAAATGTTCAAAAAAACTCATATATTAATGATTTAGTTTTTTTATATATTTTGAAAATTTAATAAAAAAAATTGAAACACATATGACATTGAATTTATTTTAGTGTTCTTTCAATTTTGATTTGGGGAAAATATGAAAGTTGGTGATATTATCAATTTTTTGTTTGTTTTGTTTTTGGGCGGTATGTCCAACATATCGTGGTCACTTTGCGTTATCTTATAACTCTATCCGTATTTTTTTACAACTTCAGATATTTTTGTACGAAAAGTCAACATTATGAGAACCAGCCTTAATACTTCTGTTTTTTTTTTTGTTTTACAGTACACCTCAGTTAAGTGAATCTTTATAAAAATGTAAAACATTAAAGTTAGTACTAGGTTCTTCACGACACCGTCTTCATCCCTCTGAAATAAATTAAACTATTTAAGTCGTAAATAAAACTTCATGGTTATCTCTTTATCCATCATACAATCCAACTCTTCACCTCCATATAAAACTATCAATCGTTCAACAAAAAAAAAAAAAAAAACACTCACCAAACAAACGATAACCTTATTGACTATATACATAAATAGTTTAAAAATAAATTCTTCAACATTGAAATGACCTTCAAAGCCCTTAATCCCTAACAATATACAACCAAACAAAAAAAAAAATAACAAAAGAAATAGGACAAAAGGTGAATTGAAAAGGATATACAACGAAAAACTAACAAAAATAAAATACTAAACTAAAAATACCTAAGCAAACTCAATTGAATGAACGAATTGAATTTACAAGTTTCCATCATCATCATCGTCGTCGTTGTCGGTCTACTATAGATTATCCATGAACATAAAAGCCAACTTAACCGACGACGACGACGACAACTCGATGGTATTCCAGATAGTTCGTGCCTCCGCAACAAGCAATTCCATTGGCAAACATCGCGTGTGGCACATCCGTAGCGTCGTCGTCGTCGGTCGGCATTGGCATCGGCATCGGCATTACCAACCGTGACTGCGACAAATGCAACCGTATTTACTTTTCTCCATCGATTACCAGCACTAATAACCGATTGGCTTCCCTCTCTTGCCCCTCTCAAACTCAATCAAAAGGTCCTCACAGCTTTTACAAGCCCCAAAAGACCGCGCAAGAGAGAGAGAGAGAGAGGCCGGGATTCATTGAAAATTCTAAAATTGTGATAGGTTGGACGGAAAGTCGGGTAGAAAATGGTTCGACCGGCATAATAATGGTTCGCAGCAGTTATGGAGTCATTTGAGCCAAGTCTATTGTTTTAACCGTGACACACAGGTGGATTGGCCAAGTGTTGACTTTTCTAGCAAACCAAACCGAAAGAAAAACATGAGGGTTGTTAGGTATATCCACCACATCATTCTCATTCAGTAAAAAAAAAACCAATTGTCTTTGGTATTTCGGTTGATTTCGAACGTAATTTCAATTTTAATTGAAAATTCAATTATGCACCAATATCATCGAAAACCTCGACGTCCATAAGTCCGAGGCCAGGACAGTTATATGCAGAGGATGGTAAATTAAATTTTTCTGTTTGTGGATAACACTGAAGAAAAGTACAGTTGTGCAATTGTTTCCTTTTTTCTTTTTTTTTTGTCTCTCCCTTTACTCCATCACCTCATCAAGCACTTTTTGGCAATAAAACCGTTAAGCAACTCCTCCCCCCAAAAAAAAAACAACGCTTAAAGCCGCTATTTCGGCCTCCATCACATCACAGTATCAACAGAAAAAAAAAACGAAGAAGAAAGAGTACAGTAAAGTGAAACATCAGCATTATGGTTGAAGAGGAGAGGGTGAGTTTTGATGACGCTGGCGATGAAGACGACGACGAGCAACATTGTTGATGATAATGATGATTATAGCTGTGCGGGTATTGGTGGGACGAAAAGAATAAAAATATGTAATTTTTATAGCCTTGTTGTTGATGGTTTTTATCTTTAAGCAAAAGATATACATACCTACATACAAGTGCCTCTCATAGGCCCATCTATCCATAATAAATTAAGGTGAATTTTTCAATGATGTAGTGTTAATCTTTAAATGGCACTGTTTGTAACATTGCATCCCAATTGCACTAAATGTTGGTAAACATGAATATGGAACTCATTTGTTGTGCGCTGATAATATCAACATTCAAAGTATTTGGGAATAAAAAAAACATAATAAGTTGTTGACAAATACTGTTTTTGAATTGGAATGAAAAAACAAAGCAAAATTGCGTATAAATTACCGTTTGATGTATAGGTAATACCGCAAAAATCCACAAATTGGATGATGAACAATTTACACATTTTCTTTGGCTATTTATTTTTTTGACAGAATTTTTTTTAACAATTTTTTTCTAACAAATTTTGTTTTGATAAAATCTTTTTATATATTTCTCATTTTTGATCAGTTTTTTCTTAGAAAATGGTGTTTTTTTTAAATTTCTGGCTTTCACTTAAAATTAATGACAGCATTGAATTTTGAAATAAAAATTAGTACATACATACTTAATTACTTAAAAATTTGAGCAAAATAAGTAGATTTATTTCAAAGCGAAATGAAAGAAAAAGTATCGCATAGCATTGTGGACGAAGCCGTTGATTTTAAACAATTTGTTTTCCATTTTAAGTCAAAAATTGCGTTTCCCGGCTAAACAGGGGGATATAGACCCCGTCGTCGATATCTCAAGAACGAGTAGGGATATCGACTTGAAATAAATTTTGTTTTACAGATAATAACTTCGAAAGAAGCTGAAAGGGCGTTTATTAATATTCAATCAGTTGTTTTTTTACTATAGCAGTTTAAAAAAGAAGTGAAAATTTTGGGTGGGCTCAAATATCTCACCAACAAATAATGCTATTGACTTGAAATAAATTTTATTCGACACATTACGACGTCATACAAATTTGATATGAATTTGGAAAAAAAGTCAATATACCGTACATATTTACGCACAGGACTGATGGTATCGCTGGCTGATGGAATGATAAGATGGTGGTAGGCTGTAGGCATGATGGTAGGCAACCATTTTGATTTTTAAGGATGAACATTTTTTTCGACAAAACTTTTCTTTCACAATTTATTTTTTTGAGTAATTTTTATTACTTTTCACCGATATTTTTTGATAGTTTTTTCTGGCAAAATTTTATTTACATAATTGTTTTAAGAA
The DNA here is from genome assembly GCA_958431115.1 of Syrphus vitripennis. Lineage (NCBI taxonomy): Eukaryota > Metazoa > Arthropoda > Insecta > Diptera > Syrphidae > Syrphus > Syrphus vitripennis. The sequence goes on from OY288110.1 coordinate 21,851,899, forward strand.
AAAACGACAAGAATTTTAAAATTGTGACATTTAGCACCATGCATTCTTAAAATGCATTCGGTTTGAAAATTTCTTGGAAACTGCAAAATACTGTTAATGGTGCCTGCCTGGAGACATACCCTAATTGGAGGTAAATGGGACAGTGCCTTCAAAAAGTGAATTAATAATAACAAGCCCGAGATCTTAGGAGCCCTGCAACCAATTATTTAAATATATAAAAGCAAAGATAATGGTTTAATATTCGGTCAACTATGTTCCTCGTTTTTGCCGTCTAAAACGGCAAACGGCTTCAAATTTTTTTACAAAAAATTGTCTCTGTTCAAAAACATCCTATTTCCAACCGCATAGACAGAATGTATAGCTTTAAATAAGTTCCCCAACCGCAAACACTTAAACACAAAAATAAATCCTCAACGACAAAAAATTTAAAAGTTACTGAAGTGTCTGTGCCATTTTAATAAAAAAGTGAGAAATGGTCTGCAAAGTGTTGTCGTCAATTTCGTATCGGATTTGCATTGCTTTGTGATAGTGTTTCAAGTAGGCACAAGAAAATCTTATTTTATTGAAGCGATATCAAATAAAAAAAAGAAAATTGTGGGCCTCCCCACAATTCAAAAGAATAATAAAATTACGTATACGTCTAAGTGTACTGTAGAATTAATACCTATATATGTGTAGATGATGTGCAGCCCAAAATTACAGCTTTAAAAAGTCTACCTAGATAATTCAACAACATAATAAATAATTGTACTGGTGAAATTTGTCTTACAGATAGCAAAGCAACAGATACAAACGGAAAACCGAAATTACGACATCAAAAAATTTCGAGAAATGGGAATTTGGTGGGGAGATAAAAAAAAAGCGCCAACCTCTTCTCGTTCGTTACCCGTTTATGGGGGAAAGAACAACAATATAACCCGAACTCAATTTGAAACTTCATATATCGACCCGTGCAACTATCACCACCTCCACCAAAACCACCATCAATTCAGCTCATCGTCATCATCACCAACACCATTATCATCATCATCGTCATTATCAACAACAACATCATGTTCGTCCTTCGATCTTTACTATACCTATCTATCTATAGATGTATGTAGAAGGATTCAACAATTTCTGCTTGCTACCATTCTATACTGTAGTTCACTCTTTCCTTTTATTATCCTAGTTTCGGTCTTTGTCTTTTTAGGCTGTTTTGTATAGCTAGTCGTCGTAAAATCGAGAAATAGAAAAAAAAAAAAAATATTTGACGAGGGCGGGGTAGAAACAACAGTACAATTGAACCTCCTTTGTGTTATTAAGGGAATAGGAGACGTGGCATAAAAACCCAATCTGGCAAACTGCCTAAAAGGATTCCGTTTTTCTAGTGCTATTTTTTTCTTTCTCTCTATTTGGCTTTTTTTTCCTGTGGTGGGGATGGGGGTATATGGGAAATGTTCACAAGACTAAAAACCATTTGATGTTATGGTTACTAACGAGAATGAGCTTTAAAAGTCTGTTAGCCAAACATTTCGGTGTTTTTTTTTTTTTTGGTCTGTTTCATATTTTGCTAGATTGACAGACACAATCTCAATGATGATTTTTAATCTCCTTAGAGCTAAACTCAAGGAAATGTATAGAGCATTTAAGAGAACCTTGTAACAACGACTTAAATGGAAATAAGATGAACTTTTCAATTGTGACAGGGAGCTATAACAACAGAAGTTAAGAAGTAGTTAAATTGGACAATATTGTATTGGTGGGGTATTTTAATGGAAAAATGTAAATATTTTGGTAAATATCTTAATTAATCTTGAATCGCTTTGATTTAAACTGTTAGCTTTTTTATTCAAAAGATCTTTTAAAAAAAAAGTTTTGATGTACAATAGGACAATAGGGAAACAGTGCAAGACAAAATTTTGAAAAATATCATTTTTTGACGGAGTGATTTGGCAGTAAGACGAAAATGTTAATCAACATTATTTCGAAATTATTATTTTATAACTTCAAATTAACTGCGTTCATTTTTTTCAAAGTGGCGAAAGACATTTTTTTGTTTGAAAGTTGTTCAAATGTGTCTTTTAGACGTTGTTCAAATTCAATCCAAATTTTTAAAAATTAATAAATTAAATAATTCAGATAATGTATATTTATCTCATAAATTGCTTCAACGATTTTAAAGACGTTTGTTAAGTGGAATTTTTTAGTGGTTAAAATTATTTTATCAAAAATAGAGCCAGATTTTTGGTTTTTCGATTTTCTCATAAGCCTTTCGACGTATTGCGATACAATTTTTATAAAAGAAGTGCTACATAATCATAATGACATTCCATATCAAAAAAGAGGCTGGTTGCGACCCACACTGATAACTTCCCATTTGTGATCTTGAAAACTTTATATTTAGTTTTTTTTTCAAATGACCAAATTTTCTGCGAAACAGCTGTTAAATTCAAACAATCATTGTTTTAAGACTGAAAAGCATTTTAATTATTTAAAGAGATTTACGAAATGCACATATATTATAGAGATTGTTGATGTATAAGTTGTTTCCACGTGACCCAGGAGGTAAACTTACACGCGTTTTTTTTTAACGAATGTGGAATTTTCTTAGTTCTGCTTAAATTTTTGTTTAAAATGTCAGTTAAGCATATGTCAAATATATACCCGCTGTAAAAAATTGTATCATGTTTAAAATTAAATACCTAATGGCAAAGTCAATATCATTGCTCGTTCTCAAGATATTCGAGTCGAAAAACCAATTTTACCACTTTTTAGTTTTTTTTTTATATTTTTTGTCAAAAACTTTCAATTACATATTTGTCAAAATTTAACCTTTCATAAAAAATTGTACTATGTATAAAATAAAATATTTTAGAAGGCACAATCGTTGTTCGTTCTCGTTCTTGAGATATCGACGACGAAAAATGGTACCAGAACGTACGGACGTACGGACGTACGGACGTACGAACGTACGAACGTACGAACGTACGAACGTACGAACGTACGAACGTACGTACACACGCACACACAGACATCTATCTAAAAATGATTGATATAGGCTCTAGGGACCTTGAAACGTCGAGAAATGTCAAAAATTTCAATTTGACAAATCGGACCGATTACAATAACTCCCTATGGGAAGTTAATAAAAAAAATATTTATTTTTGGGTTTTTTAAAGAATAGCACAAATTTTTATCAACAATTTAAAAAAAAAGACTCCAACGATTTTTTAAAAATTAAAAAAAAAATTTGTATGATATTTTTATTATTTTGAACTCAAACTTTTGTTTTGACTTTTTTGTTTACTGTTCATCAAGATATTTTTTTTTTTTTTGCTACTGCCAAGGCAAAAATAAAAACTAAGTGGAAATTAAACAATCTTCATCAGATCTCAAAATTAACAATCAAATATTGTCAAATATAATTGGGAATAAAATTTTTGTCGATAAAAATTTTCTTCTACAAAAATTTTAAAATTAAACAAACCTTCAAATGTAGCAAATAAAATATTTTTCTGTTTACTGGTTTAACTTGTCGAGATTTTCAAAATGTACAATTTTGTTCTTTTAGACGTTGTAGAACTTTGAAATTGAATAAAACCAAAAATTTTAAATTGTCATGAAATTGACTTTGTTCGAAAATAATCTTTTGGCATTATAATTTAAATATAATTTCTGGCATATGACCGCCATGACTGGCTCGGACGTAATTTAATCTGGAGGCCCAATTTTCATTTGAAACGTGAAACTTAATAGACGTTTCCTTTAGTAAATCAATTGTGGCACTTGCATGCTGCAACGTCTTGTTGAAATCAAATGCATCGTGGTTCCACCTGCCCATAAAGCACCACAAACAGTCAGTTTTTCTATGTACCTATTTATGTATTTATTTCAAATCGTTAAAACTAACGTGAGCTATATTTATACATAAAACTTACAATCTAGAATAATTATTCTAAGCTATTAAAGAACACAGTTTTGAATTTTATCATTTTAAATTATCATTTACAGAATCTATACAAAAGTAAAATTTATTAAATATTGTAATCAATTGATTAAGGGGCTATTTGCGCCATAGTTTGATCTACTAAATATACTAGTATGACTAAAATTGAAATTTAACCGACCAAGAACCGATGGATATGAAATTGATCCATTAATAATTCCAACTATAAAGCAAAATTGCAAATACTTCCTATGATTAGTGAGTGAAGGAAGGTTTATCAAAGCGAGTCTTTGAGAATAAGGGGGAAGTGTATTATCATGTGACCATGGAAGAAAACGAAGGCAGAAACGCGAAAACCTTTTTTGAATTGCTTCAAGTCTTGTTACATATATGAATGGAGTAGTGAGGGCTCCACACTACACAACTATGGGTCTTACGAATAAAACAAAAAGAAGAAGTCGGCGAAATTACTGTGTAGTGACAGCTGCATTCAAATCTGTTTTCATTTCTAAAAGCAGAATAAAAAAGAAATAAAAATGAATGAACTAGTAAATTAAAAAAATCACAAACCACTTTAATCAAACTGATATATAAAAGTTGTTTTAGTATTAGTGCTTGGAGTGGTAAATCTCTCGAAAAATTTAGATCTGCAAAATTGATTATAATCCAAAAAAAAAGAGGTTGTGTGCGACCCACACTGATAACTTCCCATTTGTGATCTTGAAAACTTTATATTTAGCTTTTTTCAAATAACCAAATTTTCTGCGAAACAAACCTTAACTGTTAAATTCAAACAATCATTATTGTATAAAATAAAATACCTAATGGCAAAGTCAATATCATTGCTCGTTCTCAAGATATTCGAGTCGAAAAATCAATTTTACCACATTTTAGTTAATTTTTATAAATATTTTTTGTCAAAAACTGTCAATTAGATATTTGTCAAAATTTAACCTTTCATAAAAAATTGTACTATGTATAAAATAAAATATTTTTGAAGGCACAATAGTTGTTCGTTCTCAGGATTCGAGCTGAAATACAATTATAAGTACTCTTCTTTAGAATTTTTAACAGTTTTGGATTTTTTGTCAAAAAACTGTCCATTGAATTTTTTTGAAATTTTCACCAGTAGTCAAAAACAACATTTTTCGTAAAATAAAATTATTTTAAAGTTAATATCATTTTTCCATCTAAGGATATTCGAGTTATAAATTTTTTTTTTTAATTTTTTTGATTTTAAAAAATAACCGTTTATTGATTTTTTTCCAAATTCATATCAAATTTGTATGATGTCATTATAAGTCGAATAAAATTTATTTCAAGTCAATAGCATTATTTGTTCGTGAGATATTTGAGCCCAACCAAAATTATCACTTCTTTTTTAAACTGCTATAGTAAAAAAACTACTGATTGAATATTAATAAACGCCCTTTCAGCTTCTTTCGAAGTTATTATCTGTAAAACAAAATTTATTTCAAGTCGATATCTCTACTCGTTCTTGAGATATCGACGACGAAAAATGGTACCAAAACGTACGGACGTACGAACGTACGGACGTATGAACGTACGTACACACGCACACACAGACATCGCTCTAAAAATGATTGATATAGGCTCTAGGAACCTTGAAACGTCGAGAAATGTCAAAAATTTCAATTTGACAAATCGGACCGATTACAATAACTCCCTGTGGGAAGTTAAAAATAATTGATTATTTTTACCAATGAAAAACCCAGTCCAGTACCAGTCAAAAACATCAAAAACAATTCCAAGCTATCGATTCTGCTGCACAAAATTAATCAAAAACACTTTGAAATTGTGGTATTAAAAGAAAGGTTAAACAATCCAAACTAAATGTGAATAAAAACAAATATACTTTGGGCCGATGAACCTCGGTATGAGTAAAAAAAATTATTTTCGAATAATATGTACATATGTATATCATAGATATCAACTGTTTTTTTTTAATAAAAAAATATTCTTTGGTCCAAATGTCACCATGTCATATTTCTGAAGAAAGACTTTTTCCGTATTGCAAAGGAGGATTAAGGAATCTTAGATGACTTTAACATAAAATAAAAAATTAATTTTTGAAGCATTTCTTGTATTTATATAAACGCGCAACAGATTCGAAACCCACTCAAAATACCTGATTCCCATCACAGCAAAGCAAAGCAAAAAAAAAAAAGTTTAAAAGTAATAAACGAAGACAAATTTGCTTCTCTCGTCCTTCCCCCCCCCCCCCCTCCTAAAATACAACTTTCAGCCGCATCTTATACCAAAATTGCTAATTTATACTTTTCATTTGAATTCCATAAATACGAAAAACATTAAAACTTTTTCTATATCTAAATACATAGACTTAGTGCGGGGACTAGGGGCTTTTCGAAGAAGAATGACAAAAATTTCTCTAATGAAGTATTTTCTCTCATATACACAGAAACGACCGTCGTCGTCGTCGCGTCGCGTTGTTCGTCGACGAAGACGACTCGAGGGATGAGTCCATAAATTCTAACACAAACCGCACATCTTCATCCCATTCTATGTTTCTCAAGCAACACGGTATCATCATCATCATCATCTTCATCACAATCACCATCCCTTTAAAAATTTTGTGGTGTTGTTAAACTTATTAAGCTGTATATGGGCAATTTAGAATTTAAAACTCTATGATAATTGCGAAAATTTGGACGCAATTTAAAGTGCTTTTGAAACATCACAACCGACACGAAACGGGCGACAAGACCGACATTTAACATGAATACAAACAGACCCTAAGTTTAAGAACAGATAGTGACATAGCGGCCGGGCGGCGGAGGCGTGGGTATACAAATATTTCATAGTAGCCGACGTCGACGACGACGACGGCGATAGAAAAGCTAACGACGACGATTAGACACCCAAAATTTTAACCACAATTTATTGCTTTTATATCTAATTTAACTTTCAACAGATATTTTCCTACATATAGAAAATAATCTCACTGTGTAGTGTGTACTTTGTCTGTCCTGAAGTACGGTATAGTCAAAGGAAGGGGCGTTTGTCCTTGGAATTAGAAGTGGCCATTTAAAGGTTCTATATGTATAGTTCCACCTTGAAATGGGTCCCTATGGTCCGAAAATCGTGGTTCGGTGCCAATATGCCCAACGGACCAAGTGGTTTAAGGGCGACTTTCCCCGAAGATGGCTAAAACTTTGTACCTTCTGCTTCTATTGCTCTTCGACCAACCATACGGGGCATTATTTAAAAGGCTATATATGTATACCTGCTTGGTGTGAAAGTACAGCGGTTACTCTTGGGGGGACAAACGACTTTCGACAACGGGTAGGTAAGGTAGAATATACGACGACAACAAAAAAAAATGCCCATAATTCATTTCGCCGCAGAAAACCGCACGTTTATCCTCGCTGCCGTCAGATTTAGATTAGCTTACTTATAAAATATTTACACCCATATAAAATAGCCCGCAGCAGGTAAGAACTTTAATTCATTTAACCCACCTGCGTCATCCAACCAACAATATTTTTGTCGACAAAAAGAGATAGGTATATCTCCCTTCATAAGATGGCAATAGCCCCCACAAGATACCTACGACACGACGAGAGAATGAGACCCAAAAAAGAGTCACCCCGCACCGATAAAGGACCATAAAAAGACCAAATTAGAGAAATTGTCATAAAACCGGATCAACTTGTCATGAACTGTAATTGTCGTAAATTAACAGCAATGAAACACTTTTGCAAAGCTCTCAGTAAGGTATACTATATATATATGTAGGTACACCTCAGCCAAAAACCAGGACCAGTAGTACAACACAATCTTCCCTCTCATGCTGCTTTTCCTGTAATGTTTCTATATGTTTGTTGAAAAGGACTTTTGGGTTTGGGGGAACTTCTTAAGGGTATTTATATATAGGTATCAAAGCATAAGGGACTGTGATGCTGCTGGTGCTGCTGCGGTGTGAAGATATTAGGGTTTCTGTCACACGTACAATTAGTTTTCTTCGGGAAAAGTCCAAAATGTGTGGTCTTCTTCTTCTTCTTCTGCTTCTGCTTCATGTTTCTGTCTGACTTTGACCGTTTCCTATCGTAATGAGTCTGGCTGTAGATATATTTTATATGATGTGTGTTTTCTTCCGAATGTTCAACAATATTTGGTTTTAATCGGTGTAAGTATAACTGTATAAACTTCTATAGCATGCGTTTAGAAATTCATTGGTCATGCAAGGATATGGCAACAGTTGTCTAGTACTACAGCTTTCTTAGGTACAGGTAAGGTGTCTTAGCCCAGTCGAAATGTACAAAAAATATACTAAACTTGAAAAAATCGAAAAATCGTTTGTTTAATTATAACCCTTTTTTTCAAGGATTGATTAATTTGGACTTATTGGAATGAGAGTGGTAATCACTTTGTTGATGTCTACAACGCCAACCGCCTTGTCGTTGAAGGACCATGTTCCACGTAAGACGGGTCACAAAGTAATTTGGGTGTTAACGGACAAACCAAATTCAATTCAAAATTTCACGATCTGTTGACGATTTACATAGAAGCAACATTCAAGGCATACGAAACAGAAGAGGTGCCTTGGATCACCATCTGATGGTTGCTACCGTAAAAGTACGAAGAGCTGCAATTTGGAGGTCCTAGGAAAATATCTCGCAGTCCGGCAAACAACTAAGGAGTACCTTTCACAAGGATAGAGACCAATCAACAGCACGAAACCCTACTCCATCGAAAACTATTGATGTGTTGTGAAATTTTTATAACCGGTGCTGAGGGTAGAATCAATCGAGCAGAAGAAAGCCATTGGGTCTTCAACAAAACTTTGACAAGGATCGAAGAAAGGTAACACACATCAAAGCTCATACCACAACTTATCTTGGTAAGAGACAAAGACGAATCTCTAATAGTTCCAAATGAAGATCAATTCTTAAGATGTAAGGAAAACTTTTATGCGGTTTTAAATCATGTTTTTGCCAGTGTACCTCACGCTCGATGACCCACTGGGGTTAATACTTTCCCGAAAGAGAAAATTTGTACAGCAATCAAGGCAATGAAGAACAACAAAATTAATATGGGCTCGATTGTGTTCCCACAAAGCTCTTACGAGCAGCACCAACAACTTTGAGTCGGTTACTCCACGTACTCATTTGGAAACCTGGGATACAAGGATAGCGATTTCACAGTGTAAAAAGTGGAGAGCAATTTGCATGCTACATGTCGTATCCAAGGAAATAGCAAGAATTTTCCAGGAACGCACTGGAATCTATGTGGACCAAGTTTTCAAAATATGGAGAAACCACTTCCGCGACTATTTCACTGTACGCTGCAAACGTCCGTAAATAGATGTCTAGTGAACATCTCACATTAAAAACCATTCAGAAAAACAGTATTCAATTTTTTAAATTCTTTGGCCAAACGGTATCTCCAAAAATGAACTTCATGCAAGAACAAGTCAGAAATTCATTGACTCCATCATACGAAGCAATGCACACTTACACAGCCAGGCAGAAAAGCGGGCTTAGAAGTTCTTTTACGAAGAACGGTGGGATAGGAGTCAGCACAACACTAATAAGAATTGTCGAGTCCTACACCATTTAAGTTGGCCGCCATCTTGAATTAACTTACTTACTTACTTATTCCTCGGACCTAATTATGTTCGTGAGTTTCCACTTGAATGGCATTAGGCCTCCACAATTCATACAAACCATTGTGTACGGTTCCTTCCGTACCGACCGTTCTTCGTTAAGACCTTCTAGGTCGGCCCGATTTTCTGCCTGTCTGGTGTCTGCATACACCTTGTCTTTTTTTTAATAACCAAACTTCATAAATTTACAACGGCCGGCGGCTCAAAAGGTCTAAGGTTTCTAGGAAAACTCGTTATGGGTTCTTCTAAGGATTAGAATGAAAAAAGTATGCTACTTAATTTTTTTGATTTCAAATTTAGTACATTCCGACTGGACTATCTACATTATAATCCTGCAGACATACATATAAGTTGGTCCTTTCCTTAGGGGTGGCTTTAATGAATGTTTCACCTCATTTCGTGAATGGGATATTAATTATAAGTGAATTATGGTGTGGAACATGTGTGGATATAATTTTCCTTCGAAAAAGAGGGAGTTACTATTTTTATTGTTGTTGGACGTCTGGTATCTATGGTAATATTTCTACATGCCAATGTATATGGCTTTGAATATCAAACACGATAAATCTTTGTAGAAGATTTAGTTAGAGAAAACTTCTTGCAAAGCATCAATAGTCCAGTGAAAATTGTGTTTTTGGTCAGAAGACACATATTGTTGTTGTTTTTTTCGCTCTCATTTCAACTTTTCTTCATCCTATAAATTTTTTTCAGCGAAAATCGCCAAAAAAAATCAAAATTTTCGACATTTTTTTGCCAAAAAAAAATTCATTAAATAAGAAGAAATTCATTAAAACGTTACATTAGAGTTTTTTAAAAATATTCGTAAAGAGTATTTTACATCAGAGTAATAACACTTTAAGTTGGCAACACTTTTTTAACTGGCGGCCATTTTAACTCCTGCTAATTGGTTTGTGTTTAGTTTGGTTTGGAATTTCAACATGAATAGAGTGGCGCCCGAACAATACTTCTAAATTATAGTGAATTGAACCAAAACAAGAATGCGGTTGATCCCGAAGATCACTTTTGGTTGAATGGCTACGTCAATGCAGAAAACTACCGTACTTAGAGGGAAGATAATCCTCAAGTTTATGTTGAGAAACCGTTACATCCAAAAAAACTGACTATTTGGTGGACTTTTTGGATTGAACTGCGATGCTGGCCAGAATGTTAACAGTCCACTATAGATCCATAATTGTTGACCTCTTCGTTCCTCAATTGAACAACCATATTGTGCATAAGCTTCAGTTTCTAAAAGACGGTGCAGTGCCCAATTGATTTATTAACCCGTAAATTGGTCTCCAAGATCGATAGATTTAACGCAGCTAGACTATTTTTTTAGGGATATGTGAAGTCACCGATAAACCGGAAACGATGGACCCCTTGGAGGACAACATTAACCGCGTTATTTCTGATCTACGCCCACAAATATTTGAAAAAGTGATCGAAAATTGGACCACCAGACTAAAAATTACATCCGAGCCAGCCGTGGCGGTCATTATGTTTCGAATAAAGCCAATTTCGTGTCAATTTTAAAAATTCTTCTTTGTTTTATTCCATTTCAAAGCTCTACACTTCTGAAAAAAACACCCTATACTAAAGAAGTGCTTATACCCACGTAACCACTTAAAAAAAAGAAGAATTTAAATGTACCGAATAAACGATTACCTACGTTTAGTCCTCTATTAAAAAAATACTTGAATTGTACTAAATTTTCCAACTAAAAACAAATGTTGGAAATCCTAATAACTAATATTATAATTTCCACAAATTGCTCATAAAAAATGTTTTGTCCTACTAATACTCGTCATTTACAAAATTGATCAATTTCGTTAGATCTCTTGTAATGCTTCCTGTAATTTCTTCTGAAATCTTCCACAAGTAGTAGGTACAAGTAGGAATGTACTTACCACCAGCAGACTGTTGGTGTTTCCAATCATTTATTTAATGCGACTTCCTTGCTATAAGTCTTAAGTGAGTTCTTAACTAAGACCCTATTTTATATGTGTGTATAACCTTGTACCATAAGGTTCTATGATCGAAGATATTTTTTTTTTTTGCTTCCACCGCAATGTATACAACAACACTCAAAATCATAATTATCTATCGTTAGTAATAAATTAGTATCGAAATGAAAGGCATTAAACCTGGACAGTCATTGGAAAAGGAAGCAAGAAATCCTAGCGTTATGAACAAAAAAAAAAAATAAAAACAAAAAAAAAAACTTTTCCCTGGCACTTCCTTAATACCTATAGAACGGGAACACCGCACCCACATATATATACACCATGAGTATATAAGGGAAGAGTAACCATAGACGAGCCATCATCTAATAATTTCTCTTTTATTGCGAAACAAAATCTTCTTTAGGTCCGCAACACTAATTGCCAGCAATTCAGGGATGTTCCTTGTTTTCTTATACTCGTATATTCCCTTCCCTATGTTTGGTTCCTTTTTAATATTGCGGGATCGACCCCAATGGAGCTATACCGATTTAATTGGAGCAATTTGTTAAAGGCGTAATTATTACTTAAACCAATACTTCTTCGCAAAATTTCTAACAAGGATACCTACTATGATGTGAGTAATGGGGTTGAACCCTTGGGCTGCTATTAAATTGCAGGGTTTTTATTTTTTTTTTAAAGGTTAGACCATTAGCTGGAAGAGAAGGGCGGGGAGGAGATGTTGAAATGATGCACCAAAGATGTAGAGTTTATGTTCCGAGATACATATTTGAGATAGAGTAGAATAGAGTCAAAGGATAAAACTTCGAATGCCAAATCAATGCATCATGTATCATGATGGTCTCTCTCTCTCTTTCCCCTCTATTATATATTGAACCACGAACAAAGGGATAAAAGATTTCTATCTAATAGCATCCCATTGAACTTCGTCTTCATCACTATCAAGTCCACCTCTCTTTTTTACTGAATCTGTTGCCATTGCTGCTGCTACCGCACATACCGCTATTCTTTCTGACTGAATGAAATGATGAATAACCTTTTCTCTGCGGGGAGTCCTCTGATATATAGATGGATCGTAGGTTAGTCCGTCGCCGCCACCGCCGCCACTCATCCCCATTTTCATTTTTCTGTTTTTGTTGATATGTTAGTCCTGGGATATACTTCGTGAGGCAACAGGAAAAAGTGAACGAATGCGGAATGCGGTCTTATCTCTTATAAGCCAAAAAGCTAGTTTAAAAGCAAAACCGCATCAATTGAATTCTGATCACGTTTAAAAGTTTCTCTTTGATATGACGGAATTTTATCCTCACTATATACATCTGTATACATTCAGCATTGTATCCTGACTGTGAGTTTTTTTTCGTATACGATTTATACACCCTAGACCCCTTCCTTGTGTCAAGCTTTTGCTTTGGTGAGATATATAGTCAAACGAATAAGCAAATAAACAAAAAAAAACTCGCAGCAGTGTGGCAACAGGGTGCTGGAAGACCTCACCCCTCACCCCCCCCCCCCCTCATCACTCTTTGTACCAACTATACTCCACGAAACTGGGCTCTATCCTCAAGTCGATGCAATAAAATTCAATAGCTGAAGAGCAGCGGTTTTCCTTTTTGAAAAAAAAAAATAACTGCTTCTTCATGTTGCTCGTCATCTTCACTGTTAGAACCGCTGCTGCTGTCAAGTGGGCTGAAAGGAAAGAAAGGATATTTTTGTTCTATTCGTTTTCTTCTTCCGGTAAGCAAAAATGAAGAAAAAAAAAACAATAGTAGACGAAGCAGAGGAGGAATAAAAATAACAGACCAAAGAACTTTCTGCACTTTTGCACTATAAAAGAAGGATCTTCTTTGCAAAAAGACTTTATACATACCTAAATAATAATTCTCTTGTGTGTATATAATATATATGAATATTATGTGTTTGGAAAAAAAGCATAAAAACTAAACGTACATATATAATAACAACGCTTATCAGCAACAGGATGAACCAGGATAGTAGACACTGAATGGCATTAGACTTATTCCGCATCAAAACGATGAAACAAAAAAAAATCTATCTACCTACCTACACATACATATACTTACGTTTCTAAGGACTAACAAAAAAAATAGACAGAAAGCGCATTTTCCAGTCTATGGAATCCATTTAGAAAGGCAAAAATGCATGAGAAAGGATTTTTTTTTAAACAGGGATTGATTTGATATTTCTTCGTTTGATATTGAAACAAGTACCTGTTTCGAACTCAAAGAAAGTCATATTTTTTGGGTTTTGAAATCGCAGAAGCTGTATGTAGGTGATGCAGATGAGACCTAGTCTTAAGAGAGCAAGGGGCCAGTTGATATTTAAACCATTTAAGAAGATCAATGTTGATGGGATTAATTGGAAAGCTATACACCACAGTTGGAATCCAGCACTTGCATACGGATACGGTTCACGACACGACTTTCCAACAATGCCGCGGAAGGAAGCCAAACAAAATGGCCTCAGACATGGAACAATCTGAAACAGGGAGGCCTATCGACGTTTCTTGAGGTCAACCCGTCGAACCCCACATCAAGTGGAGTCTTAGGAGTGAAGTGGGAAAGTTGTGGTCCCAGGAAAACGTTGGACCATTAACCGTCGTTAGAAGTAGAAGCAGAAGATTAAGTTGGGTAGTTTTTGAAATTTGAAGAACTTTTTTTTCTAGAGCTGGAAAAAAGATTTGTTTTTTAAAGCACACTATAGAATGGTGGGTTGACAAACGTGCAAGCTGGCCAAGATACGAGACGGGACGGGACTTGAAAAGTCTCATTTCGGTTTCGTTAAATATCGTTCTTTTATGACTAGGTCTCGTCCTGTTCAGAATTTTTCTGGTTCAGTCTTTTTTTGTGAGAGAAATGAGAAACAACCATTTATTCTAAAGGCTGTCTAATTTTTACATTGAAATATTCAATGTTATTAGAAATCACAATTTTTAATAATCGTCTTTATTGAAAACACCACGAGACTCTTCGGTAAGTTCAGTCTTTTCTCGAGGGGAGACCGAGACGAAACAGAAACTGGTCAGTCGGTCTCCTGGTCAGCCTTACCTTCTTATGAAAAGAAGGGCACAGCAACATATAACTTAAGAACCTAACTGCTGTGTGTTAGAGAAACTGACTGAAATTATTATTTTTTCACTGCAAAATTGTAACTATGCCGTTCAAAAGAAAAATTAATCCTCTACAAATAAGGTCTTAAGTAATATTTTGATAAGAGTGGGAGCAGGAAGAAATGCCAGAAGACTGGCGAAAAGGTATAATTTGCCCCATACATAAGAAAGGAGATATCACAACGTGAAGCAATTATAGAGGTATCACGTTGTTGAGTACCACCTATCAGATACTCTCCTCTATCCTACGGATAGCCCCATACGCTAAAACCATAATCGGCCAATATCAGTGTGGTTCCATACCATTCAAATCAACAACTGATCAGGCGATGGAAAAATGTCTAAAATTTAACATCCCAACATACCATCTGTTTATAGACTTTAAGGCCGGCTATGATAGCATAGCCAGGGTAGAACTTCATAAAGCCATGAGAGAATTCGGCATCCCAAATAAATTGACACGACTTTGTAGGTTGACCATGACCAACGTAACAAGCCAAGTAAAAATAGCCGGATTGCTATCCAGACCAATCAACATTTTTAATGGACTCCGACAAGGGGATGGTTTGGCCTGCCTCCTCTTCAACCTGGCGTTGGAGAAAGCAATCCGTGACTCTGGCACGGTAACAAGAGGGACCATCGTCAACAGGTCCAGACAGATACTGGCTTACGCATCAGACGACATTGACATCATCGGAAGAACTGAACAAGCTGTACATGATTTCTTCATCTAGATCGAGCAGGCGGCAAAAAATCTGGGTCTCCACATTAGTGAAGGTAAAATAAAGTACATGGTGGCGTCGAATGCGAGAAGAACAGTTGGTCAAACAATCAAGGTAGCGGAGCACGAATTTGAAGTGGTGCAATCCTTTAAATACCTTGGGTCAATAGTAGCAACCGATAATAATTTAGAAGAAGAAATACGCGGGCGGCTGCTCAATTCCAACAGAGCCTACTATAGTCTGTCAAAGCTCTTCAAATCCAGAAATCTCACCATAACTTCAAAACTGCTGCTGTACAGGACCATGGTCCTGCCAGTACTCACGTATGGATCCGAGACTTGGATACTTAGCAAAAGACACTAAGACCTCTTAGCCGCGGTTGAGGAAAAAGTCTTAAGGAGAATTGTTGGCCCCATATGTTAGGAAGGGCGATTCCGGAGACGGTACAATCATGAACTGTACGCAATTTACCTTGAAGCAGGCATAGTGACAAAAATTATGCAGGGCGAAGAGGAACCGGCTCAGAAAGTCCTTTGTGGTACATTCTATGGTAGACGGCAGCGTGGTAGGCCATGCTTGCGCTGGAGAGATGGCGTAGACCAGGACGCCCGAAGCCTTGGGGTGCGCAATTATAAGATGGCGTCGACTCGAGACCGGGATAGTGGAGAGACTTGTTGAAGGAGGCCAGGACCGGACCCCGATTGTCGAGCCGATGATGATGATGATGAAGAGTGTTTAGTGTTACTAAAATATATAAATTAATAAAAATAATACAAATTATTTATGTGTGAATTTTATTCGATGATTTTCGGTAGCTGTAACTTTGAAACAGTTAAGTTTAAGTTAAAAAATGTCAAGACCATTTTTGTAGAACGTTAAATTTTCTATACAAAAAAAATTATGGGTATAGTTTGGAAATTCGTTTTTTTAAGATATAAAAATCCAAGTAGGAACAAAAGCCTGTATGGAAAGTACTTTTTTTTTGAAACACCGTGCATTTATTTTTTAATATTTTTTTTTCTCATACTGAATATTGTTTTCAGTTCTAAGATGACGAACAAAATTATTCAATACGTGTAAGACCACTTCATGTACATAGGTTTCAAGAATTCCCTTTTTTTTCAAAACTATTCCCAAGTTAATTTTGGCTTATCTACGGGTTTCCATTAAGCTGCAGCTTATCAGTGACCATTACCCGGCTTATCAAAAAAATATTCTTTTCCTGATTTATTTTTAAAATACATTATATTTTTTATATTGCACAAATTCGGATTTCTTATCTATGGTGGAAGAAGTCTTAAGCTAAAGCGTTTTTGTTGTTGTATAAAATTGAGTTAGCGATTGCGTCGTGTCTAAATATTTTTTTGGGAGTGTCACCTGACCTTCTGCAATTATAAAGCCCAATAATAGACAGAGCCATGGGTAGTAATTAGTAATTGTGAGTTTAAATTTCAATTCCAATAGATTTTTATCATAAAGATTCGATGCGTTAATGGTTGAAGGAATAATTGTTTCTAAAATATCTAGTGTCTCATGCTGATTTAATAGGATACTTTTTTATTCATACAAAAAAAAAAACAATTATCCCCAGTTTGAAATTGACAAAAATCTCTGCTTTACAAGGCTAAAATCCTTCCTCTCCATCTCCAGTATTTAAACATCTTCACTCTTTTCTTTTTTCCAACTCAAACGTTTCCAACTTATTTAAATAACAAAAAAAAACTCGATTTTCATTAGTATTCAACACGCCAAAGATAAACATTCAATTGCCATAATAACTGCTTTGAGATTCCTTCAGAGTTTTGTGTGTTGCACCATCTCCTAGACGAAAATGAACCCTCAACGCTCCACCACGAGAAACAAGACGAAAAAGAGCCAAGAGACGACAGACGACAGACGGACCAGAAGACGCGACAAGAGTTAAACAAGAAGGCAAAGAACCAGCCAACATTTCGTCAGTCATAGTCGTTCGTCGCAGTCTAGATATTGATTCACAACGAATGAGAATGAAAAATAAAAGGAGTTTTGTTGGGTTTCAGGATTATCCTCACGCGATTGAAAGAAAGAAGAAACTTTGTGTATGTTTGTTGCCCTTTATACACCCTTGTTGCTTCACAAGGAAGAAATATTTGTCGTTTATACAAACAAACAATATTATGGAGCCTTCACTCCGAGTCTTTTAAAAACATTAGAATATCATTCTCATCCTGTCAAAATTTTAAACCAAACCATTCCAAGTTAAAAAAAAAAAAAAAACTGAAATGAAAAACGTGAACGATTCACTGTGATTTAAGGACTTTTCGTTTAAAACATTCTCAATGATGATGATGACATTCCCGTTTGGCATAAATTAAAGACTCACAAGTCCCATTATAAAGGTTGCGCCAAACGAAGGTATAGGTGGCGTTGTGGGTTTAAAGTATCAAAACCCCTGGTGGGACAAAATGGTTTGAGAAAAATGAATGAATTTTTGGATAGCTACATTTATATATTATCATCATCATTATCATCATCACCGTGGAACAACACTAAGGACATCTGTAACTCTGTTTCATCATCACAAAGAAGAAGACACCAGGGGGTGACGACTGACAACTGACGACTTTACCACAAAAGCCCTCGAAGGGAATTTACTGGTATAGAGGGATGTGATGGTCTCAAGCTCTCAAGTATATATTTTCCATCGCTGAAAAACATAAGACACACAAAACAGCTCGATTGTCAATATATAATCTTTGTCGTCCTCGTCGCTGTCGTTTGTATAGCCTTCGTCCTTATAATCCTCATCGTATATGCAAATATTTTGTTAAGAGCGACGCGCCGAAATAGATCGACAATTATCCTTGTTGTAACATTATTGTTTTCCGTATTTGTTTTTCTGTCCTTTGGCTTTGGTTTTATATATGAATGTTGTAGTAGATATAGTAGTACCCTATATCCTTTTCTTTTCATTTAAATTTGCATTTTTGGTACATGCTTTTTGGAATACTGAATCCTGGATGATGCCTTGTCATTTGTTGTCGGAGAGAGAAATATTACAGTTTTGATTTATTTTCTGTGATTTGTTAATCTGTTGAATGAAGTTCTTAGTTTTTGAAACATTCATACACGTTTCTGTATCTATCTATCTACTTGTATATTTATATTTGCTTAAAAAGGGGTTGATGTTGGAATCAGATATTGCATTTTATATAAAAATACAACAACAATTTGTGTACTGGAAGAAGAAGAAGTACCATTTAATGAAAGGGTGCATTTTGTGAGGAGACAGAGATTTAGAGACCACTTGGTATCATCAGATGGAGATTACATATCTGAGGACAAAAATTAAAGGATAACAATTTTTAATCCTTGTGTTTGATTAAATTTTAGTCTTTTAAGCAAATATTAAGGGGAAAATGTTTATATGGAAAAAAAAATATTTTTCGAATTTTTTAAGCTGTCTAGGTAAATTATGTATTTTGAATAAATTTTTAATAAGTCCTCAGAATCGATTTGTCAATTTTTTTTTTACTAAATGTTCGTATTTCAAAAAATCAAAAAAAAATATTTGAAACTTGGCAACTCTTACTAAGAAATGTCTAGTGAGAGGCCAAACTAAAGGTCTTTAAGAATCCGTCAGCTGTTAGCTGCACTGGCAATGAAGAGAAGCAGAATTATCTTTCTCTTCAATTTATCACATTGTTCATTGTTCGCCTTTCAAATTGTAATCGACAGCTTTCCAGCAGTCCATCAAAGAATGGTTACGATGACAATGGATTGAAAAACCTCTAAAAATCTACAAAATTTCACATTTTCTAGAGGTTTTTTTAATCCATCTTCATCGTAGCTATCCATCAACGGAGTTCGACAATTTACAGCTTGAAAAATGTTGAACGAACTATGTTTTTGTTAAATAGCGTATTTCGTTCCAAATGTCGCTCAGTTGGCATCAAATCACATTTTTCTGGGGCATTTAAAACTGAAAAGTTATAATTTTTATCGTTTTCTTTCATCATTTCACTGTTTCAATTTTATTTCAATTCCTTTCTCGGTTAGCTGGAACCGAACGGAATACAAACCGAATAGAATTATATTTCGGTTCGTTTGAAGCGAAAGATGAAACAAAATCAAACCGAACCAAATTGGCAATAGACGACATCATAGAATTTTAAAAGCATTTAATTCAACATGGTTTTTGAATCACCATTTCACAATATTCTCCATATCAGAATTTAATGAGCTGATCACAACTCTGCTGTTCTGGTTCTACATCCGAAGAAGGGGGATGACAATCTGAAAACGAATACGAAAAGCCGAGGATGTTATCGTTTCAAAATTTTAGACATGAGATCGTTAATGAAGATCGGGAAAAGAATCGGAGAAAAAACGGAACCCTGGGGCACACCAGAGTCTATTTTATTAGTGTTAGACTTAAAACCCTCGAGTCCAATAATTCCTAATCCTACGAAGAAGATATTAATCGCATCGATAATAAATACAGTAAAACCGGAAAAATGTATACTTTTGCAAAAAAAAATCCATTCTTTAAGGTCATCTTTTAGCAAGATGCAAGATTTTTTTGAAACTTTCGTGGACTAGTTTACCTGAGTTAAATTTCAATTTTATTTAGAATTTGATCCCCCTATAATGTAATAAAATAACATATCAAGGGAGAGAGAGAGAAACAATCACCACAAAATTTTCGATTGAAATCTTTCTTAAACGTTTTCAATTCGAAAATCAATTTAAAAAGCTGGCAATTAACTTACCACAGTGTACAATCATGATGCCCTTCAATTTGCTAAATCGATCTGACCCAAGGGATCAAAAAAAAAAATGCACAGCGACATTTTTCCATATAGCTAAGGAATGAGAAAAAACGAAAATCTTCAAGCATTTAGAATACAACACCCCCAATAACCGACCCCCCCCCACTCCCTCCCCCTTCAGTCCTTTATTTTACTTGTCGCATCAAATGAATTCCATGAGAATATCCTAAGGGAACCGATGAAAGCCATCATCAATATTACTGTTGCAGCAGTAGTGAGAGTAGGTAGTATATTCGATATGAAGGCAACGCCAATCGACAAAAAAAAATTACAAACCGACTGAGGACGACGATGATGACGTGACAGTCACAAAGGATTTCCCCGGCTGATATGACTTACCAATGCAATTTTTCCCTATTAACCTCACCAGTGTCCTGAATCATTTTTGCTCTACTGAATTGGACAAGGATGATTAGGAATGTAAATTTCTGAGCTGTTTGCAAATTTTTTATTTTCAATGAATTCACATTGCGTGCATTGAACAAAAAAAAATCTAAAATCGTTTGAACTGAACAAAAATATTTGTCAGTTTTTTTTTTATTAATAGGGCCGTTTATGAATATTGGAATGGCCCTCATAGGCATCAAATTTTTACAAAAAAAATACCGCAATTTTTTTCCTATTAAAAAATACATGTTTGCAGAAATGTTGCCAGACTAGAGATTGTTCAAAAACTAAAATGTTTTCAAAAAAGTGGCAACACTAAAAAATAAACAGAAACAGAAAATTCGGAAAAAATTTAAGTATACATTCCTATATTTCCGTATATTACCAAAAATCTGGTTATGTGGCAGGTACCTAACATTAATAAGATCTTTTTGAGAAATATTTTTTTACCGACAGTTTGAAAAATGTTGCCCACTTTTTGGTCCTCGTGCTCCTGAATTGTTGAGAATAAAAGAATTTTTTTCTCGGGATTAATGTACTCCTTAATTGTGTTAACCTTAAAATATTATGTTAACCTTATCAACATGTTGCTTGACAAGCGACTAGTTTCAGTCAACATTTTTTCGATACACTGGCTCCAGCTGCAAAGACACAATTTTTTTCCAAATTTTCTAGAAAAACATTCCAAGCAAATTTAAATAACTTGATTAAAGAGTGTCAACATGTTGCTCGCAGCATGTTGGTCTAAAATATTTACTTAAAATTCTCAAGCTAACCTTTACTTAAAATCCAAGTCCCAAAAGCTTGCCAAACTCTGCCTCAGACACTTTTTTGTACATTATGGAGGACATATTGCGTGGGATATATGAATATCCTCTATAGGCAAATATTTACAGTATAGGGAACGTTTAAAAAAAAAAAACGTACAATTTTACGACTCTCATTTAAAGTCCCGTTTTCGTTTTGCGTAATGATACTCTACAAAGGAATACAGACATACCCTTAGCGTATACAATAGACATCATATTAATATATCTCTCTGTTCGAGGAAAAACGTTTTCAAATGAGTTGATGAGGCGGAAGAGAGGGGAAGGCGGTCGTAAGACGAACCGTACGTAGTTGAGCTGAAATGCAAATGTCCTATTTACCTGAGCTAAGCCCGTCACGCCATAAACACTCCTTGCTTGTGTTTCTCTTTAAACAGAAACAAATTAAAAGTTACGCTCGAGCAGGTTTTCAGATTCAACAACACCTCCCTTACCTCAAACACAATACCAGAGACATCAAAGTGGGATGCGGCAGAGTGCGCTGACGACAAGAATCCAATAACAACAACAACAACAACAACAAGATACCATGATATTCAATTGCGATTTGAATGTTTTTCTTCGTCTATATCAGTTCCAATTAATCGCATAATACGTGAGCTGTGCTAGCTCCATAGCGTTTTTGGGGGGTGAGAATAGGGACTGGATGATGATATACTCTGAAGCCATCTCCCATCACCCAACTGCAATTATCCGTTTGCTGATTTTCAGCTATGGCAGGGGATTTTGAAATTACGGGTGTTCGTTAAACTTTAAACTATATCTCCTACGCGCAATTAATATGCAAATTAACGAATGTGCCGTTTTCCAGAGCCCCCCGTATATGGTATTAAAATTTTGAAAAACTTCCCACTGCCATTTCCAAGAGTCGGGTGAGGCTTGGTAGTCTTTTTTCGACACACAAGCATTAAGCATTATAATTGAATCATAAGTTAATTTTAAAGTTGTTTCGTACCCAAACACCCAAAAAAAAAAAAAAAAACTGAACCCATCCTTATAATAAATACCTGAGGCCATTTTTTGTCCTTTCACTCACATCATAGAAATAAAGGGGGTCAACAACATTCATGTTTAACTTTCCTTGTTTTGATGATGGACGTGCATGCGACTAAGAGACAGAACAGAGGGCAACCTCAGGACGACAGTAAAAAAAAAAAAAAAAAAATCTCATCCTGTTGATGAGAGCCAACACTGGAACTGCTTATGTGCTTGGCCTGAAAAAGAGAAGCGAGAGTGTCAGTATGGAGGTGGACACAACAGGTACCGTGATAAGGTCACAGCATATAAGGCACATGGAGGAGTAAAAACTTTGTTGAGTGATTCGTGGACAGGTTAAGTGGCAAATTTTCTAATTGTACCCCCAAGGGATTTGGCTATCCGTATAATTATGATGGTTTGGATATGTACACAATATGTGCACACGGTAAAAAGAGGTCATCAGCTCATCAGCTACTCCTACTATGGTATCGTCTATAGTTTCTGTGTTAGACAAGATTTTCAGCCACTTGTAGAAGAATAGTTTTGTATGAGCGTGCGACTAATTGCTCTTGACACGTTTACATACAGAAATTAATATGACTGAGTAGATAGGTTAGGTAGTTCCAACCTCTATCAAAATGCTACATGCATCAAAACTGAGA
Source organism: Syrphus vitripennis (assembly GCA_958431115.1). Taxonomy (NCBI): domain Eukaryota; kingdom Metazoa; phylum Arthropoda; class Insecta; order Diptera; family Syrphidae; genus Syrphus; species Syrphus vitripennis. Next base: position 21,874,952 of record OY288110.1, read on the forward strand.
TTTAGAAATTTTGCTTGGATAAATGTTGCTGAGCGAATAGGAAGTATGTACGAGGTAAATATTATGAATTTTTAAGAGATTTGAATTCAAATTATTCTGTCTGTACTGAGACTGTAGTTGATTTGAATTATTGTATACGTATTAAGACTGGTGAGCTCTTAAAGGAAGATCTTTTTCATTTATCATTTGAATAATAATAATTTCACCACTTTTTTAAGGGAGATCTTGAAAAATTTTAATAGGTTGGTTTTGTGATATTCTTAAAGAACAGCTCCAGCGCGAACAAAATCGATTAAGCTGTACTGAACATACTCTCTAAGTAGCAGGTTTGTGTAGTTCACGAACGAGTGGACTTAGTTCTAGTTTCCTATTCGGTTTCGCGTCTACAGCGTCTCAGGATCTTAGGTATCGTGTCCATTTTGGACATCTACGACTTTTGGGAATCTTGGGTGTTTTTGGGAATTTCATCATCTTCGCCGCGGCGTCTCAGGTGTCTTCAGCCTCTTTGGCGTCTTCGGTGTCTTGGCGTCTTCAGCGTCTCTTTTTCTTCAGAGTCTTCGGCATCTTCAGTTTCTTAGACGTTGGCAGCATCTTAGGAATATTTCAAGTCTTGGGCATCGTCAGCGTTTTCGACATCTTGTGGGCCTTTGTTTTCGACGTCTTCGGTGGCTTGCGTGTCTTTGACGTCAAAGGCGTTTTCATCCCGTTTTAGGGGTCTTCGGTTTTCACAGTGTCCTTGGTGACTTTAAAGCTTCGGTTTCTTTGACGTTTGACGCCATAGGCTTTATGGACGTTATGGGCATTTTCAAAGTCTTCGGGTACTCGGATATGTCTCCAAGTCTTAGCGCCTTCGTTTTTTTGGGTCGGCGTCTTCGGTGTCTTAGGCATCTTCAGCATTGTAGATGTCTCCAGAATCTACATCGTCTTTGTCGTCTTGGAAGTCTTTAGCATTATCAGTGCATTAAGTGTCTTCGGTGTCTTCGACTTCTTAAGCGTCTTCAGCGTCTGAATTATCTTGGGTATATTCGATTTGTTGGGTGTATGTGGTGTCCTAATCGTCATCGGCATGTTTGGCATCTTAAGCGTATTGAGCGTCTTAATCGTCTTTGGTGTCTTCAGGATCTTAGGATCTTAGTCCTGAGAGTCTTTTTCTCGCCTCTTAGCTGGACCTCTCATTAACCTTTTCTGAAAAGTGAAAAATGGAATGATTGCTAAGCTCTCAAGGAATGGAGACATGGAAATAGTCCCAGAGGTGGAGATAAATTTGCGTGCTACCTGTAGCAGTACCCAGGGCAATAGGAAAAATCATCATGGAGACGATAGACTGTTCTTGCTCGAAGACACACTCGAAGCCAAACAAGCTGAATTTCATACTGGTGGACCTCCCTGAATGGACCACATTAACACCTTGCGGATCATCATCGAACAGTGCGTTGAATATATATCGATCACCACTTCAGCAGCTGTTCATCAACTTCGAGAAGGCGTTAGTGTCGATAGAGACCAGGCATACCAGATAAGTTGATTGCTATTTTATCTTTCCGCTGAAGATCAATACGCTAAAAACCAAAAGAATCAGCACTGAAACTTCCTCATATTTTTGGATATCCAGTTGAGCTAGTAGTAAACAGTACTGGTGACAATAAATAACCTTGCCTTACCTCACTTTATACCTTCTCTTATGCATTTTTTATTCATGACCTTTTTTTATAGACTTAACGCACAATCTCGTTTCCTTTAAATAAAAATGTAGCCCCCAATACCGAAATTCACCTAAGAATGCCTTCAACAATTCAATTAATTTACTTATATGTCCTTGAAGTCTATTTATTGACATATTTATCATCAGTTATTAAGTTGCAAAAGTTGCTATCCAGTTCACCGTCTCAACCTTCTCCAATATTGTTGTACCTCATATCAAAGTCTATACGAATAATATATCTATCGCCTCTAACTTCAACCGCAATATAGGTATATAGAACAAAAAGGATGCCTATCCTCGTCCTTGAGTCATCTTTCTCCCCCGAAAAAAAAATAACAAGTAAATAATAAAAGACCAAAACTGAATTTCTTAATCGCCATCGAAATGTACAACAAGAACAACAATATAAACACAAAAAGAAAAACTCCTCCTTTCTAGTCTTGCGTTTGAATTCCACAGAAGAAAAAATAAAAGCACAAAAGGCGGGAGCAAAACTACAAGAAAAGATACTTTTTATAAAGCAGCCATCCACTTAATATAAAATGCTTTTACGTTATATAGTGGGAAGCAAAAAAGGATCCTTGGTAGACCGGCGACCCACCGATATCTCCCATTCCATTGATATTCGGTGATTTTTTTTTTTGTTAATGTAAAAGGACATTCTATTATCATCGAACGCTGGTTCTTCTTTTTTTTAAGTTTTTTTCTTTTTAAATTGCTGATTTAACAATTTACAAAAATAAGCAGGAAGTTTTTTTTTTTTTTTTGTTAGTTCGGAAAAGTAGTTTCAAATTTCGACAAACACGCGTGCACAAAAGGACGTTGCAAAATATTGGGTGTAATTGAAGGAAAAGGACCTCGTTCATTGAAGCGAAGCAATAAAGGACGAGTTTTTCAATTCGAAATTTACATTTTAAAGCAAGTTGTTCCTTGTCAGAATCAGGCAAGAGTAGTAGCAGCAGTCTATTACAACGGTGCAACGGTAAGTAAACGATGATGCGGTGGATGAGGAACAGAGGTAATTTAATTTCGTTACTGTACTGCAGGATTAAACTTTTCAACAGTTAGCGTAACTTGTTGGCTTCCTTTTGTTTCATTGCAATGAGCCGCCAACGCCATACATGGCGAACCAAACCTTCATATCATAATATCCTTTCCATCATACACAATTGTCCTTTTGGGGTTAGAGACGTAGTGTGTATGTATATACCTCAATGGTAAATTGAGAACAGAGGTGGATAATATGGAATTTCAACCCTTCTTGTGAATTTGTGTGTGCGTTTTTTTTTTTTTTTTTTGAATAGAGGGATTATCTTCTTCTTTTGTATAAACCGGGCTAAGAGATGAATGGCGTATGTGGTAAGGATATGATATCCTGAAATAATACCAGAAATTATGATAACGGCTACTATATATGAGAGTAAGGGAAACGAATCATCTGTGTCCACTTAAAAAAAAAGAGGGATTTAATAACTTATACTCTTCTCATACCTACCTGTCTTCAGGGCTGGTCAGGAGTTTTCGTGTTAAGAAAGGCGAAAGTGATTTATTGGATTGCTAGAAAAAAAAGGATAAAAAGATATTTAGGAAATTAGGGCATTTCATTTTGATATGTCAGAAATTCTTTTAAATAGATAAGACATTTTACATAGTACATATATTGGCACAGAATGTACTATGTATGTATTTTACAAAAGACTTTTTTTTGGCTTATTACAGTAAGTTTTTTCATATAGCCATTAGTTAAATCTTAGATTTATAATAACTTACTCGTAATTACAAAAGTTAAATTAAGCAAAAAAGTGGTACATCGTTTTGAAGGGTATCGAGTGAAAATAATAATAATAACTTAGTGATCTGTCTATCGAAATAAGGTATGAAGAAAAATGGAAGCGGAATAAAATAGCATATTTAGGGCGCTTATAAAAATGTAGTGACTTTAAATGCATTTGATAACAAATAACACATCTAGGCTTGTTCCGAGCAGTTGGAAAACAGCATTTGTCCAGCCTATCTTCTTCACCCTCTAATTACCGACCAATTGCACTTACGTCCCTTCTTTCCAAGGTCATGGAAACGCTGATAACTTATCAGCTCAAGAAATATCTCGAACATCGAAAGCTTCTTAATGACCTGCAATACGGCTTTCGCAGCAATAGATCCACTGCTGACTTGATGGTTTATCTCACCGAATAGTGGAACAAATCTTTAGATCGTTTTGAAGAAACTAAGATTATTGCACTTGATATTTCTAAAGCATTTGATAAAGTTTGGCATCCTGTCCTTTTGGTATCGATGAAACCCTTCTTCGTTGGATTAGTAACTTTCTTTCGAATCGCTTTATACAAGTAGTATTAGACGGATGCAAATTTAAAACTCACAACATAAATGCTGGTGTGCCACATTGTTCCGTTTTGTCTCCGACCCTCTTTCTCATTTTCATTAATGATCTCCTTTCTGCAACTACCAATCCATTAAATTGTTTCGCTGACGATAGTACCCTTAGCTTTTCATATTCGTTCCCAGACTCACATCCCTTCTCTTCAGACGTGGAACTGAAACGGCTAAATATGATAAGTACATTAAATTCTGACTTAGACAGCATTGTACAATGGGGATTAAAAAATCGTGTAGAATTTAATGCTTCGAAAACTCAATGCTGCTTTCTGTCGTTAAAGCGAGACGTACCCCCCTTGCCATTATCTATAAGTGGCACTTTCCTCGAAGAAACTAATCAGCTTGCGATTTTAGGTATGTGTATCAAAAACCATCTTTTGTGGAATGATCACATATTTAAGGTCGCCAAAAATGCGGCAAGATGTTTAGGTTTCCTTTGGGTATCCAAGAAATTCTTTTCCCCTTCTGATTTATAAAAGTTATATGCGTCCAAAACTTGAGTATAACTCTCATCCCTCGGCTGGTGCTCCAACAATTAAACTTAAGCCTCTTGGACAATATACAAGGAAGAGCCTTCAAAGTGATCGAAGACAGGAACATCATCGATACTTTTACCTCACTTGAACACCGGAGTAACGTTTTCTGTCTCTCACTCTTTTGTCGTTACTTTTACGGTAAGTGCTCTAATGAAATAGCCAGTAGCATTCCTCCCTTAAACGATTTAACCGTAATACTCGCGCTTCTCAGTTTACTCTTGAACCCAATTTCGGTCGTACTATCAAGTACATGAATTCGTTCTTTAGCCGGCGAATGTGGAATACTCTTCCACGCTCTGTCTTTCCCTCTTATTGTGATGAACTGAAATTCAAGACTAATGTTCACCGACATCTCCTTTCAAATCCCCTCCTACTTACCTAAAACTCGTACTGTGCGACAAAAAAATATTTGGGGCCTGGGTCTCGCTTGGGTGGGAATTAGGTTCCAATTTAAATTTAGGTCCCAAAAATAAAAATTGGACATTATGTCCTTGGGCGAAGAGACATTCCCTGGCACTGCTTATTAAAACAGTTACTCAAAATCTCAGACCATGCAGGAAATTTTGAATTAAAATTTTGTGGTTTTAGAAAAACTCCAAGAGAAAACTTTTTAAAGACACAACAAAATCCTTCCCTGATGTACATATATCTTTAACAAAGAATTCCATGACACAAAACGAAATTATTACAATTTGGCTTAGGGCTCTGCTATTTTAGCCTTTTCAAAACGAAAGACTTTCAGCTATAGGTATGATGTATCAATTTATGTGAAGATGATTCGACGGTTCAAATCCGGAACTTCATATACCCACATTCTAAAAAAAAAGCCATCCAAACTCTTCACAACACCCAGCAGGATGACCAGACGAAAATTTTAAAAACCACCAACGTACATATTTTATCCTTCACAGGATCATGGTCATCATAGAGTATAAATTATTATGATTCCACATACAATGTCTCATTCTAGCTCTTGGCCATCATCTAATACCTGATATGGTGTTAGAGTAAAGAGTGAGAGAGAGATAGAGGAAGGTACTTAGAGAATCTTTTCACGTAATGTTTTCATTCTTTCACATAGGTAGGTATATACATCTATATTTTTCCAATTGAACGCTTTGAACTTTCCTCCTCTGATCACCCAGCGTGTGTGTCAACTCGACTGACCATCATTGAAGAAGAAAAAAAAATGCGATTTCTATTTATATAGAAAGTACCTTCCTACAAAGCATACAATTTCGTGATGCAAGTCCTTTTTTTTTTTATATAAATAGAGAGTGCTCATTGAAACGGAATCACCTTCCGATGAATAATTACATATGACCAAAAGTGACACCATTGCTATTGGTCGAAAACGTGACTTCCCTCATGGGCAAGAAGTTTGCTTCAAAGTGTATTGAGACCAATATTACATGACTTATGTTCTTGAATAACAATTTATCTTCCAAATGCATGATTATACCCTCCAATGATGGTGTGGCACTGGCTTCATTGTTCAATTCAATAAATTTTAAATATAAAATTGTCCAGTAATTTATCCCAGAAAAAAAAAACCAACATGGACGCTGCTTTGTCATCTTCTTTAAAGAAAAAAAAAAAAAAAAAAATTTAACCTCGTGATTGGTGAAGGCAGGCGTTTGCTTGCATTTGCACAGGACAAGCACATATAAGAGCTAACGGGAATAAGGTTACATTAATTAACTGTCCGAGGGTTCGTGTAAATTTTTAATGACCCAAAGGATATTTTTTTTTTTTTTTTTTTTTAATAAAATTATTACATTTTATTATAATAAACGCGAGTTAATTGGCAATTTCGGGTTCCAGTAATAGAGCGGACTCAATCTGAATTGCAAACACAAAATGAAGAAGGAGGATGTTGGGGGACACCATCGCATTGCCACCGGTGACGACCGATACCAACCAACACCAAGGTGAGAAGCTGGTTTCCATAAAAATTGGTCGCTGATGGCGAGTCCTTTCTTTGGTTTTGAAATGTTTTTTTGTTTCTTCCAACTTTTTTTTTTTTTATTTTGGGAGAGAGAGAGAAAGGGCACCTGTGTGTCCCTCATGCTTTGCGTGAGTACCTAAAGGCAGGTAAGGATCATCAGGAAAAGGTAATTTTCCCAGAAAATTCCGGGAAAAAGCAGTGTGCCAAACTGGTAGTCATCGTTGTAGTAGTCGGTTGGTTGGTTGGACGTTTCAAAAATCGTTGGATTGTCGTTAAGTCGATAATTGGACATTTCCCGGCTGAGTTTAATGAAACCAATTACAAGTAGTGGACACAATTTTGTGATGTTTTGCCCAACGAACGGCAACGATACGACTTTGCATTTGCATACTCACATTCAGGAGCATATCAAGAGCGATTAAGACCACGCTATATGGACCAACACAGTACCCTATCACACATCCAGCTTGCATCAGAATGATTCTGAAAATTGTATTGATAATGATGATATGATTATCCAGGACAGATCCTTTTATCGTTTTCCGGAGTAATTAACAGAGAACGCATTATATACACCAACTTATATGGGGCCATTTTATGAATGGCGCAATCTGCATGAAATTAAGAATCAAATCTGAGTGTATCTATCTATATCCTATCGCACATAACAACCCATAGCTAAAGGTGTTGTGGCTATAATATAAAATGGCTTGATTCTCCAAGCCATCAGGTGAATGGGGTAGAGAAATTAATATTTTTTTTTTATGTTATGGTCACTTGAGATTCCAATTAGTGTTTAAAGGTGTACAGAGAGTAAACGAATGAAAAATATTATGTACATCAGGTGATAGTATGGAATTTAAATTTTCTATTAGGAACTTTGAACAAAATAAAAAAAATGCAACAATTTTTACGATGAAAAGGAGCAAAATGGTAATTTGATGCAAATGTAAAGGATATGCTAATTTTTTTCTTTCTTTCTTTTTTTGTGGAAATTTTTTAATAGGAATTTTTTGGAAAATTGCTTGCAGTAATCTTGTTAACATCAGATCAAAGATTACTGATGAATATATAGAGAATGTACCTATAGATAAAGGAATTTGTAATTGAGAATTTTGAGCATAGTATAAAGATTTCTTTTAAGGAGAATTTTCATGTTCAAATATTTAGATAATCCACACTATAGAATAGAAGTTTAATTATAACGAAATGGTGCAATTTAGTTTTTCTGATCCCTTTTTTGGACTAAGCTTTGGTTTCTAATTTGTAAAGTTATTATTTTACCATATCCAGTTATGACTGTGGCTAAGATTATTGATGCCATCGTTTCTAATCGAATCGATAACTTTGGCAGATGAAATACTCAGAGACATCTATATACTTACTCCTACATTACTTACTTAAGTCCTTGGACCTGTTATGTCTGTAAGTTTCCCATTGTATGACATAGGACCTCAACTACTGCTAAGCGCCATAGTGTTCGGTTTTAATAGATATATCTTAGCTCATTCGGATTCTTCCCCAGTTGTGCTGAATCGTCTTCGGCCGTTCTTCGCCAAGTGCTCTAACGTCGTCGGCCTCGGCCCGCTTATCTGCCTGCCTGCGTAAAAAAGTGCCATATCACCACTTGACTCGCGATACACTTGTTATCCTTTCGAAGCGCGGCAATCCATTGCCACTTACATCTTTGTATGGTAGAATCAATGAGCCCCTGCCTTGTAAAGATGCGGTTGGCCAGGAAATTCTCAAGATGTTTAGCAGACATTTATTTACCGAAGACCAAACAGAATCTCATCGTCGTGAAATGTCGTTGTGTTAAATATATAACCAGACAAGTTTTTGACAAGATTTGACTTAACATTTATTAATGTTAAACTTATGTCGTTTTGAATTGGCAATCCAGAAATGGTTTTAGATTCGGAATCCCAATTGAACAGTTTTTTTCCATTCTGAAAAATTTGATGTTTGGTGTGACAGTATTAGTATTTAAAGCAATCACTTCACAGTTGTAAATTTAAAAAAATATGACAATTATCAAGCGTGACATTTAAATCTTTGAATGTGTGAGTGATTCTGTTTTTGCTTCTGATTTCAAATCCAGAAGAAAAATTCTCTTTTTTTTAGAATCAGAACTGTCATTTTTGCCCAATTGAACGCATTCAGAATGCTTTTTTCTGCTTCCAGATTGCCAATTGAAAACGACATTACATTTTTACTTGTTAAAAATATCAACGAAAATTCGATAAACTAACACAGTGGTGCTGTTGAATAAACTATAGATCCCTTATCAAATGGAAACTGGGTACCATTTTGAATTGGACAAGTTCTGGAAGTATCTGAATTTTTAGTAGTCAAACATTCCTTTTATTTACAGGTAACTTTTAAAAGTATGTTTAAAAAATTTGCGTTTGGTTGTTAAACATTTTACGCCTAGACTTCCGAGATATTGAGAATTTTTCTACCATCGCTACTGGTTGTCTAAAAATATCTATTTGAATATACATACATATGAGGATGAGGTTATTCCAAGACTAATCCTTTTTCGTTTTAGAAGTGTTAAGTCCACCGATTTCAGCTTCTCTCTCCAACTTTGTTGGACTGTTTTTGTTCGAATAAATGCGTTTTAATAACCCCTTAACACTATTTGGTTTTAATTTAATGAATAAAAGACTTTTTATTTGCTGGCAAAATTAAATTAGTTATAGAAAAAATCTTAAACAATAGGTATCTATTTTATGTAATACGGGGACGACAACCAAACCATGATTTTGTATTTGGGGGACACCAAGGACGGGGAAATATAGTACAATTTCCTCCAGCAATTAACATTGCACTTAGAATCAAAGAAATAAATATAAAACGCATAGTGGCTGTCGCAAAAGAAATATTACCAAAAAATTCGATTTCAATTAAATTGCTGTTAATGAAACTGGGGTGGGTTTTAAAGATTTCAGTAAACTTACACTGTCTTATATTCAAAAAAAAAAAATTCATGCATGAGAGTAAATTAAAGTAAATTGCATTCATTAAAATGCGTAAAAATTCAATTTCAACTAATTAGTTTTGTTTGAAATTTTTTTTTTTTTTTTTTGAAAATTTAATTGGGCTAAGAGTAAAACTAAGGCAATGAGGGCATCAAAAAAACTGGATTACAAAAAAAAATTATTTTAGGACATGCGTTTCAAAAGCCAAAATGAAAAAAAAAATCTTTGTAAAATTACTCCTTGTACATAAGTATAATATCACATGAAAAGTATTTTAACACAATCGAATAGAGGTGATTTCTTGAACATGGGATTTTCCTTCCTTTTGGATATATGTAGTAATAATCAAAAACAAAATTGGTAAAAGATTAGAATTATAAGTAAACTGTTGATATTTCGATAAAATATTTAGAAATCTTAAGCGGAGAAATTTGGACACGAAAATTTTTTTTGAACTGACTAACTAATTATATTCTCAAGTACGACTCTTGGGGTGGTCTATATAAAGATCAAAATTTTGATCTAATTTCTTCCGAATTAATAAAACAAAAATCTTCTAAAAATTAAGCTCTTAACTCTGGCATTTATTTGAACAAAGGTATAAAAATCAAACAGAATCTCGTCGTCGTCGTAAAATGTTGTCGTGTTAAATATGTAACTTGACAAGTTTTTGACATGATTTTACTTGACACTTATAAATGTTGAACTAACATTTTTACTTGTTAAATATTAACGAAAATTCGACAAACTAACACGGTGGTGCTGTTGAATAAACTAGATCCCATGTCAAATTGAGACTGGGTACCATTTTAAGTTGATTGGAAAGTCCACCAGAATTCCACTATTTTCATTCCGCAGAGCCCGGTGAGTAGGTACAAGTACATACATACATAATTAATTACTAACAGAAAAGTCAGAAGTTCATTATTTAACAATTTTTTTCAATTCAGCTTTTTTTAGAGAACTGTTTTTGGAAATTCAAAGTTTTGAAAAAAAAAATATTTTTGTTTGAAAATTGAGTTTGAAAGAATTAAGTTTTCGCTTTTTATTTGCTATTCATTCAGTGCCTGCTCCAGCCCTTTTCAAGCATCAATAAATGTTATTGGTATTACGAAAATGGTCAAATTTACATTTACATTTTTGTTGGTATTCTAAAGATAAAACTGGAATATTGCATATCATGATAAGATTTATCTTCCATACCCACTCAAGACTAAAAGAACTAAAAAACTACAATATCACATTTTGAAACTAATATTTGGTTCTGAAATAAATTGAATGCGTTCACATAAATAACAATAATTGTTTTTAGATTTTTGCTCATTTTTTCTAAGACGTCTTGTGTAATTTCTTATAAAATACATACACGCATATATTTTCTACAAGATTCAGTTAAAATTTCTTGAAAAAAGAGTTTTAATTAGAATTTGGTCTTCAACTAAAATATTCAGAAAAATTCTTAAAAAATTGTTTCAAGTCAAAAATTAAAAATAATTTCAAGATAAATATTGATTTACTAGAACATTTTTTTTATTTTCTGTGAAGGTATGAAGGAAATAACCGTTATTTCAAAATCAAACTGGGAAAAAAAGCAATTATAGGTGTTAAATTTCTTCAAAATTATAGCAGGAACAAATGTACAAACAAAGTTTAGCATTTAGTTTTTTCTGCTCTTAAAAAGAAACCTGAAAATTTTCATAATATGGAAATAACGCAAATTGTCTCATGATTTGAATAGATTTCTTAAATAAAAAAATTATTAGTAACCTAGTTCAAATTGATTTTCCACGCATTTTTAATGAAATTTAAATTTCTAAAATGTTTTGTTATATTTTTTTTTTTTTGAATAAAAAGAAAAGCAAACTTTTTAAAAACATCAAACCCAACAGTCGAAGTTTCCAAACACCAAGTTAAATTGAATTGAATTTTGTCAGCCACAATGAGTTTTATATATATTTCTTTTATTCTAACTGCATTTATTGGTATAATCGCGGAGAATTGTCCACCTGACCCTTACATTCACTGTTAAACTTCAGAAATTCCATTATCAATTTCAATAATTAACAGAATATCTTTTATCGAATAATATAAAAATAAAATTGTTTTTTAAAATGAAATAAAAATCAAGTTTTTACAATACCAAAAATATTTTTATAGTGTCTGGAAATAAATATCAATAAAATATTTTGCACTAAAAAAGTAAAAATTAATTAAAGATTTTAACTATAGAAAAGTTTGTGAAGATTAAGTGACCTTCCGTCCCTGGTTTTCCGGGACTTCTCCCTCCACCTTTAATGCAGATCTACATTCTTACGTCTTTTGCGTAGTAGTGGTGTTTGAGGTTTCATTGCATATTTTCCAACGAATTTCCATTCCCCAAGGCTGCGCGCAGTATGTGCATCATTAAATACGAACAGAAGAGCAGGAAGTTCAATATTAAATAATTTTTTGAATTCATCTTTTTTTACTGAACTGTTCTTGAAAATTTTATTTTTGAAAAATAATATTTTTGTTTGAAAATTCAAATTGAATTTGAAAATTATTTTTTTAAAAGGTTTTTGGTTAAATTCTTGATTTAAAAAGATTATTAAAAAATTGAGCTTTGGTTTTAAAAGCGCTAAAATACAACATTGTACACAGATGGTTACTGTTATAGCTATAGCCTTTTGTCACACTTAATTCAAACCAAGTTGTACATTGCAAGAATAAAATCGTTTTCACCTTACTATAATAAAGGCTTTTTTTTGCTGGCAAAACTAAATCAATTATAGAAAAAATCTTAAGCAGTAGGTATCTATTTATTTATTATTATAATTTATTATTTATTCTTCAAATGGAGGACGGGGACGACAACCAGGCAAATATCGTCCTCGGGGACACCAGGGACGTCGAAATATAGTACACTTTCCTCCAGCAATTAACATTGCACTTAGAATCAAAGAAATAAATAATAAACGCATAGCGGCTGCCGCAGAAGAAATTTTACCAAAAAATTCGGTTTCAATTAAATTGCTGTTAATGAAACTGGTGTGGTTTTTAAAGATTTCAGTTAACTGACACTGTCTTATATTCAAAAAAAAATTAAATGCATGAGAATAAATTAAAGCAAATTAAATTCATTAAAATACGTAAAAAATCAATTTTAACTAATTAAGTTATTTGCATTATGAAAATGCAACATATGTTTTTGAGGCACGACGCGACTGACGACGGCGACGCGACGTCTCGTGTGAAAACTAGTAAGTTATTGTTTTTGGAAAAATTAATTGGGCTAAGAATAACACAATGTATCAAAAAATAACCCAATTTCAAATAAAATAAAATAAAATCAAAAGATGCTAAAACATTGCTAAATTTTCACCTTAAAAAATACTATTCTGGTCAATACCATACTGGAAAAGAGTATCGTTTTTTTTAGTATATCTTCATAGTCAAATGAAAAAAACCGAAAACTGAAATATTGTTTAAAAATATTTTTTTTTATATTAGAGCATGATAAGGTTTATCTTCCATACAGACCCAGGATTAAATTAAACCTGTTTTTTTTTGAGTCTGCTTACAAAAAACTAAAAAGTAAAATATCAGATTTTGAAACTAATTTTTGGTCGTGAACCCGTCATCTGTTTTCCCCTCAGGGTTCCCAGAAAACATAAATTGAATCCGTTCGAATAAATAACAATAATTGTTTTAAAAAAAACACATTTGTTTTGTTTTGTTTGAAGGTTTGCGAAAAAAAGTTTTGTCGTTGAAATTTTCTTTTTTGAAAAAAAATTTTTAAAGGAATTTTTTGTACCGTCTCAGATTAAATCATCTTATCCTACAATCAGTGTTCCGCATATTCTCTTATATTTGATAAATGCCTTTTTTTTAGTTCAACAGAGCTCAGACTTTAGATCTTTATGTAATACAATATAATCAAAGAAAAAACCTTCCTGCAGACAGACTGTTTGAAAACAGAAGATATTCTAGACAATTTTCCACATTGCGATGTACGAGTATGTTTAATTACCCTGATATTACAAAAAATTATCTTGCGTCTCTTCATAACACCAATTCGTCTTCCTCTTCTGCCCACAAAAAAAAACTATCAGCCCTTAATTACGGAACACAGCACAATGACCAGGAACCGCTAGAATGGCAAAATGTATCGCCTTAAGTGGGGTCTAGCAGTAGTCGAAAACGATTCCTTCTTCCTGAGTTTCCTGTTCTGTTTCTTCAACTTCCAATACAGTCCTTTTGTTAAAATATCAAGAAAAAAAAAATACAAATGGAACCATCACCGTGCAAGATTTCAGCTCCGCTTTGTTTCTCACTTTTTTTTCACACACAAAATGTGTCACTTAGACAGCTTTCGAGTGCATCGCCCATTCTTTTTTTTTTATTTCAAGGAGCAGGCCTGCAGCTTCAATCCTATTGGGAGTGATGGACGAGATGCAACACACACAATAGGAATGTCCTTGGTGCGGATGTTCAGTTTGAAGGAGGTTGAATTCGGGGTGAGTATAAAAAGTGATGGTTCGTACATAGTTAGTTTTGTGAAGCATCCATGCCAAGATGTTGTTGCATCTCTATTATTCTTAAGAAACATATAGGCCTCCTCGTCATGATGTATCCTATATAGACCCATACCCCCCTCGAGCTGATATACATGTACATAGATCTACTATGTATATTGTTGTTGGGAGGCACTTCTAAGACACATTGTTCTGTTGAGCTTCTTCTGCTCGTCTTATCCCAACTCCCTTGCCTTCCTCTAACATCGCATTTCATCTGTTGTCATGTTCGCCTTCGTCTTAACTGTCGCCATACGATGCTGCTAGTCGTTGTCATCTTGTGATGCTGCCTCTTGAGTCAGCTCAATTGAAACGAAAAGAAAATTGCACATGTTGCACTTTTGCGTACTAGAAATCCAAGAGTGTTGCACTAAATTTCCTTTTTACTTCTCAATGTGTTTTTTTTTTGTTTTTTTTTGTTTCTGTGAATAGAACTGGGGTACAATAATTCAGCTATGGAGCACAACAAAACTACAAAACATAAATTCAAAAAAAAAAAAAAACAAGATGCACTTGGCTTTCGTTTTCTTGGAGGGCATTTTGTTGCGCGAAAGATAAAGAAGAAGCAACAAAGCAAAAAAAAAATATATCAACTAAAAATCGGGGACTTCCCATGCAACACAGACAACACTTTGACACGAATATTCATTTCGAGTGCAGCTTGTAGCTTTGCTTTGCGGATAGCGTATTGTTAACGCAGCACTATCACATCAAGGATCAACCAGACGAAGTAAGAGAGCCTTAGGTACAGGGCTTGAAACCAAAAGAAAAATAAAATTGTAAATTTTTTTTTCTAACTAATTGGGGGCACAGGTCAGATTTTGTTACACTATTTCAAAATTAAAGTGGCCCTGAGATGAGTTATTGTTATAAGTTTTTACAATTGCAATCATTGAAGTGTTTCGTTCCATATCCATAAAATATATATTTTTGGATGTGAAGTACGCTGGGGCGTATGCGCACCATTTTTTAATTGTTTTTTTTTGTGTATGTAATAAAAACATAGACATGCATTTTTGTTTATTGGCTATATGTATATGTATTCTCCATCCTTTTTGTTATATGTATATAGA
Organism: Syrphus vitripennis; assembly: GCA_958431115.1. NCBI lineage: Eukaryota > Metazoa > Arthropoda > Insecta > Diptera > Syrphidae > Syrphus > Syrphus vitripennis. The sequence goes on from OY288110.1 coordinate 21,890,145, forward strand.
AAAAGACATTGTTTAAATTTGTGTAAATTAAATTAATTTTATTTTTTGTTTATCATTTTACAGTTTTTTTTCTATTTTTTTTGTTTTTGTTTATTTCTTGTTACTTGCATTTCAGATTAACCGACAATATTCTTCACTTTGCAACAAGATTTTTTTTCTTTCAATTTGATGTGATAAAATTAAATATTAAAAAACAACAACAATGCAACCCCGCAAACTATTTTATTTTTTGCAAGGCACCACACATTTTTATTTTACAAAACAAGCTTACAGCGTATCCTTTCGCAGGATGCAAAGCAAAAGCATGTCCTACCATTTTACGCAGTAACTGATTTTGATGGCGTCTCACCACTTGGTGGTGGAGTTGTTGAATCTTTTTCCTTATTCCAGTCTTTGAGACCCTCAGGCAAACTTGTGTCTTCTTCGAATGAACCAGTTCCTTCGACGAATTCTTCGTAGGTTGACTTTTCTTTGAATGGCCTGGGGCCAAGTAATTCAATCATATCATCACGACTGAGTACTTCGTTCTTGAGCAGGCGTTCAGCGACCTTCGCCACGTTTGCCTTGTGTTTTGTTAGCAATTCGGTGGTGCGTACATGAGCGCTCTTAATGAGGGCGCGCACTTCAGTATCAATCAGTTGGGCTGTTTCCTCGGAATAAGGCTTTGTAAAGACGGGATCTCCAGGTTGATTGCTGTCAAAGCATACGTTGCCCACTTTTTCGTTCATACCGTAACGTACAGTTTGGGCGTATGCACTGTCTGTGACTTTTTTGAGATCGTCTTGGGCACCTGTGGTAATTCGATTGAAGAAAAGTTCTTCAGCTACACGTCCACCCAGTGTCATGCACATACGATCGAAGAGCTGTTCCCTTGACAGCAAATACTGGTCTTTAGGAAGGTACTGAGCATAGCCAAGACCCTTTCCACGAGGTATTATGGAAACTTTGAGTAGAGGATCAGCGTGTTCGAGGAACCAACCGGCCACAGCGTGTCCAGCTTCATGGTGGGCTACTGTTTTCTTCTCCTCTGGCGCCAGAACATTTGTCTTCTTTTCCATGCCAGCGATTACACGTTCAATAGCCTGTTCAAAGTGCTTCTGAACAATCGAGTCATTCATATCTCGAGCAGCAATTAGAGCTGCCTCATTGCACACATTGGCAATATCGGCACCAGTGAAACCTGGTGTGAGTGCTGCCATTTTTCTGGCCAAATCATTTTTGTCTAAATTACTCTTAAGTGGACCTAAATGTACTTTGAAAATACTAGCTCTACCCTTAATATCTGGAGCTGGAACGAAAATTTGACGATCAAATCGACCGGGACGTAAAAGAGCCTTATCAAGAATATCAACACGATTGGTAGCAGCTAAAACAACAACATTTGTCGTGGTATTAAAACCGTCCATTTCCACCAACAACTGATTGAGTGTGTTTTCTTGTTCGGAGTGTCCTCCGAAACTTTTACCACCACGTTTTCGTCCAACTGCATCGATTTCATCGATGAAGAGGATGCATGGAGCTTGTTTACGTGCCATAGCAAACATATCACGCACTCGAGATGGACCCACACCAACAAACATTTCCAAAAACTCCGAACCAGAAACCGTTATGAATGGCACATTAGCTTCTCCGGCGGTTGCTTTGGCGAGTAGTGTTTTACCCGTTCCAGGTGGTCCAGTTAGCATGGCACCTTTTGGGATTTTTGCTCCCAAGTCGATATATTGTTGTGGATTTTTTAGGAAATTCACAAATTCCATAATTTCGATTTTGGCCTCTTCGCAGCCAGCTACGTCTCTGCAAGAAAAAAAAATATAAAGGAATGTGAATGTAAAATAATCAAAAGCATGTAAGAAAATAGCATTAATGTATAAACTTAAAAAAAGAAGAGCGAAAAGAATTTCAAGCTCAAAGATACCCATTTCTTGGTGTGGGTTATTAAGAATGCTAAAATAAATCAAATTTAAATTTGGGCAATTAATTTATCATTAAGGATAATGCAGTAAATTTAATTGAACATGCATTGAAACTCTAGAACACGCAGAGTCCTTACATTCATAATTATTTTCTATCTTTCCGTGCTTGCATCTTTAAAATAGCATGTCAAAAATTGGGTTTAAAAATTCTGAATTTAGTTGACGAGTTAGTTTCCTAAGTTTTATCTTCGAATAAAATTAAATAAAAATACTTAAAAGCCCTAGGAGCGGCTGTACAATATTCACAACCATCGAATTAAAGAAAAATGTTGCTTTGCGTAAGATAAACTTTGTGGGATGATGTGAAACCAGTGATCATTCACCCAATATACTTTTTGGATCGGCAGACCGACTTAGGTTTCAATTTTTTTTTTTTTTTTTTTTTTTGAAAGAAGAGATCTGAATCGTTTAACTTGTTCATGCTAACTTTCATTTTCATTTTTAACTTTACATTTGCCTGTTTTTAAGAATTATTTTTCTATTTTAAAAACTGTCCTTACATTTGCATTTTTTCAAAAGGTTGCAGTAAGTAATTTGGGGTCGAAAGGTATAATAATTTTATTCTCAGAATTAATTTTGAAATACTTAATTTACATTTCAAATCGAAGAATGGTTCAGGTTTTTACTTGAGACTACGGGATTAAAAAAATCGAACCTTAATTAACCATGATAATAAAAAAAATGGGTCGCACAATCCTGTCTGTCTTTCTCTAGGCCAACTATTCTGTTTATCAGTAACTCGACCTACTGTATAAACCGAAGAAGCAAAACTTAATGCTTTTAAGCAATTCCCTAAAAGCGAAATTGAATTTTTTCTTAGTTCCAAAAATAACGGGTCCCACCTTGCAACGATATTTATGATTTTTTACAGTCAGTAGTTTTTGTAGTAAAGATTATTTGGTCAAAAAATTATTAACCGTACCTCTGACAGAGGAGCAAGTGCGTGCGATCCAGTCGTGCATTTCATGGAAAGTGTATTTCTTAAGAACATCAGTTTCAGTGTTCGGATTCAAATTAAATTGATAAGACGTTTGAAAATAAAAAAAAAAAAAAAAATTTGAACACTGGAGGTATCTGAGAAATATTGTTAAATAGTTGTCTGAAGAACATACATACATATATAAAAACGTATAAAAATCAGGTTATCAATTTTTTTTGTTGATAAAATCAATCTTTGTCATTTTGAATCAGAATCAGATGGATATCGATTCAACCAATATTTAAGATTGTAGTTTCTTATTCATAAAGCACGAATTAAATTATGTTTGTCTCTATGATTATCGTAAATCATTTTTGGCAGTTAAAGTGACAACGCATTTTGTGGACTTAATCTTAATCTTAAATCTTCAACCAGAAACTCCTCCTAACCTAACTTTAATACTCACTTGAATCGCACTCCAATTTCATTTGAATTAATTAACTTTGCTGTTGACTGCATAACTCCTCCAAAGAGTCCGCCTCCCTTCCGACCGCCTCTTCCACCCATCATCTCTGCTGATCTCCTCATCATGAACACAAGGAATCCAATAATCAATAAAGTTGGTAGCAATCCAGTCAAACTGGAAGCTTCTACTTCAGTCCTATAGATTACAGGAACAAAATTAACTGGCTCCACACCCTGTTCAATTTGTGCATTCTCGAGATTCCTTTCAAAAGAATCAACACTTCCAATGTTAAACCAAAGGACTCCATTGGAATCCTGAGAGCTCCCTGGCATCAGTCGGACTCGAACCCACTTTTTATTGACAACTTCGAGTTTTTCAACGATTCCTCGATTCAGATAACTATAAAGATTACAAAATAAATAATCTGTGATTTCTATGAAAAACGAGAAAGAATAAACCTATTGACAAATTCCTTCCAGGCGACTTCCTTGTAGCCCATTTCCATGAATGCAATCAGTGAGATAAAAGCTACTGCTCCTATCGCCCCACCAAAAATCCATTTCTCTTTGTCACCACCTTCGCCGCCAATGGGTCGTCCCGAGCCACCAGATCCGCCTTTATTGCCTCCAGAACTTTTTGTATTCGAGAACATTCCGAAGTTCCAGTCGTTGCTTGGAGTTTTGTCCATTGAACCGCCTGGAGGCTTACTCGTGGTTGCATCTCCAGCTTTCTTTCCCGCCTCTACATCTTTGCCGGCCGCAGCTGAAGCTCCGCCGGGCTTGAAATACTTTTCGAAGCCCTTGGGAGGCTTCTCACTGAATTGGCGGACGGCGGAAATAATTCTCTGGAAAAATGGATTTTCCACAAGAATACTAGAAGCTCTGGAAAACTTCCTTAGCTAAAATAAAACAACACAAAAATAAAATAATATTTACAAATTTTCTAAATAGTTGTTGCATCATCGATATGGCGGACGAAAGCGAAACCGACAGATTCTAATCGAATCTTAACTTACCTCGTGTGCACTGATGTTGCCTGTTTGATAGGAACTACGCAGACAGCGTTCCATAACTTTGGCTGACTGCAACATTCGATGAGCCATGGTGTGTTGTGAAATTCTTTAAATCACTCACAATCAAAATTTCTTTTTAACAAAAATTATTCGAGTCAGGGCAGAGGGGAGTTATATTTTTTTCTTCTTTCTCCCGATGGTTTGAATAGATTTTATTTTTTTTTTTATTTATCTTTTTCACTGTGAAATGTGCATTGCAGCTTAATGCGTTTGATTGTATCCTATTTTTGGAATATTTTTTGTTGATTCAATGATATAATTATAGTGAGACACTTTGTATTTTCGTGATTTTCTTTAATGAAAAAATATTTGCACTAGTTGTGAAATGAAAATTTTTCCTTCTTCGGTCGAATGACAGCCGTACTTTACAAGCTGTCAAATTTAACGGTCTGACAGATATGATATTTTTCTTATCATGGTTAGGTTGGCAAAAGTGGAAACGAGAGTCGATTAAAGACGTTCAGGAAATGAATTTTTATAAATAAAATGTTATCCTCATTATTAAAAAACGATGACTGAATTACGAAAATCAAATTAGGCAAACAAAAATTGTTCTTCTGCACAAAATTGGCCAGAGGTCAATCTCCGGTACTATTTCAATGACGATGATCAACTGAAATTGGAGGATTACCCAAATCTCTGACTAACAACTCAAACCAAGGATTACTTACAACAATTTCATTCAACTAGTGAGGGAAGATATTTTAAATTAAAAGGTTCTAAACAGGGGCAAAATTACCGCATCAGTGAACGAGTGAGTGAGTGCCATCAGTGATCGAAAAATTCTTACATTTTCCTTCAGTTTTGTTCTAATCAGTGAGCTCTTTAGTTATCGAATGAAATTTTGCTCGATAACTGATGAGGAAATGTCAAATTACTGTACTAGATTGCTCAATAACGTGAACGGTAATGCCAAACTCGCACAATTCAGTCACGTATTACTCGTGAACTGATGCGGTAATTCGGCCCCAGGATACGCTCAGTGAAGTCTTCTATAATTTAGACATAAAAAGTTCCCTTTCATAAGCTTATGAGGGATGTTGTTTTAGGATTAGAGGCTCTTATGCAAAAAATCATTATAAACCATGGTTTAAACTAACTTTGTTCAGAGTGGGTTAAGTTTTAGATAAAACTTTAAATAAATAAATGTTGCTAATCAACTAAAATCACCTAACTATTTAATGGCTAGCTGCACAAAAATTCACCAAATTTTTTTTTCCTAAAATGCATGTTTAGTTGTCCTAACAAAATGTTCTTTAAAAAATGCAGTGTGCACATCGCTTAGTATATTTTCGTATGAATAAGATTGCATAATAAGAACAAAACACCCTGTAATTTTGGACAGCTGTTCGATGACATTACAATCGCCATATTTGTTTACCAAGCTATACAATTTCTTATTTTTTATTTGGTCATATACCTTCAGCAAGTTTTAAAATCTAAAACTAAAAACACAATGCAAGTTAATTATTTCAAACAATAATGCCAATCGAAGGAGAATTACAACAAAAGGGAATTGCCGATCTATTGCTTCAAGAATCCAATATTCCGATTCTTATGCAGCTGGCAAAAAGTTTAACAAAAAATGTCATCGAAATTGATTTCAGCGAAGGTAATATCCAGACAATTTGCGCTTTTATTTTGATTGTATTTAATTTCCCCCCTTGTTTTGTTTCCGTTTTCAGAAGCTCTTAAAGTCATCTTTATGCATATGCCCAATGTGCAGGCATTATTAAATAAACGAGCAATAACCAAGGAGGTTCTCTTCAAATATGTCCACAGCAATCAAATTCCTGTTACAATAGACTTTACAAAATCCATTCTAATCAACAAAATAATAGAGTTCTGGGAGAGAGGAGGACCTTCGAAAAAAAATAACAATCACATTGAAAACGCTGAAAACACTCCAGCGAGTGTACTTACTTCCCAGCCGAACACTGCTCAACTTGAAGAAACCCAGTTACCAATCAATCTATTGGCGCGAAAGTTCTCAGAGTGGTTTTTCCAGAACTACAATGCGGACAACTTAAAAGTGGAAGATTTTTGGAGGGATTGTCGTCTTCTTTTGCGAATAGCAGCTACCGATTGTGTGAACGACCAGCAGTGTGATACTGCGGAGCAGGTCATAGAAATTATGTTAGGATGCAAGAATCAATTTAATTTCTTCTTCAATCCAAATCTCTCACACGATGGCGTTCAAGGTCGAATGGATGTACATGGCCTTGTTATTGTTCTTGTGTGTGGAACACTTCACACCAAGGATAATTGCGTTGGAGTTTTCGAGACGTCATTCGGACTGATGCGAGATCCTTTTGCACTGAACAATTGGAAAATAAAGACGATACAAAGTTTGCTCCGATCTCAGGGAGCTCCCAAGGAGCCACGATTAAGTGAGAGCGATTCGTTGAAGGCATCACTTGCTTTACCTGCACCCTCAGGAGAAATATCCTAGTCAAATGAATGGAAATGGACGGAAGTCATAATTGGAATTTTATGCTATGAATTAAAAAAAAAACCTTTAAATTGTTGATTTGTTTCTTTGTTAATAAATTAAGTATTTATTAAGAAATATGACTCATTTTTAATTATTTCAGTTTCTTTGTAACATGCGGAAGTTTCATTGAAAGCCTATACAAATAAAATACTGCAATTAAGTAGTAACAATTTATAAAGAGTCTATGTTTCTAGTTTTGGCTTTAATAAAAGTTATATAGCCTGACTTGGTGTGTAGATGTGGCCGTTGTTTTTTAATATTTTTATTTTTTGGTGTTTTTTGAAGAGATCTATTTTTGTGTGATATGATTCAATTGCTTTTTGTTTTAAGATACCGTTACAGCAAATAATTAATTTGAAGAGCCGCATTGCCTTAGTTAAAATGTAATCATTGGATAAACTGTTTATTCACATACTTTTTATAGATTTTTGATCTGGAATGAAAAAAAAACACTTTGAATCACAAATATATCAGTTCTGAAAAGCTGAGCGGGGTTCCCAAAAGAACTTTTTTTAATGTCTTTTTCCAAAATTATTTATTTCATCATGAATGCAAGTTTAACATCTTCGGGTCGGGGGCTTCTAATTACCTTTCCAACTCTGTAGATTGGTCCGAAGCAAGAAAAATATAGTAAATGGGAGAGGGTCTACTTTCCCCCCGCTAAACAATTTTCTTAGTGGGTAAATTAGATATATTTTGACAAATCCTGCACTTTGACCTAACGGCTTGAAAATACCCTCACGACAAAGAATTTTAATATACAAAATCTTAACCCGTTTTGTTGAAATTGAACGTAGATACGGTGGTAGCCTCTCTTTTCATATCTTCTAAAGGGTTGCCACCGTGGCAACACTTCTTAAAATCAATCATGATCTACAAATTCACTTAAGCTTAGCCCTTCAGGAAGTAAACCTTGTCAAAAAAACATTATTTTCTAAAACAATGATTTAAGTGATAGGTCTGTTAAAAAAAAGTTGTATGTAATTTTTAAGAATAATTCAATAAATTGAGTGTGAGCCCCCACTCTCTTTTGGTGTTTGTTGCTATAAAAACGTCAACGTTGCCAGTCTAATCTGCATCAAACAATTGAAATAAAATGGTCCTAAAACAATGGCGGCAGTGGCTGGTGGCGTTGCCAATTTGTTTCACGTGTTACAATAATTGTTGTTAACAAAATTTCAAAAAATAGTATCCGCTTATTTTCAAAATATTTGAATTTAAAAAAAAATGTTATTTTGAAAATTCAAAACAATTTTTTTCTTTTTTTAAATTGTATGCAAGAATGTTCCCATTATAAGCTACCTCTAATGTAAATGTTTTTTTTTACAAATCTGTCAGTTACGAATGGTTTTTTTTTTATGTTTCTTTAATCAAATATTGTCATTAAAATAGATAAAGCCGTTTTTGAGATACAAGTTTTTTCTAAACCGTAAGAAGGAATTGTTTTTTATTTGGAAAGAAGATGCATTATTTTAACGACCGTCGCAGTGAATATACATGCATTCATCTATATATTAGTTAAAAGTAGTAAGTAAGTAAAGCTGTGAACTTAATAAAATACTTATACAAAAAAAAAACTCGTCCGTATTTCTGTATTAAAATAAGTGTCATGACTTACTTATATTCTAAAAATCAATAAAGCATTTTATATTTAAGATTACCAGACCAAAAGTTTTTATTTAATTGTTTTGAGAATACTCGTACAAAAAATTAGGTATGTATATTAGTTCTTATGTTTAAAAACTTGTATTGTACATTTGATTATCTTTTGCTTTGTACTTTCATTGCGTTTTTTGAGATTTAGGGAAAAATAATTAGAAAACTTTCAACTCATGCTTAGTTAAGCGTGGATTACGTTGAACAACAAGTTGATTTCGGAACTTTGATTATTATAAAAATCAGAATTTAACTTTAAGGTTTCATCAAGCCAAGAAGAAATACACATAGTGATACTGAAATTCAAATTTTGTTTTCATATGTATGTATCAGGAGCTCGTGCATTAGCAGATTAATTATAATAAGAATATTCAACGACCACTCTTTGAGCTTATGAGCCTCTTAACCCAAAAAATACTCCCTCATTAGGTCATACACAATTTTTCGAGTTAAGAGTTCAATTACAACCAAAATACCAAGTTCCTGCGTGGGAGTAATTTTTTTTTTTTAATTCACTTCAATTTTTTTGATTTGATAGTATTACTTTTTTTTTTTTTTTTTTTGGAAATCAACGTGAAAATTTATCTTAAATTACATAATTCGCAATATCAACATTTTTTTCTTTTTGTTAGTTATGCACATGTTTTGCAAAACAGAACAACAAAAAAATGGTACTCACAGTACTGTTGTTGTTTTGTTTAGATTTGATTTGATTTGTTTTAAAAATACATTTTATTCATTTCATTTGAATAATAAAATTAATATTTTTGAGAACCTTTTTCAAAAAATCAAAAAAAAAATCTGTATCACATCTATATCGACTTTTCAAGATTGTATTGCTACCTGTTTAGTAAATTGGCCGCAACCACCGAGTTAGCAAATCTATCATCAGGGACTTAGGGTGTCCCAGTAGCCATCGTCCAAACTTATAGTGATAAAGTGAAAGGTAGCCCAGGTCATGATCACTCAGAATATAGTACTTTTTTAATTGGACAAAGCCATGCTTTTAACAAGGGTTTTGAAAAACACAATCTAGCATGGTTTAAAAACAAATACAAATATTTCAAATAGTCTTGTAAAATTAGAATTTCAATTTAAAAAAAATTTGGTCGGGAGCTTTATTTTTATGTTTTCCATTTTGTATGGATCGTACTCTTGAGGCGTGAAAATAGAGGAAACACCCGTGATTTTTTTTTAAATTACTCGGAAACCATTATTTTTTGTAAGATTCAGATTGTAAAATTGTAGCTTACATTTCCACTTTTTTCGTTCGTTTTTGTTGTAAACTGTGTGAACCCAGTATGGACGCGCTAAGCAAAAAACTGGTTTAATGTAGGGAATTGTCCAATTTTCAAAAAAAGCTGTTGCTAGAAAACAGTTTTGATTCGTTGTCAACCTGAACAAGTACTATATTCTGAGAATGCATGAATTACCATTTTCAGTTTGGACTATGACTACTTCCTGCTTTTTAGTTTTATTAATTTTTTTCTATTTAAATTATATTAAAATTTTAAGAAATTCTGAATTAACCCTAAGTGTCTAATTTCATAATTCGATTTTGTAATATCAACTTTCGGAATTCGAGATTTTGGCATTTAGTCCCCGTTAAATATAAAAGAAAATACTCTTCTTTTTTGTTAAAAATTTTGCTAAGGTCCTGTACATCGAAATGCATTACAAATTATGAAAAATTTTCATTTTGCATAGAAAAAAATATTAGGACATATTCATAGTTGTTGTGTAGGCTTTTGCTGAGATAACCTAGAGTTAATCATATCTTATTTATATTGGGTAAAATCCAGGTTATATTAGCAACAACTTCAAAAACAATTATGAACATGCTCCTTTTTCTTCTACATTCAGTTTCACTGTGAATATTTAATGTTGATGTTAATTTTCTGTAAATTTTAACAGAAAATTTATGTATTTATGTTTTGAGAAACACGAAATATATCAGACTTGAGTACTATAATATATCTGTTAACTTGTTGAATATATTTAAAAACATTCTTACGAAGCAGTTTTAGCGTCTCATGGCAAGTCGTGCTTTTAAAGCAAGAAAAAATATCAGTGGCTGATTTCGTGAGCAACATCATTAGCATTGCTTTTTCAGCAAGCAAGTTATTGTGCTCAATTGGTACACATCGTCTGTAAAATAAAAGAAAAGAAAAAAAAATAAATCATTAGATTTTTGTATACAAAGTATGTAAGTTTTTTAAGGAAAATTGATTTTTTTTTTATTTGACTCATTTTGACTTACGTAAGCTACCACAAAAATTCTAAAACTTTTCACGTCACACGTTAACGCAGCTGACACTGATACTTCAGTTTCTGTAAACGATAATCATAGGATCTTTGTTTAGGCGATATGCTTTAATATGAGATGATGGAGATATTTATATTTGATTATGGTCATTAAGAATTTATTTCTACATCGTGATAGAGAGCTAAGCAAAAATTGTGTGCAACTTGAGCTTAGCTCTCCTTCCAGATGATTCAAGACCAAGTAAGAAATAATTGTAACTGTTTTATTTAAACAACAACAAAAAAAAATACTCTACTACCCGTCCAATTATTATTACCAGTTCAATTTCTTTTTCAATATAAAAATCCTGCGGGTCTTAGTCAAAATTTTACTGCGATGACGACGAACGCAGACGTGTCAGCTCTCTTCAAACTTTTCTCTTTATATGAGAATAAGTGGACCACGTCATCTGGTTATCTGTCTGGAAGAAGTAGAATAGAAATTATAGCCAAGTATAATTGTTGCGAATGCCAAAGAAGTAGTAAATAAAAAAGTCTTGACTCTTTGAAGACAGAACTACAGTTTTTTAATTATATAACGACTTTCATTCCGTTTTCATATTTTTGTTCTATTTTTTGCATCCTCACAATAACACAGAGATTGTTAATTGTTTTTTTTTTTTTTTTTTAAAGATTATACGTGTAAGTGTTTGTGTGAGTGTGTATACATTCGTTAATGTATTTGTGAAATAATTTAAAATTCAAATACAATTAAATGGGAAGGGGAGAGTGGGCGAAAGTAGTGGGGATGAATGAGGATCTTTTTGTTAACACCAATTAATTTTTTTTTTCGTTTTCGTTTTGCTACTAACATCAACAACACTACCTCGAGTCATTTTCTACATGTTTTTTTTTTATGAGTGTCTTACTTAGTTGCTAACAAATACATAAAGTATAATAAATGTACAATATATTGTTTAGTTGTTGGTTGATTTGTTTTAAAGCGAGAAAATTACATAATGATTGGTTGTCGTTGTGGGTTTGCTAGTTTTTTTTTTTTGTTTTTACATTTTTTCCTGAATAAATGGATGTGTTAAAGCCTGGTTAAGGGAGATGCGTTTGGATAAATCAAGAGCAAAAATACTATCGAGTAGGTCCTTTAGTTGAGTAACTTTACGATGTTGATCATCGGGTAGGTTTTGATCAGCGATTAATTCATTTTGTAGATTTCTCGATGGTTTGATAACAGGCATAACGACTATTTTTTCCTAATAAAAGAATAAATAAAATTGAAATTTAAGGATAAATAATAAAAAAAAAACAAAATGTAAAAACTTACCCTCTCTGTAATCTTGTCAATTTCGTGGTAAAGGAAATTACAACTTTGGTCAAAGTGTTGATCTTTGAATTGACCTTTGCGAACAACTTTATTTGGGATTTTGCCTGAAAATTAAATAACATTTTTTTTTTTTAGAAATTACCTAATCACTTAAGAATAAACTAAAAAATAAAATCATTCTTAAATCGATAGATCATTTTCATCATTTTAAAAGACTCACCTTTCAAATCCATAAAGAACTTCAACATCTGATTGTTGCTCTTTCCACTGAACAATATCTTTCCCGTATACAACTCATAAATTGTACATCCCGCCGACCACATATCAATTCCATAATCATATGGAATTCCCAAAATTATTTCAGGTGCTCGATAGAAACGTGATATTAAATAGGGTGTGATTTCATTCTCATTAATTGCCGAAGCTGATCCAAAATCGCAAAGCTTCAATATCAAATGACTTTCATTCACTAAAATGTTATCGGGCTTAATGTCGGCATGCAAGATGCCGGTTTTCTTGAGAAGCTTTAGTGCAAGGAATAATTGTTGGGTATAACTTCGCACAGCTTTGATGTGAAGACCGACATTCTTGCCGTACTTTTTGAGAACTTCGCGCAGATTCATTGCCAGTGGTTCAAATACCATACACAAATGCTATAAGAGGTAGAAAATAAATCAAGTTACAATCCTAGAGAGTTTTAAAGATTTTGAGAACTTACCTGTTTATGAAAGAAATGTCGGTACAAACGTAAACAATGAAACCGGTCTTCGGGATCGGCATCGTTTAGTTTCTTAAGAATTTCCAACTCTCTTAGCCCTGTCTTGTGCCTAAAAGAACATTTTGCAAATTTATTTATTTCATATTTCAATTCTTTTAGATATATTTATCTAGCCCTTACATTATTTCATTGTTTCGAATGATTTTAACAGCAACATTAGCATTGCCTCTAGCTTGATCGCGACCTCGGATGACATTACTGAAAACTCCTTGTCCAGTATAGCCACTGACAACATATCGATTGTCAAGTGTTTCACCAATTCGGACACGATAGTATCCTTCGGCATCATCCCAATTATCTGTGAGAGCTGGATTCTCTGTTTGGTGTTTATTGTGGATAATGGTACTCGGGGACTATAAAAAAAAAAATAAAAACAAGATTTTAAATCGATAATTTAAGAAATATGATAACTTTTTTTTTCCTCCGACAGTTACAAATAGACTCACATCGAAGTTAGAATCGACATCTTGATCGGCAAACATATCCCATTCTGGGCGTTTAACTGTTGCCGTAACTGCTTGCTCTTTTGTACTTGCATTTGCAGAATCATCTTTTAGACCTGATTCTGTGGATTCTTCTTCTTTGTCCTTCATCGGTGGTGGAGTGTGCGTTGTGTCTGTTGAATTTTCATCATCAAGAAGTATTCGCGATATATTTGGAACGGGACGTGGAGGAGTTGGTTCGTCTTTTATGTCTATCGGCAGACGAGAGTGTTTTTGTTTTTCTTGTTGTATTGGTGATGATGCTGGTGGGGATGGTGATTTTTTGTCATCTTCTTTTGGATTGCTTCCTAGTTTCTGAAAAGTAAATTGAAGGTTAAATTTAATACATATTCAAAAATTGTTTCAAATATTTCCATTGTAATTTTATGGGTTGTAGTCATAATACCTTTTGTGCCAAAATTCGGATTAAAAAATTGTGTATTGTAAAGTTCTGTTTTTCAAAATTCTGTAAATCTAAAATTCTGTATACTAAAATACTAAAAAAAAATAGAAATTTATGAAATTGCGCTCTTTTTTTTCATTATGAAAAAAGTTCTTATATTGAAATACAGACTTTGAAAATATTAGTTTTGGTCGGTTTCAAAATATGACCTTGGTTTACACCTTTCCTAGAATTCAAGACTACAAGTTGAAAAGGTATTCTGAGTCGAAGAAAACACTTGAGAAGGTTATACAACATTCTTCATCCTTGTTACATTATTTATTCGTTTTGTTTTAGTTTGTTTTACTTTTTGGTTTTTTTTGCTATCCATTGAAAGTTTTCCCTTATACTACTTTGTAATTTTTGTTAATTGAATAAAAGTTGTTTTACGGGGAAACGTGTTCAAAATTATTTCAGAGTTATAATAATTAGAAGCAGAACTCTGGATTTCCAGAGTTTTGGAATAGAGAATAATGGAAAAGCATAATTATGTTCATGCACAATTTTAATCCATATTCGAAATTTTGGTTAAACAGAATAATGACCAGTTCCCTTATTTTTTACATAAAAATGAAATGCACAACCGGGGTTAAAGTACTTCCCTATCCTATATCCAAATTTTTAGCATTTATTACATATGTAAATAATTTTTCTTCAGCATTTTAAATGTTCAAAAAATATAAAATATGGTTGCTTCTTTTAGCCCCTATAAATTGCTTCCTTTAAGGGATATTAGCGTTTAAAGACTTATTTATACATAGTTAAGAAAACAAACGCCATGAAATTTCTAATCCAGTATATATTCGAAGTAATGGTATAAAAAGTTTTTAAAAAGAAAGGAAGGAAGGAAGGAAGGAAAGAAGCATAAGACTTAAACATATTTTTAAGGTTGTTTTTTAGTGATGAAGCCAAAGCCTATTGGATACTTCTACCGTGAAAGAAGTTTTTGTCATTTTTATGTAATGATTTCAGTTTATATATGATGGTATATACATATAATGGTACCTTGATAAAAAGCGACATTAATCATTTGTATCAAAATCAAAACTTAGAAGAAACCAAACAATTATCTTTGAAACAAGTTGGAAAAGGTGAAAAGATGGAAATATTATCAAAAACTAGGGATAAAAAAATATATTCCATGGAAGGGTTTTTTTTTGTTAGGGGAGGAAAGTGTTAGATAACGCTGTTCATGACAACAATCATAACTTTGAATAAATAACCTTTGTATGTCGAATAAGGCGACATCTAAAAAGTGGGGGCAACCCTTACTCAATTTTTTTTTTTTGGGAGAGCTTGTCGAGGCCTTAATCGATATTCTCCTCTTGCTCCTCCCCAAATCAAATTTTACACCTAAAATTTTGCAGCGCCACCACAAGGGTTGGGGCAACATTAAAAAAAATACTCGATATGATAGTACTATGGTTTTTCATATACAAAGAATAACTATATTTACAATTTGAAGTTTTTTCACAACTTCTGTATTGGGAAGTAAATAAATCTTTTGATTCTTCTTTTTCATTGTCGAAGTCACAAGTTTACCAAGTTTCATGAGGGGAGCATTTTTTGGCCACATTTACGCTATTTCTCAAACGCCCCAAAAAACGGCCTCCTACCAAACGTATTTGGGGAAGTTTTTCTGATTATTGATTTTTATGACAAATGAACCATTGTTGACAAGTTTAGTAAACCTCCTCCCCTATCCTCCTTAAAAAAAAGAAGAACCTTTAAGGCTTGCTTGCTTGGATATGAGGATGAAACAACAATAAAAAACACGTTGCTATGATTGAAAACAACGCGTTATTGTTATTGTTTTTTCGTCGTCACGACGATATTAAATTTTTTGTCGGAAATGGTTCCGGCTATTTTGTTTAATAAAAGCATTACTATAGACAAAAAATTACTTGAATCTCTTGAAACCTTTCAAGACTATAGAATTATGTTTTTTTTTTTTATTAGAAATCCCTCCTCTTCAATATCATAAACAAATAGTCCTTAATTACAGAACCCATATTTCTTGTAAATAAATTAAATTGAACTTTAAACTAAATTTTACCTTAAGTAGTTCCTCCCGTCTTTTGCGTCTCATTTCAATGATCTTTTCCTCATCATCATCATCATTAATGTCAATGTTATTTAGTGCATTATCGCTACTACTACTGCTGGAATCTCTTTGTCTGTCTTTCTGACCTTCACTTAGCGAACCCCTATAACGATCAGGACGTTCGTCCTTCCTTCCCAATGACCCATCGCCACGGGTTCGCTCCTTTTCCCTTTCACGTTGCTCTCGTTTACGATCTGACTCAACTTTGCTACGACTGTGACTTCGTTCTCGCATCCAGCGCTCGCGATCACGATCTCGGTCTCTTCCTCTACCTCGGGGATTTTGCCCGCCTTGTTGTTTGTTTTCCTGCCACTGGCGTTCGCCATCGGCACGTGGCTTTCGGGTGCTAGTATCGCGCTCTCTTTCTTTGTCACGGTTAATTTCCGTACGGAGATCGACTTTGTATCGATTATCATTATCTCGACGACTGTCCCTTCGTTGAACTTGCTGCTGCTGGTGGCTGTCATGTCGACCCCGCGAGCCATCGTCACGACGACGTTCACCAGATCTGTCTTCTCTAGCGACGGGTCCGGCCCTGGGCGATTTGCTCTGACCTGAACGCCTTAGACTGCGATCACGTTCACCGGACGAGGTATTGCGTGCTCGTGAACGTTTCTCCGGTGGTGCTCTACCTTCGCTGGGCGATGACCTAGAATGACGTTTACCTGATGCCGCTGCGGCTGATTTGGCAGCATGGCGATCTGGCGTTCGCACACCACCGCTAGAATCATCCAACAAAATAATATCGGGTTCATTTGTTTTGGAAATTTTATGAATATTTTTACTAGAATTCGTTTTAGATGTGGACTTTGACTCCTCGAGCCTTTTGTTATGCACAGTCACCTCAATGGAACGAGCCAAATGAGACTTTGCGGTTGCTTCTTTGGATGCTGCTGAAGAACCATTTGCTTTCTCTTCATCTGTGTCGGACATGTAGGCGCCCAAGCGAGCCTGTAGGAGAGCTTTTTGGCGCATTAGCTCTTCCAAGTTAAGTTCATCTTCGATTATTGCCACATCCGGACTGGCAACATCGACATCGTTCCTTAAATAATATACAAGATAGTAAATTAACAACATGATTGATGATGATGATTTTTTAAGGAGTCATGGGTAATCCCAATAACCCCGCCCTATTCCCCTTTTCAGTACTTACACTTCACTTTCTGTTCCAGATGAAACAATTTCCATAGCTGGGATCACCTTGTTCTGTATGGTTTTAGTTATCTCTTCAACCAAACTCGAGGTATCTGTTTGTATATTCGGTTTCCTTATGCTGAACTTATTACCATTCGAGTGTTCGACTTTCAGCAACGAACTACGATCCCTACTTGCCTTTTGCATGATTTCTGTGAACTTCTCATTGATCCCTCCGACTCCGCTGCGGCGAGATGCACTCGACTTTCTGCGGTCATCGTCTTCGCTTTCCGATCCATGAGATTTGTGTCGCTTTTTGGTCTTTTTGTGTTTCTTGTGAGATTTGTCGCTCTTTCCAGATTTTTTGTGTTTCTTATGTTTTTTGCTGCGTTTATGTTTCTCCACTGAGCTAGATGATTTTAAACGTTTTTCTTCCATTGATTCATCACTCGAATCGTTGCTAATTTTCGTGAATAATATTTTTTTTTAATTAAATTTATTAACAAATAAAAAAGAAATAAAAATTTTTGGCAAACATAACCTCAAAATATGACGAAATTTTCACTATATACTATCGCCTCTATTTTGCGCTTTCAACTTACCTGTTATCTTCGCTGGACATTTTTTAAAACTAATCTATTGTTTTGGTTTTTATTAAATGCAAATTTTGAGCTTTTAGGGGCTCAATTTTATTTCTAAATATGTAGTTGTTTTATTTAATCGAATGAAAAAATAAAATTTGTTGTAGAGAAAAAGGACAAACAAATGTGAAAATTTATGTGTAGTACAGGGTTACGAACATAAATGTACGTATTTCGTAGGGATGACAAGAATTTGTCAAGATGACAAGCGTCTTATGAGACATTTTCTAAGCACAGCGGTTCTTTTGTCACATTAACTATACTGATGCCATCTATTCGCGACTAGTGGATTTCATTAGTCAAGATACGGATTTCTCAATTATTTTAAATTTTTTGGAATTTGGTATAAACCAAGCCAAAAAACTGAATATGCGAAAGTGTTCGTTTTCATACTTTGAATATGGTACACTTATACTAAGGTAGTAAATTGCGCATGTTTAAACATTGGATGTCAAATAATTTGAAAAAAAACATGATAACTAAAGACGACTGATCCAGTCTTGAAGTTGACCACAATGTTGTACTTGTTTTTCCGAACGTTAAATCTTGAAACAGACAACTACTTGTCATCTTTAAAAGTAGTCAAACAACTGTTATACAATGTATGGAATAAACTATCCAGTGTATTATAAAGATCAGTGCTGAAGAGTCCCGAAATTATTTTTAGTTTCTTTCTTTTTAAATTGTACTAAAAAAACAGTCCGACACACTTCAATGCAAAATATATAAAAAGTGTATGGTGATTTTCTATAATAAAACGCAACTAATAAAACGCAGCTAATAGCTGCTATTCTGGTATTCAATAAAAATCCCACGACTAGATTGCAGAATGTGGAGTAGATAAGAGATTTCAAGAGCTGTCAAACCAAAATAAAAAAAAAATGTAAACAAATGAAAATAAGTTTATTTTTTGTACTGAAATAAACAAAATCAAAGAAAATACTTTAATACCACATATTTAATTTTGTATTTCATTTTAAATTGTTAAAATTGATACAAAAGCTTTTATTTAACTACACAAGCATTAAAAAAAGAAAATGAATCGCCAAACTTCCATCACCACAGGTGGTTCTTCTTCGGACAAATTAAGGATCATCGACGAGAAAACCTACAATCAATTAAGCCAAACAACCGGAACCTCCACAAAAAAATATAAAAGATCCCGACAAGTACCTAATCTCAGTCAATTTATAAATTTGAGAAGTCAACATAAAAAAAATAAGAAACCAAAGCGAAAACCAACTTCATATGCAATTTACAAAGTTCAAAGGAAATCAGTTAAGAAAACTAAAGCAAAGAAGAGATCTAAGCTGAAAAAATGTATATTGAAGTATAGATTATTAAAAAGAAGTCAAACTGAAGACAGTCCCAGCAATACGAATAACAATTTGTGTTTGGGGATTAGTGAAAAATTGAAAAATCTAAACTTGGGAGAAGAACATACAAAGAAGAATAAAGCAGTTCATTCCAGAAGATTTCGAGAGTGAGTAAAGGTTTTATATAAAATTTATTTACTTACTAAAGCTCTCGGTGCTATTACGTTTTTGAGGTTCTCCTTGCGGGACATAAGACATTCACCTCCACTACTCCTACGCGCCATTTTATTCGGTTTTTAGAGGGAGGTGTATATCAACCTCCTCTTCAAGGGTTCTTCAATAAGTAATTCTAGGTTGACTTACTTGTCTGTCTGTTTACGTGAGAAGATTTCTGTCATTCCATCTCATCACTCACCACCTTACTGTCGCGGATTTTCGTATGATAGTCATATGAAGAGTTCCTGACCTGATCTCGCATGAAGTCGATCTCGCGATGTTTCGCAGGCAACGTTTGCTAATATTTAGAGATAGCAAACGTGTTTTTTCATAAAGATGCAACATTAGGCATAGTCTTATCTTAGTCAAATGATTTATTCTGAATATATTTTACTATCCTGGTTGTTTAAAAATATCTACTTGGATATAATTAAAAGCTCCTGTCTTTCCACCCTTGTTGTCATTTGATGTCATTTGATGGAGGCTGGAGATTCATGATTCTACGAGAGTGTAAATGTCCGTTTAGTCCATGTGTTTGAGATGTAATTCTAGAGGGAAATTTCTTGACTTAAAACTATTTGATACAAACTTAGTTAGGCACCAATTCCATTACCAAATAAATTCAAAAAAGTTAACTATAAGAACTATAATAGATCTACCAACTTTAACTCTTTCACAAATTAGTTAAATGTAGATAAATATTTGAAAATATCGCATCGATTCAAACATAAAATATTTATCTTTCTATTTTTCATTAGAAGCTAAATAGTTTTCTAAATGACTTTTAGTTCTTTTCAGTTTTTAAAATTGATGTTTGTTAGAAAATTCCTTGGGCTCCCCGGGGCGTGTCTAAAAGTTACTTTTAATAATAAAAATAAAATGACATATCCATAGGGTAAACATAGCAGTACTCCAAAAAGAGAGTTGAACTTGTAAAAAATGAAAAATTCTAAGTCTTACCGGTAAATTTTAGAATTTTCAGTTTTCGATATTTATGTAATGTACCTAATGTACTTGTGTACATAAAACAACAAACCCAATTCCTTTATTTTTTTTTGTTTTAGTCTCCAGTTGTGTTTGTATTTATATATTAAATTTTTTTAAATATAACTTTATTTAAATTGTATAAATTTCACAAAAGTTATTATTTTTTTATTAAGCGACGCATTGCGGTTTAAAAAACCAAAATAGTGAATTTTTTTATTTTTTCTTGATCAAAATTGAAAGTATGACCATTAGAAATTTAAAAATTTTAAATCAATTTCAAAAACCCATTTTTGCTCTTTGTTCTAAAACAAAATATATTTTAAAACAAAGAACACTCATCCAAATATATTTTATGGAAAATTTGGTATTGAAACACTTTATAGCTTTCAAATGGTTAAGGATGAAAAATTTAATGAAAATCATTCGAACAATTGCATTGTTGCTAAAATAAAAAAAAAAGGTTGAGGTGAACCATTAATAACACTCTTTTTGAAAAAATCCTTAGAAAAGAAGTTCACACCTACAAAAATTTATTGAATTTGACCGTATCTTGTTGTTTAATTTTTTTTATAGATATTGTGATAATACAACATCTGAAGAACTAAGCAATTTAGTAGAAACCCTACTGAGGAAGCTGAATCATTTCCAAAAACGAGCTTTTAATATTAACAATTTTAAAGGCAAATCCCGCCGACGAATTGTAATGGGATTTCGAGAAGTTCAAGTTCAGATGAAAATTGAAAAAATAAAATGTGTTATAATTGCCACAGATTGTGAAAAGTGTGACTTTGAAGGTTGTTTTATATGGCTGCAGTTTTGAAAACAAAATTGACTTGAACATTTTGTACTGTAGAATTAATTGATCGTTTTAGGAACTGCAGCCTGATTGTTTGTTTATCTAAAAAAAAAATTTAATAATTTTATTTGCAGATGGACTAGACAATATTATATTAGAGATAAAACAAAAATGCCTAAATGACGATATACCATGCGTTTTTGCGATGCAAAGGCGAAAACTAAGTTATGTATTACATCAAAAGTGTCCAACTAGTTGCGTTGGGATTATCGATTATGATGGAGCTCAAGATTGCTTTTTTCAACTGGTTGAGAAGTTGGAAATTGAAAGATCTAATTATGCTCACCTTTTTGAACAAAATACTTCAGCTTAGTTTAATTTAATTTATCGTTTTTTAATCAATCGCTGTGCTTCCAATTAAATTTTAACTATGAGCATTTACGCAAGTTTGCATAATAAATATAACATAAGGCAAATTTCACACATGTTTTATTCTATTAGCATAGGTGCACATTGTTATCTGTTCTAAAAATACTCCAGATGGTTTTAAAAATCAATAATTGAGCCAAGCGATAACCTTAGTTTGTTATTCATTTGCATGTTTTTTGTTCTGGCCATGATGTGGCATCAAAATACTTTCTAGTTTGTCTATGGTGCCTGAAGTGCTCGCAACTCTGTTATGGATTTTATAACTAGACACATTATTCTTCTACAAATATGTGTATTTTGGATGGGTTGCATAGAAAGCGCCCAAGATCCGATTGTTCAACTTCCAAATGGACAAATTCGTGGTCTCAATCGTGGAAACTATTTGTCTTTTGAATCGATTCCTTATGCAGAACCACCTATTGGAGAAAACCGATTCGAAGCTCCCAAGCCATATTCGGGAAATTGGTCAGATATAAGAGATGCAACTCAGTCTCCAGTCATATGCATGCAATGGGATCAATTTCTTTTCAAAGACGATCTTCTAAACGGAGTCGAAGACTGTCTTACGATAAACGTGTATACACCCAGTCTCTCCAGTGAGAGTCCCTATCCAGTTTTGGTATTGATTCATGGAGGAGCTTTTATGTTCGGTAGTGCTCGTGAGAATGGTGAAGATTTTCTTATGGAAAACGGAAAATTAATTGTGGTCAAGATGAACTATCGATTGGGTCCTCTTGGTTTTTTGAGTACGGAAGATGACGAAATAACTGGAAATTTCGGACTAAAAGATCAACTTCTTGCCTTAGAGTGGACAAAAAATAATGTAGCAGCTTTCAATGGAAATCCTGAAAAGATCACCGTATTAGGTTTTTCTGCTGGGGCAGCCTCAGTACATTTGCATATGATGAATAAGAATTTCGAGAAGCTAGCAACATCTGCTATCTCCATGAGTGGAACAGCTTTATCATATTGGGCCATAGAACGAAAACCAGCAAAGAATGCCTTGGCTTTGGCAAAATATTTAAACTGTCCCACTGAAAGCTCAAGGTCTATTAAAAAATGTCTGCAAAATAAGGATGCAGCAGACATAGTTCGGGCAACTAAGGAGTTCCACAAGCACAATATTGGATACAATCCTGCAGTTGTTTTTGGGCCTGTGATAGAAGCAAAAACGGCAAAGAATGCTTTTCTCAACGAGCAACCGGAGCATATAATAAAAAGTGGAAAATCAGCTGAGATCCCTTGGTTAGCAACATTTGTCAAAGATGACGGAGGCTACAATGCTGCAGATTTTATGCGACAAGATTCAAATGGCTTGGAATTGATCGAAGTGTTGAATGAACGTTGGAATGAACTTGCGCCTGTGAATCTTTACTTGACCAATGCTGTTGAAGACAGTGAGTTGGAGACATTGACAAACAGTGTTCGGCAGAAGTATATGGGAAATGAGAAATTTTCCGTAAAGAACTATTTTTCGTTACAAAAACTATACACGGACATTATATTTGCTGATGCAGTGAAAAAGTCTTGGTCTCTGCATAAAGAATACACACATTCTCCAGTTTATGGATATATGTATGAAAATCCAGCAGATTTAGGTCTGGGGAATGTGCTTGCAAATCGTACTGATATAAATTTTGGTAGGTTCCTTTGAATATCCTAATTTTTCATATATTAATACTGATTTTCTTTTAATTGTAGGAACCGTTCATGGAGATGATTTTAACTTGTTGTTCAGAGGTCCTAATCATGATCAAGAGTCTTTTACTAAAAACAAAAAGAATATGTCATCAAAATTTGTTAAAATGATTGAAGAATTCTGTTTAACTGGGTAAATATGGAAATATGTATGTATGGGAATTCACATTTGAACTAGTTAAATAAATTGAAAACTTGCAAAATATCTTGATATTGATAACGTTAAATTGAATTGTATCAAATACGTAATAAATTTTTTTTTAAATTTATGTTTTGGGTAGAAAGTGGAATACCATAATATTATATATGTATTATTTTAAGGAATGAGTGATATTAATGTCTCTTTTTTTACAGAAACTTACAATTTGGAACATGTAAGTTTACGGAAAACTCTTCAAAGACAAAAGGTCTACATGCAATGTACATAACAAAGGACTTATGTAAGTCTGTCGGTATTATTGAGTTACCGTGAAAGGCTTACTTTTGCATACTAAAAAGATTTTTTTTTATTTTAGATTTGTCAAATGTAAATTTAATTTAATTTGAAATTTAATAAATATGTACAAATATAAATTATTGCTTTCCCTACGATATCTTTTTAAATAGAACCATTTAAGTTTTCTCCTATATAATTTAAGATGTATGTATATCTTTTTTCTAACGTCGTCGTTGGCTTTCTTCACTTTCCCTTTAACAGTCTAACAAAAAATCATACCATATTTACTATTGAGTATTGAATAATGGCCATGGCCAATAATTAATTTTGTTGGAAGGAACATTTTTAGGTAGTTATTTAGTTTTGATTTCTTCGAGCTTTTTAATCAGTTTCTAAACCTTTTCAGATATTTTTCTATTTATATATTTGTATTTTGTATACACAAACCATGCCTACAATTATAATGTGTGGTATTATGTGAATTTATTTTATATTCAAATATTTTCATAGATAATAGTAATTAATTAATACATTTTTTTTGTTTTGATTTTTATTTCTATGTAAGTACTCTGTATAGAGGCTATTATTAAATTGATTCAAAATAGCTTTTAAGTTTTTAACTGGCTGATTGAAAGAAGGTCGAGATTTATATTGTATCATTTTCAAAATGTAATGTCCTGAACTTCTTTCACCTCAACTCCACAGATTATACAATGTAGGTGCTAATATTACAATCACAATTAATCAAAACATTAAGAAATTTTCCAACTTTAAAACAATATATAGTTTATTTTAAACTCCATCATTCTACAACAAGAAGTGTTTATGATTTTCTAAAAGACCTTTGGAATCGATGATTTATGGATTCAAATTTGTCTAACAAACTTATGTGAATTTATTATTGAAAGAAAATGTAAATGAGAACGGTGTTTGTATACAAATTTGATTTTGGTTGGGCCAAATGCCGCCGGCTATTTCGAAGATAAGGTATTTTATAGATCGCGTCTCATCAACTTAAATACCATGATTAAAAAAAAAAAAACATATTTAATTGGAGATTTTTTGTGTTTCTCTGACATAAATAATAATATGTACCCTACTTTACTACTATCAGCGGCTGACATGATAATTAGAATCAGATAATTTATGGAAAATTTAAATGTTTTCATCATCAACAAACTATCATCATTATTCCATTAATTTGTAATTAACTGATTTGTTACAAATTGCTAGTGTACAAAAACCTCTGACAAAGTTAACCATCGGAACTCAAATTTTATAATATTTTTATAAATTTTACAACTGTTTGCACAATAAGCCCCACCACTTTACCAAATTTCATCATTTCACAGCTATCGGAAATGCTCCATGCATAATTGATATCCAGTCCTTAGGAAGTGGGTGTAAACCACGCCCCCTGAATGGAAAATCTCAATTTTAATAATTTTTCCTTTTTAATCACGGAGTGAGAACTCACTCTGCCAATTTGTATCATTTAACGGCAATCGGAAGTGCTTCATATAATTGTTAACAATTATGAAAAAGGCGATAATCACGCCCCGAATAAAAAAACGTACATTTTACTTAGTATGTCACAAAAGACCTATCGATGTTAAAAATTATTTTATTTTATAGTAAATTTTCAATATTACTGGTCTCACAACTCTCGGGTTTTATTTGCATCACATAAAATCCTTTTGTATTTGCATTATTCTCCTTAAATTTGCAATCTCCAAATTGAAGTGGTCTATAAATTAAAAATTTTCATAAATTTCTGTTATTTTTTTTAAGAACAAACGTTTATATCTTACCTATTTGCGCTAAATTCCTCAACCATTTTCAAAAACTTTACTGAATGTTCATTTTGAGTTTTAGACAGTGAGAAAGGAACAGGACTATTGAAAATCAAAAAGAAATCATCTCCATGTACAGTTCCTATGAAATACAAAAAAAAAAAATATTTAAAAAATCACTAATCTAACACGCTGTTTGAAAACATTGCTTACCAAAAGACACATCAAAACGTTGTGAAATAATTTGACCAATACCAAATGGAGGTGGACTGTCAAAAATATAAGCATAAACTGGAGCTTTTGTGTACTCCTTATGCAATTTCCATGCTTTCTTTACACCATTGGCAAACAATAGATCAGTGTACATCTTTTGTACAAGTAAATAATTCTTTGCAGTGAAGTTCTTATCTCCCAAGTATTTTTGGCGCAGACTATTGGAATAAGCATTTAATTCGTTCTCTGGAACAGAATTCTCAAAGAACAGATTCACTGGTGCCAATTCATTCCAACGTTCGTTCAAAATTTCAATCAATTCAACTCCTTTTGAATCTTTCTGCATCAACTCTGCGGCATTGTAGCCACCATCATCCTTGGAATATGATGCCAACCATGGAATTTGAGCTGATTTTCCAGCTTTGATGATAGCCTCAGGGCTTTCGGAAAGAAAAGCATTCGAAACAGTTTTTGATTCTATCACAGGTCCAAAAACAATAGCAGGATTATAGCCGATGTTTTGTAATTTTTTTACTGCACGAACTATATCAGCAGCATTCTTCTGTTTCAAACATGATTTGATATCTAATGAAGCCTCAGTTTTAGGGCAATCCAAATATTTTGCCAGGGCTACAGCCCTTCTTGCAGGATTCCGCATAATTGCCCAATCACAAAACGATGTTCCACTCAATGAAACAGCACGCTTGGCTATATTTTCAAAATTCTTATTGAGCATTTGCAAATGAACCGAAACTGCACCTGCTGAAAATCCAAATGCTGTGATGCTTTCGGGATCGCCATTAAAAGCAGCCACATTAGCTTTTGTCCATTCCAAAGCCAATAATTGATCTTTCAATCCAAAATTTCCTGATATCACATCGTCTCCAGTGCTAAGAAAACCCATCGGTCCAAGGCGATAGTTCATCTTGACAACAACTAAGTTTTGATCTTTCATTATGTATTCATGTCCACTCTGAGCAGCAGTTCCAAACATAAAAGCTCCACCATGGATCAGCACTAGAACTGGATATTTCTTGTTGCCACCAATGCTGGGAGTGTAGACGTTTATGGTGAGACAATCCTCTTGTCCATCTAATAAGTCATCTTTGAATAAGTATTGATCCCATTGTATGCATTTTGGAGGAGCAATAGTAGCATCTCGAATGTCCGACCAGTTTCCCATAAATGGTTTGGGAGCCTCAAATCGATTCTCTCCAATTGGTGGTTCTGCGTAAGGAATCGATTCGAACGACAAGTAATGACCATGGTCGCGACCTCGAATTTTTCCATTCGGAAGTTGAACAATTAGACCAGCATCACTTTCTAAACAAAAAATTGGAGCTACACAAAATATTAGGAAAACTAATTTCGATGAAAGCGCCATGATGATCCCAAATATATCTCGGCAATGGTCAGAACGAAACTAGCGTCGAGACAATTTGTTTGAACTCACGCTACCTAGGTACTATTGTTTTTTTGAAACTTATGATTTTCTAAAAGGCGATAACCTTTGGATCTGATAATTTATGTTTCCAAATTTCTATAACAAACTGTTGTGAGTTTATTATATACAGAAAATGTAAATGAGAACGGTGTTTGTATACTGATTGGATTTTGTTTACGCCCAAAGCCGGCTATCGAAGATAAGGCATTTAATAGATTTAGTTTTGTGCAAATAAATAAGCTTGTCGCGTCCCATCAACTTAAATACCATGACCGAATATGTATTTCATTTTTTGCGTTTGACTAATATAAATAATTCATCTGTTGATCTGTTTTAGAAAAGGTGGGGTAGATGTACTTTAGTTCTATCAGCTCCTGACATGATAATGAGCTACAGATGATATGGACAATTTAAATGTTTTCATCAACAACAAACTGTCATCATTATCCCATTAATTTGTAATTAACTGATTTGTTACAAATTGCTAGTGTACAAAAATCTCTGACAAAAGTTAACCATCAGTATTTATATTTTACAATGTCTATATGTAATAACTTATTAAAAGTTTTTATTGAAGCAATTAAAGTATTAGAGCTTCAATGCCTATACCATTTCCAATTTTAAATACAGAACAACAATAAGAGTTGAAATGAGGTCACCGCGACGAAACACCATTTTTTTCCAATTAAATAGTATTGAAAGTCTTTTGGCTGATTTTCGGCAACTTAAATAGGAAATAATTGATATGTAGGTACATATAAGGGATAAAAAAATAAAAATTTTTAGGTGATTTTTAACAAAAAAAAATGGAATTGTAGCTCTAGTGTTCTATCTTGGTTTTGAATCTTAATAACATTTTTTTAGCGAGATCGATTTTCACGAGAAAAAATTCGAAATTGTTATGGTTCTTTTTTTATCTACAAAATTCAAGCGGATTTAGGTTCGGTAACCGAAGATGCTATATAATGGGTCCCAGACATCCTATCCACCTGCCTGGGTATCTGGTGTTGAGAAATCCATCATTCTGTAGCCAATGGGATTCCGTAAGTTCCTCAGGCAATTGTTCCATCAACGTTGGGAGATCATTTTGAAGAAACTGCAAATAACTTTGGGCCGTTAGGTTACCCGGCAATTCAAAGGGTCCAATTACTGTACCATTAATTATTCAAGTCCAATAAATTATTTTAAATTGGTACTGGGAACGGTTTTTTCTAATAGAATTTGGATTTTGAAGTGCCCAAATATGGAGATTATGTAAGTTTTATGTAGCCAATTTATTTTTAATGTTGACTCATCGCTCTAAAGTATTTTGTGAAAGAACTCCGGATAATGTTCAATGTTCAATTCTAGCAAGCATCTGTTAACAAAAGCTTTGCTAAAGCTTAATTGATCAGGTTAAAATAAAAACAAGTCAGTAAATCAAAATGCAGTGTTTTTTGCACGTTTTTAAAATTGTTATTAATGTTGCATTTGACTTTTGATTGCACCAATACATTGAGTCAACCATATTCATCGTAGAGCCTTATTTTCACTTTAACTGGGCTTATTATCAAAACTTTCGTTATAGCCAAAATGTCTTTTGTTGCATATTTTAGCAATGGTTTCTACCCGCTCTAGTTATAATAAAAAATATGCCATTACCACTAAGGTAAACATACATTTTTGTTATACCAGAAGTGATCAAACTTTTTCAAAAATTATTTGCTTCTGCATTTATTTCAAAATTTAAAGTTTTAAAATTAATTTTTCTGTAGGTAAGTACTTGCTTTAATTAAGGCATTGAAAAATAGGTTTTTGCCCTAAAAAAAATTATAACAAGACATTATTAATATTGACGTTTATTTAAAAAAAAATTGTTGTTCTTTTTTTTAGAAAAGCGCCAAATTGACTTGTGTTACAGAATTGTACCAATAACTTCCTAACCGCTCTAGATATGATAAAAAATTATACCATTTAAAATCTCTATTCAACGCACATATTATTTTTAAAATGGCCGGCCACCCATGTATTCTTACATTTTTTTTATAACACAGGTGATTAAATATTTTCAAAAAGATTCCCACAGTTCTTTTATAGCGAGTTTAAATACAAGTTTTCGACGGCAGGAATATGATAACCGGGGCGCCGAGAAATGATAACGGATTTTTGTAGAACACGGCAATACAAGCATTTTTTACTATGGGAGGGGGGGTCTATCTCCCCCCGTTTAGGCGGTAGGGACAATTTAAAAAATATGTACGTTAAATGGAAAAAAATTAATTAAAAAGTAACGGTAATATTTAAAATTAAGTATTATACGGTTTTTTAAAGCCAACATTCTATTCTTTTAGCCAGTTTTTAAATCAAGTCAAAACTATGTATAGTTTTTGAAAAATTTAATTTTAAAATCAAAATTTGAGTAAAAAAAAGTTTAAAAAAGAATTTAAATTTCAATATTTCAAAACCGTAAGTTTATCAATAATTTTTTTTTAATAATTTGTTGCTCTTATTAATTTTCAATCAAAAACTAAAAACTAAATGATTTTATGCCTTTTAGTTTTTGAGAAAGTTGAAAATAACCACAACTACTATTTCAATTTATTTATGTTTTTTTTGTTTGACTGGTCTTATTTTGATAGTAAAAATGGTAGGTGCGAGTTTGGGTATATGCAACAGTGAGGTGTGTGCGAGTTTGGGTGTATGCAACAGTGGAGTGTGTATGGATGGTGCAACCCCCCTGCTTGGCCTCACTATAGGATTTGGGGTGCGTGCAAGATGTTTTAAAAAACTACACTTTAAACCTAATTTTTAACTTTTTTTGCCCAAATTTTGAGTTTAAAATGATTTTTTTCAAAAACTATGCACAGTTTTGACTTGATTCAAAAACAAGCTAATAGACAGAAGTTTTGGCTTTAAAAAACACGTATAAAACTTAGTTATAAGTATTACCGTTATTTTTTAATTATTTGTTTTCCATTTAACGTACATATTTTTTAAATTGCCCCTACCACCTAAACGGGGGGAGATAGACCCCCCCTCCCATAATAAAAAATGCTTGTATTGCCGTGTTCTACAAAAATCCGTTATCATTTCTCGGCTCCCCGGTTATCATACTCTCCCCTTTTCGACCATTAACTCCATGCAAAGTTCCCACCATCTGGATTTAAAAATACAACTATTTTCTAAACTAGATGAGTTAGGTAAAGCCTTCTGTTCGAAAACTTGGATTAAAACATCTTATAAGGTTCTCGAACGATGGTAAAACAAAAGTTGCTTCTCCGTCTACACTTTAGCAAATTATATAAAAATCTATACAAATTTATAGAACCCATTCTTCTTGAGAAATATTTATTAATTTTTTTTTTCGATAATTACTAGTTGTTATTCTTGAAAGACAAATTCACTCCTTAATTCAATACAGTTAAAATCCTGGAAGGGGTTGGTGCTTGAAAATTCGGATTTCAATTTTCTATATGACTTCCTAACAATTCAAACAATTGGTTCTCCCTATATATTGAAACTCAATGTAGATACATAAGTACCAAAATATCGATAAAATAAGTTGATTTGAAAATTTATGAATGGAGTTCATTCATTAACATCGTCCGATGTTTACATTACGTTTTATTTTTTTTTTAAGAAAATGTCCCTCAAATCAAATGGATGGGAATAAACCCCTCTCGTGTACAATTTTGTCTCGTCTTCGTCCATCTTATACGCTTATAGCCTTTTGTGACACCTACTGCAAATCACCCTGTATAAGTTCAAGTTGTTGTATTTCTGGCAACTTAAAAAAAACCTAGCAGACGGTTGAATTTGGTATTACATTGGGTTATGTGCCAGTTCTAATAAGGTTATTGAATTATTGATGGACCTCCACATAAAAACTGACTACGTATAGACTACGTACTAGATTAAGGTGAAGACAAGGATAGTTGGATAACGATAACTAAGGGATCTGCTAATTTTCACTCAGTTGTCTTACAACAGCAAAACTAAATACTAAAATTTAAAACTTTCCAATTCAATTCTAATTCCATTAATTAAACAAATACAATCGTTTGATCTAAAATTTTAATTTTATTCGCTTTCTTCTTTAGAATAAAGTTCAGTTTGATTACTAATAATGGGTAACCTTCAATAGGCTGTTTTTGTTTTCATAGATTATTTCATATTTTTATTTTCTTTTTGTTTTGGTTGTCTGTTAACATTAACTTACTGGTTTAACTATAATTTTTCCAACAATCGAAATGCATATTACGTCATTTTAATTTGTTTCTTTTCTAATAATTTGCAACTCTAATTTGTTTCTACTAGGCTTAAAAATAATTGCATAGAGAAAAGCGTGCGGCTTAAACATTTTGTCGGCTTTTTTGACTTGAACTTCATAAACTACTGTCCATGCCAAAATTATTATTGCTACTGAGTTCATACTTTATTCAAACTGGCTCCTTCATTTATACTCATCAGTTATTAAAAAAAAAAAAACTGATGAAGTGAATTCCACACAACAAGCTGACGAAAATATTTAAGCTCACGTTAGAACCTATTTTAGGGTGAACTTTATGAGTTGTTTATCAAAATATCAGATCTATTTGGCTTATCACAATGCGCTAGGACATTCTTAGACAAAAAATCGAAACTGTCCTGAGCGCTCAATAAAAAAAAGTCAAAGTTTAAGAACACCCTGAAGCGTTCCAGCGAGTGTATAAGCACAAACAGACCTGCATACATATTATTTTTTTTACTTTTTGGTTTTATAATAATTGAAAGTCAATTTCGTTAAATGTATTATCTCGCTTAACGTGAGAGCCTTATATATGATATTTTCATCATATATATTATATATTGTAGTTATTAATGTATAATATATATATCGAATTAAAAAAAAGAACAAAAAAAAGTGATAACAAATTTAATTTAAAATAAAATTATTATCGTTGCATTGGGGGCATTAAGGCTCCACCACCTCCAGCTGCTATTGCTGAACCCGGCCCCAAAAGAACTTGCTTTTGCTGTGATTTTTGCATTTCCTCCATTGTGGCGCGTTCAGTCTCAAATATTACTGGCGCAAATAAAATCACTGATGTACTAAAAATGATCCATGTTGCATTGCATGAGAAACCATAGAATCCCTTGACACCGCTCACAGTTGTATCGGTTAGGGCTCCAACGACTTTTCGTACTGGTTCGGGGAACATTTCTGTTAAGCCCCACAATCGCTCAGCGAATGATTCATCGGGTTCCTGTAAAAATAAATTTTAAATTATACATAAATATTAAAGGAAAATTCAAATACAGTCGGAATACAAAATAAAATAAAAATTGCAACATACACTCATTGCGATTAAAAAGAATTTTTTTTATTTAAATTCAAAATCAAATTTAAATTCACAATATGTGTTAAAAGAAAATAAATGTATGTATAATTTTTTGTTCTGTTAATCAAAAAATTATTGATTTATTTTTTATTTATCAAACTAAATTCAAGTGTTTTTTTTTTGTGATCATCTTTACATTGTACGTTTTAGATTGTTGTTGTAGCAAATCAATATTGACCTTATAATTAGCATTTTGAATCTCAACGGTGTTTGGAAAAAAAACCTAGAAAATACATACATATATGTACAGTAGGAGCAACAAACTATGACGGAAAATATTTGAAGCAGAAACAAAATTTTGTAGTTGGCAGCTTGAGAAAGCGATTAATTTTTGAGGAATATTGATTTTGTGAAAGATTTCGACCCAAGAGAAAAAAAATCAAAAAAGTAGGAGTGCATATCTTTTTGAAAAATATCAAGTGTCCAAGAAATGCTTAAAATTTCCTAAATATATCTTTCACAGTAACTAAGTGTTCATTCTCAAGGACTTTTAGACGAACATTTAGTGTTTTAAGATAATTTTTTTTTTTATAGCATCGCTAAATTTCAAAGGCAGAAAACTTGAATTCGATATTGAATCATAATTGTACACTCCTGTTTAAACATCTAAGGATATCAGACAAAACAATTTTGTACTTCAAATATTCAAATGGTTATTGAACCTGATAAGCCTTCGTTTTTCCTCGGAAATTTATCATAGCAAATTTGTAAGATTTTTCGGAATTTATGCCTTATCCCGGCGGCGACGGAATTGCCTTTTCAAAGCATATAACCACAACCACAATCTGTACGAATTTGGTCGAACTCTAGGCACATTCTTGAACTTGACGAACCACAATAAAATTACAGTGTTCCGCGTTAGAATAGTTTCATTGTCAATTTAATAACGGATTAGGGCCGAAACTTTAAGCTATTTTTATATGTATAAACCAGATCTTATAATTCTAGATTCCGTGTTTCGGTATTTTTTTTGTGATATTTTTATGGTTTTTAATAATTCCATATGGGACCATATTGCTGTACGATCCCTCAAAATGCAAAACAATTAGCCGCTTAGGCAAATCGCAGGCCAAACAATATTATTTAATTTAAGCTCCTCTTGGTGCTCATGTAGTAACAACAACTACTAAATATACATTAAAGTGGTTATACATTTTTTAGAACGTTTAAAAACTGAATTTAAACAATAGTTAATCTGTTTAAAAGAAGTGGCACTGGGATATGGTTAACTTTATATGAAAGCTATTATTTGACCTTAATTTTAAAACGTCAAAGAAGTATTTGTGGCGTAAAAGGTGAAATGAGTTCATTTAAATAACCAGTACAGGAATGACTCTTTCCAGTAGGAAATCAAATGACGCGTTGTCTGTAGTTTTTTTTTTGTGAGAATAGCAGTTAACAACAATTGATTTTTTCAAGATCACGACACAAGTTCTACGGAAAATTATTCTTGAAGTTGCTGAGTAGAGGAACACCGCAAATTTAAAAATAATTTTTTTGAGGTAGGTAGATAACATTTCGAAGCTTCAATGAAAAACATTTCAGTACCGAAAATGGTTGCAAGACAAATTGAACAATATTTTTAGCTTTTGAATAAACATAAAGAAGCCAAGAAGATTCAAAAAAAAATTGAATCTACTTTAATCTGCAGCCCTCGATTTGTATTGTTACGAAAACATAGGCAAAGCAGTGTATTAAGAGAAAACCACAAAAAATATGAAGGTAGATCTGCACCCCACATTTATTTTCGGCAGCCTTTGTCCTATAAAGACATAAATAACTTATCCCGTCATGACAAAAAAAAAAAGAAACAAAGAAGTAAACGATGTGAATATACTTATAGAACTTTGCCGACACAAAGATTATAAATTCACATTTTTCCTGAATTTTTCTTTAATTCCGACCAAAGTGAGGTTACGTTTTAATAACCAATTAGTACCTATATTTTTATTTTTCTAATTTTACTAAATTTGAACTTGATACTTACGTCTTCGTAATTCTCGACATCTGGATTACTCGTAGTCTTCTGTGAATGAAGAGACAACAATTTAAGATCCATTTATTTAGGAAAAATTTGCAAAATAAAACTAAAAGAAAATCGATTTTCCATACACAACTCTTCTTTCGCCTGATGGCACTGACAGTGGGTCGATGGAAGGAAATGGATTTAACACCACAAAACCCCCAACCCACATGCGGCAAAGAAAGAAGAGATAAATAAGTAGGTAGGCGAAAGAAAATTAATTTTTTTTTGGTTTTACATAATAATTACATTTACGACAGCCTTTCGTTCTGGAGTTTCATCCTTGCTTCCGCCCAGCGAAGACATTCCACTGTCCTTTTCGTTTTCAATGAACTCGATGTCAGGATCTGAGTCCATCAAGTCTTCAACCTTTACGGAATCCACTTTT
This sequence comes from Syrphus vitripennis, assembly GCA_958431115.1. NCBI lineage: Eukaryota > Metazoa > Arthropoda > Insecta > Diptera > Syrphidae > Syrphus > Syrphus vitripennis. Next base: position 21,924,988 of record OY288110.1, read on the forward strand.
GCGTTTTTTATTTTTCTTTCGCCTTTAGCGATACACAGAAGTTCTATTCGGTTTTTTTTTTTTATTTTCCTTCAACTTCAAATTGATTCGTTCGGTCGTATCTCGATAAGAGGTCACGTGTATTTGGATTGAGGAATAAATATAAAACAAATGCAAAACTGACGATAAGGGAATAATAATCAATTGAAAAACAACTAAAACGATTTTATTTGATCATTTAATTTATCTTTTTTAAGTGAAAAATAAATGGCGATGGGATTGAATACTGAACACGCATCTACGGAAAAACACTTTTCTTTCTACATAGATTTTGACATTTCTCGAATTAACACCATGCGATACTAGTGACAGAAGTGGCAGTTTTTTTTTTAAATTGACATTTTTGTTGAGTAATTCAATTTTTGAATTTTCTTTTTTGAATGAAATTTATGCTCAAATTTTGAGGAAAATCAAATTATTTTTGCAAATATGTTAATAGTTTAAAGTTTTTCCAAAGGTTTTATTTGATGGTTATTTCATAATATATTTTTAATTACCGATTTTTGAAATGATATCTTATACGCTTATAGCGACATCTAAGGAGTTATTACGGATTTGAAGGCATTCAACACGAATGTTTGTTTTTTTTTTTAAATGTGAAGCATTCAGCTTCAAATGTTGTTTAAGGGCTTGCTTGGACCCCATTTTTAAAAATTAATTTTACGTATTTTTTTCTCACGAAATACATACTCAACGATGTTAAGATTTAACTAATTCGAGTGACTTGAGATGTGTCACTTTTTATTAAAATTTTTATTAAAAATTCAGAATCTTTCATTTCTTTTAAAACCTAAATCGCTTTTGCAAATCTCGACACGGTTGGCATTTGCCTTTTTGAACTCAAGAGGGGTCTATGAGCGTAGTTTAACCAAAATCTTTGAATTTGAAATTGCTTAAAGAACTTCAACTAATGTACATCGTTATCTCCTTTCAACTCTTTCCCTTTTTCCAACAACTTTCACTGTGATTTAACATTTTACGGGTAGGAGTTTTTCTTTTTTCATTCAGAGCAGAGCACGGAACAGAGCACGAGCTTGTCGAACATACTCTGAACTTTCCTCGGAGCGAGCGTGTTCAGGATTGAAATCTGTTTGCTCAGTTTTTGTATACCGAGCTCATTGAGTGCGCCCTGAACAATCTCTGAACATGCTCTGAACAAAAAAAGAAACACAAACTTGAACTGTTATACACTCTGAACTCAAAAAGAAACACGATTTTTTTGTTTGACAGTTCATACCCTGTTCTGAACTAAAAAAGAAAAACCCCTATTAAAAAAAAACTAAAACTTTTTCCCTTTTTTAATTTTGAACAATTTCCAAAAAAGTTATGACGTAGAAGGTTATTGGCCTTTGTTTTAAGCCAAATAACGAAATTTGGAATTTGGTTGAAAAAATTTTTATTTCCCATACAATTACAGTGAGTTTCCAAGTTAATCCATGTTTAATCCAACGCTTAAATCATAGTGAATTTAAATTTTAAAAGTCCAATTAAATTTGACCACTTAAGTGAACAGCTTTATGTTATGGCTTTTTTGTCTAAAACCACTATTTTCCTTTTCATGAACCAATGAGGGAGAATATTTTGAGTTAAGAGGCTGTTAAACTTAAGAGCGCTTGGTGTATACCAGCCTAAATGCATTAAATTTCCCTGCAGAAAAATGAGTGGTATAACTAAATCGGAGTGTTCTACTTCATTTGATTTTATTGAGTAGGTGACTAATTGATTCAGAAATTCTTAACAGAGTTTTTATTGCAACCAGAGCTATACTTACTCAAATTTGAAAAATGAGTACACTTAAAGTGAAAATTTCAATGGATTTTCTCATCACCAAAAATAAAACAACATTTGTTTTATTGGTAAATAATTTATATTTTTGTCTTAAATTTCAACAGAAAAACATTAAACAAGTTATTTTGCCTTTATTATTTTTGTAGTACTTTTTTTTTTGTTTTCTTCGCTCTTAGATGCTTAATACCTTATGATAGTAATTTATTGCATCAAAAATGTTTGCAGATTATGTATATAGTAGGTATATTTTAATAATAATAGGTTATAGTGATTTTTTGTTTTAGAAATAATTTATTTTTTTTGTTTTTCTCAAATATTTTAATGTAGCACATTTAACAATTAGGTATACAAAGAAATATATTTCATTGTAATTTTTTTTTAAAATTTATTAAGTACGTCAATAAGAAAATAAAAACAAATTTAATTTGAAAACTATCAATACATTTTTGTTTTTCAATTGATTTTAATTTTTAGAACAAATTTAATAATTGTATAAATATTTTTTTTTTTGTTAATTTTACTTAAAGTAAACTTCTTTTTTTGATTTTAAATTTATTTTGGTTAACACTTGTAAAGTAAATATAAATATTTTTTTGTTTTGTTTATTTATTTATGCTTACAACCCAATAATGGTCGTTATATCGTTTTATAAGTTTTATAAATTTTGAATTTATCTGCTGTTTTTTTTTTTTGTTTTAATTTGTTTTTACTAAAGAATATTTAAAATGAAAACTTATTGTTATACATCATTATGTATTTTATTTTTTTGTTCTTTTTGTGTCGTTATCAGAATAACCAAAGGCCACATTATTGTTGTTAATGAATTTTGTTATAAATTCACATGAAACAAATTAAAACAACGAAATTAAAACAAAATTGCATTTCTTGTCTTTATATTTAAATCATTTTTGTGCAGAAACAAATACAAATAGGATATTTTTGATTCAATCTTTCGTGTCTTTGTGAGAAAAAGAAAATAAAATCACAACAAAATTAACTTAAGATTGCTTAAAAATATGACTTATTGAAAATACTCATTATACACGATGTTTAACACTTGGGATTTCAATAAAACACAAACTTAACAAATTAAATAATATAATCAAAAAAATACATAATCTACATAAAAAGCAAATCAATTTGTTCTTTTTTTTTGGTAATAAGTTTCTACATAATATTTAAATATTATATTTTTTTTTTTTGAATTATTTTTTATATTTAGGTATATTTTATTTAAAATTAAAACTTAAGTAAATATGGTAGACGTGTAATTCTTTCTTTCTTCATTGCACAGTTTTTAACTTTTGTTGCTTTTGCTTAAGGGTTTTCTAGTTTTTTAATTTTTAAAAATAAAATAAAAAATGTTTATTGCAACACTCTTAACACAATATCACTCTCACTTTCAGACTTATCCGAATATTTTTATGTTTTTATTTGAATTTATTTAGTATTATTTTTTTTTGTTTAATATTATTATTTTATGAAATAATATTAAAAGGTTATATTGTTTTCTTTTTGTTTTAAAACTGTAATAAAATTTACTCATAAAAATATTTGTTTATTTTATTATTATTATTTTTTTTTTTTGATTTTGTATTTTCGTTATAAACTTAACTTATACGAGTACACTAATGTTAAACCTCATTCGTCTTCCCTATTTTTATATGAAATCAGCATTTTTGTTGTTGGTTGGTTGCTTTATTGTTTGAAAAAGGTGGTTAGCATATTTAATATATTTTATTTGTTGTTGTTAGGGTTTTATTATTTTTTTTTTGAGTGTGGATTCTCCTTACAAAAGTAATCTCGTGAACTCTGAAATAAAAAGAAAAAATAAGAAATTAGAAAAAATTATTTAAATGTTTTATAATTCTTTTTTTTATATTCGATAGCAAAATTTTGGGGTACGTCAACACGGCATAATAGCGAAGTTTGAAAGGACATAGGTTCGCTGAATCATTCAATGAGGTTTGATGAAATAGGAACGAGAAATGGACGAAGAATTTTAATTTAATTTGTGTGCTATATGGCTGATTTCTCCACCTGACTCTCTTATTTTCGCCAGTTTATGCTTTGTATATGAAAACTATAGTACTATCATGGCGAATATATTTTAGGGTTGCAAAGGTCCTGGTGGTGGCGCTGCAAAATATGAGGTGTAAAATTCGATTTGAGGAGTCTTTAAGCGTCGAAAATTGGTGGTAGGGGCAAGAGGAGACTATTTTTTGGATAATTGCATCCAAAAAATATCAATAAATATCATTTAAAACCTCCATAAGCTCTCCGCAAAAAAAAAAGAGTAAGGGTTGCGCAGACACACTAGATGTCGCCCCATTCGACTTCCACCATGATAGTACTATAGTTTATATATACAAAGGTTTATGATACAAGGTTCCAACTATAATAATTCTGTCGTAAATCATTAGGTGTGTTTGGCAACATGACTTTTTTACGAATTTGCATATTAGACAAAATGTCAGTTTTTCGGTCATGTAAATGTTTACACTAGACAGCTGTCAAACAAAAGCTCTGTACCATCGAATCAAAAAATGGCGCTAAATTCAAACCAGGTGTTCTTCTTCGGCCACTCAAACTTTCCAAATTATAATAAATGTTCAAAACAATAGCAATATAAAAAACCCAAGATTAATCACGTACGATGTAATAATCCTATAGATATCACAAATGAATTGCATATTTTCTCAAATTATGCGATAGTCAATACGACAAGAGTCGTATGCATTATGTAAAATATTAATTATTTGTTTAGATTTCTAATATTGACACAAACCAATAATCCCCGATAGCAAAGTCCCAATGAAGTATACAAACAATATTCCATTATAAATTAATTCCCGCCACACCATTACAAATCAAAAACCAATATTTGTTGAGCCAACGAAAACACAGTGAAATATGAATATAGAGATTCGTGACAAAACCAAATCCAAAACAAAATTCAATTTAAACTCTTGGTCCTTTCTTAAACCAACAATAACAACAACAACAACAACAACATTAATATTTTGTGGTTGTGGATTTGAATGGTTCTACCCGGCATGATGATGGCGATGGCGGTGACCCATTGGCGTTTTTTTTTTGTGCAATGCTATTCGAGTATATCCGAGACTTGGTATATGTGGCAGTAAATCAATGGCGACAGGAATTTATTGCTGTGAAAGAAGAAAACAGTCGAGAGGTATGCGATGTCATAAAGTGAAATATATTTGGCATGGAATCGGGTTTTATTTATCGAAGCAATTAATATATGTATACATACATATGTATGAATTTTTTTACGCGAACTTTGACATTAATTTTACTTTTGCTTTTTTTTCCCATGAAGTGAAGTCGAAAGTCAAATACTTTCTCCTCAAATAATGGATAAAATTTTATTTTTATACTGTGTGATGTTTACAGTCGTTTTGACACTTAATGTGCAATCCTTTTGAAAAAGATTTAGTTATTGAAATATGTACATAAAAAGTAAATTTACGAGCTTATATATTAAATTCGAGTAAGCAAGAGTGCAGCGTTCTCTATCATACATATAAATGGTGTTGAAAATTGCTTAATTTTTTAAAATCAGCTGGAAGATCAATCTGAATTCTTCTTGGTCTCAATTGATTTTAAAATGCTGTAAGCATCAACTGATTTTTTGCTGATACAAGGATTGATTTTAAGTAGTGTTGCCACGGTAGGAGAAAGGGGGGGCCACGGGCCAAGCTACAAGAACGAAATTTTAATTGAAATCTACCTTTCATTCCAACCAGACGTTTTAATTTCTTGTATATTGATAGTCCATGACCTATGGTAATCTTCAAGAAGTGTTGACGTGGAGGCAAGGCTGTCAGATTCGGAGGACGTTAGATTGAGCCATTTGGATTTTCAAAAAATCAGAAATTCACGGCTCTGAGCATTTTGGGTCTGTCGTGTTAGATTAGCTTTACGATTTTACATTTTGTAACAAGTTTAAAATATTGCGGCACCTTCTTCTATAGTGCTGTGTCCAGGGCCCAGTCAATTCGAATGACATAAGTACATCTGATAGACAGCTTTCGATGACGATAGCATTATCTTCAAAAGAGACAGACAGCGCCAGACTACTTTTTCTTGCCATATCTAACGCATATAGAAGGTAAATTATTGGTCTAGATTTATTTGGAGTGCGCATTTGTGATCATTTTTTTATCCCTTAGATTTATTTTACATTTGGTAATTTGACGAGACAACAGTCTAACATCCAATAAACAAAAAAAAAAAAAAACAAAAACTCTCCCTAGGACGAGGCTTACTAAAACCACTTCTCTGTATATTCATCGTTACTACGTTTTACTTCAATGACCTTAAACTTCTAACCCTCCTTCCCCCATTAATTCTGTGACAATTCCCAGCCGCAACTTTAGACAGAAAGGCACTTAGGGTATACATTTTATGTTTATGGGTCTTTTGGAAGAGTTTCGATTTGGAGTACATATATTTTTTTTTTGTTTTGGCACTGGTAGATAGTCATATAAACTGGGTAATTTGAAATTGTCTTCGTACTTTGTTTTTATATATTCTACATCGGTATTCCATAGCAGTACACAACTGAATACCCCAATTTCTTTTTTTTTAATGGAATTTATGACCAAGACGGCTTCTAACCACAACCGCAACCACAGAAGTCTTTTTGTATGGACCTGCAATGTCTATATTAACTTAGAGTAAAACAAAAATTTTTGTTCACCTCTGGTGCTGTGCGTGCCGATAAATTAAATTTATGTTTTCAATATAAGCTATAAGCATACCAACATTGGGCAATAAATATTCCCTTCCACCCCACTCCAACTCCGACCATGGACAGTAATATATCTTGAAGTCACCTTTTATTGACATCCCATAAGGACAATATCCAAGCTTCACATACCTTTTATACACATCGATATTGAATTGTGTTTTTGCTTTTAATATTATTTTGAAACACAACCCAATCCATAAGGACCCAAATATCAATTTTGCAAACTTAACATTTTCCTTCGGAATGACTAACAAAAAAATAAAAAAAATATGTTCGGTCAGGAAGGATATACGTTTACAAGCCACATTAGACATGACTGATGATTTCTCAATTCAACAAGGGATAAAAGCCTACCTAAACGAATATTTTATATTAATTAAATTGAATTTGACAGCTCTCCTTTCTCTTCTCATCCATCCACACTGTTGTTGACATTTATGAGCCAAAATTTAAGTTAAGGTTATCTATATGCATTACATGTTTGGGTAGTGTAGATATATTTACCTTCGTAATTGATTTTGCCATCTTTGTCTAGATCAGCAATGGCAAGCAGTTGTGATAATTGGGCTTCAGTCAGGGACTCACCAATCATTTCCATGGCGGTCTGTAGTTCGTCTTGTGTTATGAAACCATTGCCATCTCGGTCAAACACCCTGAAAATGAAGAACATATTATTCTGTAATTTATAGATATCAGATAAATGTATTAGATATTCTTGTTATCGTACAACAAAGCGTGCAAGAGATAATCTAATTTTCAAAGGATAATAAATTAAATTGTTTTGGAATGGTTTTTGATAAAAAGTCGATTTCGAGAATTGGTAGATATTTTATTATGTAGTTTGTAATTTATCTACTCTTTTCAATTTTAAGAATTTGTCATAAGAAAATTAAATAATGGAACGATTTTAATGAAAAGTCAATAGGTAAGTAAATACTAAAAAATTTCTTCAAATTTTTGATTTTTAAGTAATAAGGGGAATTGGTGAATTTGGAGATTCGTGATTCCCACATTTGATTTTTGATTGTAAAAACTGTACTTCAAAAGTTATTAAACATTAGTTTCTCTATTTGACGGTAAGGGACTTTCCTACTTGTCACTTTTTTGGGGTGCTGCCGAGCTCACGTAACGCAACTCTGTTGATCAGTTTACTGTAAGTTTAGTCACCGCCGGGGAGGTGCCATTTTTTACGTATTTCTAAGGGATTTCCACTTATTTAAACTTATTTAAAAAATTTCAAAAAATGCAGAATTTTTTGTTTTGATAAAACATGTTATTCTACAAAAATTAATTTTGTCAAAAATTTATTTTGTAAAAAAATGCTTACCTAAACAAAATATGAGACAAAACAATTGGTGGAAAAAAAATTTATGAAAAATAAAATAAAATTGCCAAAAAAACGTTTTTTTATGACAACAACAAAAATTGTCACAAAAAGCTGAAATTTGTTAAAAATAAATTTTGCCAAAAATAAAAAATTGTTTAAAAAATATGAAAATATGAAAGTTTTGCCGTAGGAAACCGAGTGAATTTTTTTTAAACTGCTTACAGCTTAAAGGCTTCCCCTGACCAATGCGAAGCGGATGCGAAACAGTCGTGACGATGCGACGAAGAAACAATAATAACAACGTGCTGTTATCAATCGTAGCAACGTGTTGTTTCGTCGTCGCCTCCGAATATTTCGTATTGGTTTGGGAAAGCTTTCAATCATTTCATAAGCTTATCATACGATCAGTGTTGTTAAATTCTTATTTAAAGTTATTCTAATACTTCATTTTATGATGATTTAAAAGAAAAACAAAATTACATATATAGCTTGAAACATGGTTTGTGACTCAGTCGGCAGATTCAAAGATGAATTTCCATAATGAAAAATCAACAATCTCAAATTGTTTAATTGGAATTGATAGATGGGTCAGTTCTTAGTTTAAATAAAAATGGCGCGGCTATAAGTGATGTGCGTTTGTCCCCATTTTTAAAAACGCATCAACGCAACGTCAGCAAATTTCTCCATTAGAGTTTTGGGAAAGTTAAATTTCGTTGGTTTTTGACATTAGCTTTCGACCGCACTTCCGTCCATCATGGTTCTATGTTAAGGATTAAAACGAGTTTATCAAAATGGCATGCCAACGCACAATCCTTATAGACGTTCCATTTTGTTTTTTAAACCTAAGTTCATTAATTTTTCAGTTTTAATCATAAAATTTAAAACGGATGTCCGAACGGATTTCCGACTGAACTAATAAGGGCTCCTGGATTGTGGGGTGCAATTAACCTCAAGCCTTATTCTCAGTTTTTTGCGTATTTTGTATTTATTTTAATAGTCATGACTCCCTTGGTATCTAATCATCATCATTTTTTTTTATTGCCATCATTGGTGTTACGGAGGTTAGCATTCTTCGTAACTGACACGAAAACCGCTACCTAAACCAAGAGGGAATGATAGCTTTTGGCTATCATACCTGAACAATAATCGGTTTTTGTAATGTGGGGAACCTTCTGAAGGTGGTAGTGAAGATTCTCAAAATGCCAGATTCCTCCTGCTAGACAATGCATTCATGGGATAAAAGCAAGGTTCAAAGCGTACAGGTGTTCAGATCTCCAACAATCCGTGGTCAAAGGCACAATCGGATGAAGTGCAGCTTAAAAGTTTCATTCGCATTTTCTCCAGTGAATTGACAATTTTCCGAATAAGAACGAAGAGAAAAAATTCAAACTACAAACAAAGCAATCGTATCGAGTGAGCCACAGCCCCCAATCATTGAGTGTGATGGAATAACAAAGAAAAAAGAAATGGGGGACCATACGCATTGCGAATACAACACCACATCGAAGACACATACTAGGGACCTTAAAAGCAGAATCTGAATCTTCCTCTGTGGATCACATTCACACCTTACCGATTATTATCTCTACTGACAGCTCCAATTTTGGATCCGCGCATGAAAAGTTACATTTTTAGTCACAAAAAAGCTGCAAACGCAATTGTATCTCCCTTCAATGCTGAACTTTATACGAGAACAGGTCAGAAACCCATTGACTCTTTTATACGAAGACGGGATTGGCCATAAGAGGTTAACAAGTGCATTGCAAGTCAAGTGACGCAGGCGAAAAACATATGTCTTAACAAAACCATTCAAAAAAATATTCACTCACCTAAATGCAGCTATTAGATCCTCTGTCACATCGTCCAACTCATCCGTTTTACTCGTACTCTCTTCTGTTTCATCGCGCAGAGCTTGAATCCGGCCGACCCATTGAAGAAACTCCGCTTCATCTATTAACCCATTCCCTATAAGAAAAATAAAAAATGTTTAAAACCAAGAAAAGTTATTATAATTAAATGTCTTAAGCATATGACAATAAGTCTGAAAACATTTTTATCCCTAAAGCAGTCAAATGTCCTTTACAAACGAGCAAACATAAATCCCTAAGCTCCCAAAACCAAACAAACAACTACGACAACGACGACGACACAAATAAAGGACCTGCCTTCTTTTATAGAAATGTGTTTGAAATGGAAAGATTGTTATTGCATAACATCAGATGAACTAATAAAAGGAGAAAACATCAGGGACAAAAAAAAAAAAAATGTCCGTTTTCTCTAGATACTTTATGAAGGACTCTCTAGAGTTGTCGTAACAGTAATCATTTATATACTGCAGTTGCTGTACATATGTATCTATTGTGAGGTGACATCTTTGGCGAGTCAAATCTATTTGCGATGACATCGATGATGGTGATATATCCTTTGGGGACGGAGGGACGGGACAGGCAAGGAATGAAAGCGACTATGATGGCGGCGACTTCGTTGAATTCGATTGTTTTTTTTTATATTTTTTTTTTTAATTCAATAGAATTATTGATTCAATCAGTTATCCTTGGGGTTAAGGTTTTTTTTATATTTTTATATTGCCGGTGGCACAATCCAAACAAAACAAAAAAAAACATGAAGATAGTTTTTTTTTTGGAAGATTTGTTTCTTAAACTGGAAATGGAAACTAGAACGAAAGGACACTACGAAATTGGCAAAGTTCAGATGCAAAACATGAGGGATAATGTCAGAGCTATGGGAAGGAAGGATACACTTTTTTTTAGCTCATATCAAATTCTTCTTCTTTTTTTTTTGTGTGTGTGTGAAACAAGCTTATTTTTTTTTCTCTTCCTATCCGGGCTTAATTGAATGCAAGGCAAAACGATTTCTAATGCAGATTCAATGACATAGAAAGGGGTAATTTGAACTAATGATGGCATCAATTTGTGAATAGAAAAAAGGATGCATTTTGTGCAGAGGGCAAATGCAATATTATGTATGGGCGAGAGATGGCAGACAGTGAGCGATACAAAACAAGGAAACATAAGTTGGGAAAAGAAGGTGGCACAGACAAAGTTCAGCAATGATGGATAAATCGATTAGGACATTGAAATACGATTGGGATATTTTGAGTGAGAAAAAGACATGTTTTGTTTGTAAAGTTTTTCTGCACACATTGAATATCGTCCTCCAGAATGTATTCCAAAGCTGTACGTTCTATATTTTGTTTAAGTTCTTAGTAATATTAATTGAGGGAAACATCGATTCAAAATAATCCAAAAAAAAATTATTTTTCATATTTTTATTTCGATGCAATATAGCGCCTTATGGCCACGGCGCAAAGTGCTCAAAGTTGGAGAAAATCCTATTTTTCTGTTCTGTACTGTACCTTTTCAGCACTATGTTTATTTTTTTTTAATGTTAAAATGGTGCCGATGCTTTGATATATTAAGCCCCAAGTAAGGTTTTTGAATAATTTCTCCACATGACGGATTAATATTTGAAATAAGCTTACAATGTATTATAAAAGTAAGTACCCTAAAGTACCTTACAAGGAATCGATCGATTTTCAGAGAGATCTCGAGCATCGGCATTATTCTTTAAAGGCGAGTGTTTAATTGTTGAAAAATTATAACTTCGACAATTTTCGATTTTAACTTTATCTATCTAAATTTTTTTTCACGTGCTCCTCGCTCTTGCAAAAAATTAACAAATTCAACTGTCGAGAATAGAATTCAGCATAAAATTAAATAGGTCACCTCCATTCCTGCAACGACGCATACACATTCACTTTGAGGATTGTCAGTGACTTCTTCAAGGACCACCAAAATAATTTTATAATTTAAAATCGATTTGAATGAAATAAATTGTATTTTATTAAGTAAGCATCTAAAAGTTGAAAAATAAAAATACATATATCAAACTTATGTCATACACGATTTTCGAAAGTTTAAAAACGTTGAAAAATAAATGCATATTCCAGACTACATCCTAAAAACCTATAAAATATCTATAGATTTTTTTAAAATTAATAACACAAAAGTTTTGGGCGCATCAAAAAAAAATTAAGGTTGTGACGCGATGTGTCGTTTGAATAAAAAAAAATTATAGATATTTTCAACCCTCATATGTTAGCAAATTTTACAACAATTTTTTTTTTCAAATACAAAAAAAATTACTCGTGTTGGAAAAACAGTTTGGATTTTCGAAGAGTAAAAGTTTTCAAATGCTTGAATGTACTCAGCTGAGTACAAGTCTTCGCAAGGATTTTTTAAAAACACGCAAATATTTTTTTAATACTTTGCAAGTTTGTAAATTGAACGAACGATTTTTTTTTATTTGCGGTAATCATTTTCGAAAACTTTACGAACTTGCAAATTCTGTTAAAAATTATCTAAGAACCCAACCTAATCACAACTATTTTTGTTTAAAAAAATTGTGCTCTAAAGTATTACTTTTGTATTGTCATCTACATTAAAATTTCCTCTTAAAATTCGAAAAAGTAATTTTTTAAATAACGCAAAAATATACAGGATTGATATTTATTTAACCAATATATTAACCAATTTAACTTTTTTTCAGAAAACACAAAATAAGTGACTTCATATTGCAACTTTATATTTTCATTTAAAAAATAATTCCTTTCAACTTCATATTTTTATTGTTTTAAATTTAAATATAGTTTTCATTTTTATTTACAGTAATTAAAACCAAAATAAAAAAAAACATATGGTATGAATATCATGAGGAAAATAATTATTATATCTTTATTCTGACATGAATGTTCTAACTTTCAAAAGCAAAAAACAAGGAAAAACATCAACTTTATTGAAATAACTAATGATTTTGTATTAATGCAAAAATAGATGTATTTTATTTTATTTTATTTACAAACAAATAATTCTAGGAAAAACTGGAGACAAAATATTTGTCTACTATTGAGCAGATATTTCATATTTTAAAATGTTTATGCCGAAAATGTATGTAACACACCAAATTGTGTAAAAAACTTTTAGCTGAAATTTTACTGTGCAAAATGATGCTCAAAAAAAGCGCCTTAAATTTATTCATATATTGCAATTATTCACACTATGTTAGTTCATATTTTTGGAAAGTTTTTTTATCCATCCATCTTATACCTACTTTTTTAAAGAAGATATATTTTTGCCTTTTTGACCACCAATATCGCTTGCAACGTTTGTATTAATCAACAACAATGTCCTCCCATATTTCGGTATTTCGGGTTTACTTAATAAGCCAAGAAAATCAATAGAATACCCACTTTCTCATTTCAATATATTTCATCATGCTGAAATACAACCCTCAAAACAGGTTCTCATAAATGCGGTTAAAAATAAAAACACCTTCTCTTAGATGCGCTTAAAATAAAACTTTATGAATATCATTAAAAAATATTAAACTTATCTAATAATTTTAAGTCAAAAGTTTGTCTGCATTAAAAAATAACTTTCCACTTTATTCGTTATGTTTTTTTTTTTAATATACATAAATATTTTCTTATACTATATATAACTTCAAAATAACATCAACAAGTCATTAAATTGACGACGACGGTGTACATTTCATATTCTCTTCACGAAATATTAATTTTATTTAATAATCATTTTCTTTTACTTTTAAAATTCCTTATTGATTTCTATGTAATGATTTAACCAGCACCTTGATGGTTAAAACACACCTTAACCGACACCAATAAAATATATACTAAATTATAACAGCCACAAACCTCAAGGTACTTTGTGAAAGGATGTGAAAATATTAAGTCCTTGGATGTGTTATACACAGTTGCTTATATTAAAATGAAGTTTTATCTTTATTCAATGGAATTCTATTTTCTTTTTCAATCTAAGAAGTATATAACTTTTTCACAGTATATCCAATCATTCCAAGTGAAGTCATTGAGACCAAACAGCAATTTTTGTGGCTATTAAAATCTATTTTGAATTCATAACCTTCTTTTATTGCAAACTCTAAATCCATAAAACTTTAAATAAAACAACTACAAAGTTTCATCAAAATCAATAAAGTTATTTTTGAAAATATTGAATGAACAAAAAAAAACATGAAATAAGAAAACTTTTTTACGCTCCCACTACAGAAACCCTCTACAGAAATTTAACCACAAATGACTGCAATCTTTCTTCAATGTGATGCCCTCAACATATTTTTACGTGAGGAATGAAAAGGGCTTATGGTTGGAATTCTTTCACACCTTCTACTTTTTTTCTTTCTTTCTTTTTCTAGACATTTCTACCACAAAATATCGTACAAATTTATTTGGTTTTGGATGAGTTTACTGTTTTTTTTTTTTGTGCTTACTTTTTTTTATGGACTACAACAATCAAGTGAATGAGTCACGTTGAACACATTGCTCTTTGAGTTGTGCTTGCTGCCTTGGGCTTGAGTTTTGTTGTTGTTGTTGTTGGGTATCCTTAGACTTTAAGAGTAATAAATGTAGGTTTTTGTACAGGGAGTCCCAGTTAGAATGCTATAAACTGTATAAGGGCCATGATCTATCAGACTTTATTAACTTGTTCGTAGTAAATCATAACGGATTTCGAGTGAATTACGAAATTTCAATGAATTTCTTTTTCTGAAAGAGATTTGTTTTTATGTTTTAAAATGTTTTTTTAAAAAGTTGGAATTGTACTTTTGAATCTGAGGTGTAAAATAGAGCAAATTCTAGTTTTTTTTTCAAACTTTCTCAAAAACCGTAGTTTTGTTTTGAAAAAAAATCGAAGCAAAAATTGTAGCTTAAAGAATTCTACACATTAAAGACTTTTTTTTTGTGCTAAAGATCTTTTATTTATTTATAGCAAAAAAATAAAACATAACTTTTTACTTTTGGGAAAGTGATTTTTTTGGCAGAAGCGATGAAGGTTGAGAATCGTATATAAAAAGTAATTTGACATCTGAGTGACAACCAATGTAACGATTAGTAAGTTTCTGTTTGGTAGTGTTCTTGCTGGTTGTAGTTTTCTGAACGGACTAACGATTTTGCTTTCAGGGTTCCATTCTTAAATCTAAATTTCTAGACTGTTTATTAATTTTCAGCAAAAATATTGACACAAATTTATGATCAAAAACCAATTATGGACGGGTTGAGCTAAAAATAGTTCAAAATAAGGGTAGGCTAGTAAGGCCCGCACTTCAGTATGAACAAGTTCCTTAATTGTGATTGGTTATGACCTGGGCATTTCACCAGGATTATTTTAAACTATTCTCCCTGGGACACCCGCTATTTGAAAAGTTTGATATGTAGGATAAGGGCGTAGGTATGTGTAAATGTGAAGGAATGATAATAAAACCAACGAGCAACGACATATCGTCGTTTTCGCTATTGAAGGTGGTATAACTGCCAATCGATTTGTCGAATCGAACTTAACCAACACGAATCGAATATTTATACCTACTCGATCTTGTTTAGCAGCAGCTATATCGCATGTGGACGAAGATTTATATACTCAGCTTAATGTTATAGCATTTGAAAACAAGTACATATAGATATTTATGTAGGTACAAACAAAGTAGGTTGTTGATTGACGACTCTGCTCCTCCCGGCGCGGCGCAAGGCGACGGCGGCGGTGATAATTAAGAAGTGTATATGTATATAAATTATAAGGTATAGATATATAAAAGTGTGAAGAGAAATAAATAATTATTGCCTCCTTAGTGTAACAAAGTGAAAGTGATTGATATATGCAATTTTATTTTAGTAGATATAAAAAAAGGGAGTTGAATTATTGGTTCAAACTGATTCCACACAAATGTTGATTTAATGAGGTCTTAGAATGTTGACAACATTTTCTATAATCTATGACAGGGGAATCTACAGAAAACTTTATTCCTAAGACTATATCCTTATTAGGTGGGTACATTCGAAATATTAATCAAAACAATCCAACGCAGCAGCAGTAAAAAGTATTCTTCAAAATTTTGAGGTTAAGAATAAATTTGTCTAAAAAAAAAGATCCACTGCTGAGTTGGTAAAAAGTGAAAACAGAAATTTAGATCTCAACAAAAGGATGTGAAACCACATCGTAGCTTGTAAATTCACATAAAAAAGGAGATAAATTCGTTTGACATTTCATTGTCATTGTCTTTCTGTCACATAGAGAAAATTAAAATTTATGAGACTTGTTTACAATCGAATCCATTTTATTTTAACTGAATCCGTTCATCTCATTTCCAAGATAATTTTGTTCAAATTTGGTAGAAATTACCTTATTTAGAAGTGTGAACAAAATTACCTCATTTGGCCAAAACCCGTTTTCATAACCAGACATAAACTTTACATGGGAAGCAAAGTGCAAAGTGGAGTTTGCCAAGGCTGTATACTGTCACTGTTCTTGTTGGTGTTAAGTGATGTATACCACGTAATTTCATCGACTGGCGATGGAGAAATTCAGGGGAATTTGCCATCAAACCTCTACAACGCAGAAGACGTATGCTAACACTCCCATGTAATCATGTATTTCCATCAAATGACAGCAAGGGTGGAAACACAAGCTTAAATTGTTGGGCTACTGATCAACACGTCAAAAACAAAAAAGATCAGCTTTGGAACGTCCTCATCTGGTCAAGTAGATATTTCTGGACAACCAGTACTGGAAAGTGCGCTGTGACTAGAAAACTGCAGACGTTTGTAAATAAATGTCTGTTAAACATCTTAAGCAACCATATCTACAATGAATAACACAATGCGATGATATGTCAGGATCCAACGGGCAGTTGGCTATGTATAAATTAAATAGTGAATTGCTTGAAAAAGAAGAGATCAGCTGAATTGGGAAAGGAAGAGTTGTAGAGAGATGAAAGAGATACCTCCAGAGATAGTAGACGACAGCACCTAGGAGTAATGGAGGCAAAGGAAAAATCACGAATATAATAGATCTAGATGACCTACACACTATGAACGTTAAATTCAAAATGGCGGCCAATACAAAAGTTCTAGGAAGTTGATAGAGAGAGCGAGAGACAGTTTGTTTACATAACTTGAACTTTTTAAGAAAGTAAAAATAAAATTTAATTTAAAATTGTTTACATTTTTACAAATACATATATGTTTCATATTATGAAAAATTTAATTAGTTTTTGACATATCGCGGAAAATCGGGGTTTTTTCTCTGTGAATCCCACAAAATAAATCCTTCACCTTTCTTAAATCGCTAAGTCGCTTCATATTCCCCTTAACAGGCATACCTCAATATTCTCTTTCCCTCCATCATCTCTCTTAAATCCAACAATTCTTTAGTTTGAAATTCTTCAGCTAAAACGATAAGATGAATACCAAAAGAATATAAATATAAGTTTATTTAACGTGGCGTGGGTTTGAATTTCATTTTTTTTAATATTTCCGGCTAATGAAATAAAACAAAACAAACGAACACAAAAAAAAAAGTTCAAGGAGTTCCAAGCAAGCAAAAGAAAAAACTGTATAATTCTGCTCATGAAAACTTTTGAAATTATCCATCCAGTGCTGCGCTATTTTTTTTTTGTCACCAGAGAATTCAGATTCATCATGCTATTCAGTTTTTTTTTGTGCGGTTGTCGGTTGAACATTATATACCTACACAAGACATTTGGATTTTTAAGATGAAATCTCTTCTACACCACCAATGCCGATGCACCGTCATCTTCATGGAAAAAAGGTCTTTTTGGTCCTTGATTTTCTACCAAAGCGAAACTTCCTTGTTCGGGTTCAAGATTTCCTCTCTGATGATGAACTTGATGTTAAGCACAGTAATTTTAATTGCGTAACAAAGGGTGATAAAGTTCTCTTCGCTGTCTTAACTATATCATTATCACGTTCATTCATCATCATCAACAAAAAAAAAAACAGACCTCTCCTTCAACGAACCCGGTTTGGGCTGATGGGTTGGTAGCAAGGAAAAATTAACTATGTAAAAATATTTACCTTTTTCCTACAAAATTAACTTTTTCTTCGTTGAATTGATTATTATTTGTGTTTAAGTCTTTATTGGAAAGCCTCTTCATTTCAGATATATAAACATTATATAGGGATGTGTGAAATATTTAAATTTTCTAAAACGAAACCAAACCGCACACACACTCTTGGGTTTCAAAATTTCAACCCTTATCGCAGAGCCGTCACCACACCACAAAATGCCAAAAGTTGAAACAACAACAACAACAAAAAACAAAATAAAATTGAATTTAAAATTTATCACACTACGGTGATTTTCAAATAAACCAGAACATTGTTCAATTTTGTGTCAGGGGACATGCACACACGGCTTGTTAGAGAAAAATGGTTAAAACCACAAGCAGCCAAAGGTTGTTGCTACCACATTTTCTGGATCAGTGGAAAATGTGTATATTTATACATATATGGGAGAGAAGTTTTTGATTTTTTTTTCGTTGTTTTTTGAAAGGAAGGCTGAACTATTGACATTTAAAATTTATTTGTTCTTTGATTTATTTCTTTTATGAATTTTTTTGATATTTATGTTACTATAACGCACAAGACGCATATTAAAAGGTAATATCTTATGTAACGTTTTCCGAAAAGTTCTTCAGAATTTAGAGAAACAAATTAGAAGAGTATTAATGTTAAATAGATCAAAATAACAAAAGCAAGCTTTGTTTCTGTAAATTTTGATATTGGGAACATAGAAACTTTATTTCTGACGCATGATTTTGAAATCGTTTCGGAAGATATTGTATTTAGTATGTGTAAAAATATACTGTCAGGCAATAGATATCGGTGAACATTAGTCTAAAATTTCAGTACATCACAATGAGAGGGAAAGATAGAGCGTGGAAGGGTATTCCACATTCGCGTAGTACGGCTAAAGAACGAGTCCCTGTACTTGACAGTACGACCGAAGTTGGGTTTAAGAGTAAACTGATGACCATTCCTGGAAGCGCGAGTATTATGGTTGAAACGTTTAAGGGGAGGAATGCAACTGGTTATTTAATTAGAGCACTTACCGTTAAAGTAACGATAAAAGTGAGACAGGAAACGTTACACCGGTGTTCAAGTGACGTAAAAGTATCGATGATGTTCCTGTCTCCGATTATTTCGAAGGCTCGTCTTTGTATACTGTCCAAGAGGATTAAGTAAGTTGCTGGAGCACCAGCCCAGAGATGGGAGTTATACTCAAGCTTTGGACGTATATAACTATTAAAGATAATAGCCTATCAGAAGGGGAAAAGACTTTCTTGCATCTCAAAAGGAAACCTAAACATCTTGCGGCATTTTTGGCGACGTTAAGTATGTGATCATTCCACAAAAAATGGTTTGTGATACACATACCTAAAATCGCAAGCTGATTAGTTTCTTCGATGCAAATGCCATTCATAGATAATGGTTAAATCTGGAAACGAACATGAAAAGCTATAGGTGCTATCGTCAGCGAAACAATTTAATGGATTAGTAGTATCAGACAGGAGATCATTTAAGAAAATGAGAAAGAGGGTCGGAGACAAAACGGAACCCTGTGGCACATCAGCATTTACGTTGTGAATTTCAGACTTGAATCCGTCTAATACTACTTGTATAGAACGATTCGAAAGAAAGTTACTAATCCAACGAAGAAGGGTTTCATTGATACGCATTTTCAATAAAAGAGTAAACTTTATCAAATGCTCTTGAAATATCAAGTGCAATAATCTTACTTTCTCCAAAACGATGTAAAGATTTGTTTCACCATCAAGTCATCAGTGGACCTATTGCTACGAAAGCCGTATTGCCGGTCATTAAGAAGCTTTCGGTCTTCGAGATATTTCTGAGCTGATAATTTATCAGCGTTTCCATGACCTTGGAAAGAAGGGACGTAAGTTCAATTGGTCGGTAATTAGAGGGTGAAGAAGATTCGGTTGACAAATGCTGTTTACCAACTGCTTGGAAGAAAAGGATAGAAAAGCTTACGTATGGGTTTTGCCAGCGTGGAAGAACACCTCTTCAGAACAATGGCGGGGATACCATTAACAAGAATCACGACTAAATCAAAAAAGCTTTATTTTCAAATTAAGTGCAATATCATTTTGACATTTAAGTATGAAGAAAATATAAAAAAAAGATAATAACGTAAGAATGCGAAGAGCAAAGATCATAATACAAAAAACACAATAAAAAAATACCAATAAAATTCAGTAGAAGTCAAAAGACAATCTACTTACTGTCATTATTGTTTATAGTTTGATCAAATTACTATTTATCTTGTCATTTTTTTCTTTTTCGATTATAGTGGTTATCTGTTTTCTACGTTGCCATTTATTTGTCAATCATATTCATATTCATGTATGTCAAAAGAACATTTCTATATTCCAGCCAGCCATAATTTATACGCAGTTTATTGTCATTTAAAAGCCATATAAGAGTATTTGTCAGCAATAAGCTCAACCAGCTACAGTATACACGAATAACATTACTTATACTTATTTTTATATTTACATATACATAAAACAAAAGAAATAAAGTTCATATGAGTGCCTGTCACGCATATTGCAACTTTATTTTTTTTTTTTGGTTTTAACAATGCTGATGAATTGACAAAGTCTAATAAAAATATAAAAAGAGTACATATCTTTTCGAAAACATGTCAAAATATTAATGAATGATATTTGATTAAGTTAAACTTAAACTTGGTTAACATAGAAAAGTGAATGAGTGTACAATTTTTGTACATAGGGTGGCTCTTAGTAAATTTAACTTTTTATTTGCGTCTACCAGTATTATAACCCAAATTTTGGGTTCGTGAAAAAATTTTGATAAAACTTGAAAAAAGTGGGTCTCGAAATTCTGTCCATCTGTCTGTTGAGCAACTTTGTGCACAATGTTTTTTAGGCCGTATCTCTAAACATTTTTTAATTTTTTCTAAGCCAAAAATAACGGTACCTACCATTCAATTTTACTAGCTATTTGAGAAAAATGATTTTTCTCGAATCTTCTACGATTTTTTTTGAAAAAAAAAATTCAATAAAATAAAATAAATATTGGATAGTAAAAAAAAATCAAAATTTTGGAGGTACCGTTGCCTCCAATAAAATCATTTTTTTTTTATTTTCTCGAAAACAATTTATCTCAAAAAAATATTCAATTTATTTTGAAAACAATTTTTTTTTTGAGTTTTGAAAAAAAAATTATTTTTTGAATAAAACGTTTATTTTAGTAATTTCAACAAAAATTAAATTTATTTTGGAAAATAACGGTACATTCCATAAAAATGTAACGTAATGTTTTTAAAAGTTTCAAATTTCTCAAAAAAGGTGGAATTAGATTTAGTACGGCTTATTATAAAACAACGAAAAAATTAAAATTTAGACATTTCTTTTCTATAATTAACTGTAATATATACAAAATTACCTGACTTAAAATTATTCCTCAACTTAACATGTTTGGTCCATAACATAAAGCTTCACATTTGTATTTTAAGTCAAATTAGGAGCTAGTACGTGCGACCCAGTCGTGCATTTTATTTTTCGGATTTAGTCTTTTTTCTGTGATAGTAAAAAATAGAGAAAAAACATTTTACAGTCTCATCTCGGTCTCGTCTTGGATGCCTAAAAATTAGTCCCGTTTCGGTATCTTGGTCGGCCCTAAAAACAAGTTTCCAAACTATTTTCCATTGCAAACAAAATTATTTTTCAGGAATAAAACGTTACTGAAAATCAAATCTAAGCGTTGATTGTCTAGACCAAACTTTTGACAGATTCGAATTTTTTCTGATTTTTTTAAAAACACGGGATTTTTTTCTCGCCCAACACGAAACTCAAAAAAGACCATGTCAAAACATAAGTTAATATCAAACAAAATTGTTGTTTTTCACCTTCCTTAAAATATAATTTTTTTTTTTTGCAATAAAGGAAAGTTTTGGAATTTTTCATTAAGAAGGACAAACAATGAGTTAAAATATATGTCTGGAATAGGTCTTCATAAAAAATAACTTTTCAATATTTATTTTTTTCCAAACAATCGGATTCGTTTAGAATTTACAAGCGTAGCTCAAAAATACATCTCACAATGACTTGAAAGATCGCCCTATACTAGGTCTTCATTTAAAAAAGTTTTCGGAGGTGCCACTTTTCAACAAATATATTGCTTTCCAATCTCCAAAAAAAGATTTTATTTTTAAAAAGAGTTTGGTTAAGAATAGAAGCTACGCTTTTAACGAGGGCTCAAAAATTAAATCATTTTTCGGTCCCATGGACAAAACTAATTACTGCAAATGAATTGTTCGACCCTCAAAACTTTGATTAGCTGCAAAATTATTTTTCCAATTTTTTTTTGGTGGTTTTCAAGGTTGAAGACGAACGAAGACTACATCTAGCAGAACTAAAAACCTTCAAAAAAAACCTTTTTTAGAATTCATCCACTAAAATTTTATATTGACTCGTCTATTTGTCTTCAAACTCCATTGAAAAGTTGTCCAAAAACAAAAGGCCCAACAGAAGAAAAGATTTATGTCGCAATAGTATTTTTATACAAACTCAAAAACGACTTTTAAGGCTAAGCCAATAGCAATATCGTTCACTTTAATCTTCTTAACTTGCACCGTAAATCGTCGTTGATGCGCCATTTTAAAAATTCGCTTTTGGGGAAATTAAAAAACCGCTAACTGGAGAATATTGTGTGTGGGAGGTGTGGTGGTTGCAGTGGTTGAAATTCAAAAACTTATCCGTTGGCTTTTCGTCTTCTTTCATGTTTGGTTGCCATTAAACATAGTATAATTGCGAAAATAAAAACAATACAGCTAAAAGTTTATACAAAACTCTACGTAGCCTTGCCAAAAGACCAAAAAAAAAAAAAAATACAACTCAAAAGCGTTCTTTTATAGACACAACAATCGTCTTCATCAACATAATATACCAAATAAACCGTTGTCTATAGAAAAACTAAGGATGGGGGTGGTAAAGAAAACAAGTGGATCCTCTCATGCTATTTCCGGTAGCATTGAGATATACCACGCGAAATTGTGCAAGGATTTGTTGCGACTAGCGCGAGCGAGAGTGGATAATGTAGAATTGTGTGTTGTAACTGTTTCCATTTCCGTATTGGAAGAGCTAATCAGAAATGGGTGTCATGTTGGCTTTGATGGTGTCGGTCGATGTGGTGGTAGGGTAATGTTTTCCAAAAGAACGATGAGCTATTTAAGCCAAATGTTTTTTTTTTTGGCAGGATAACAATAATTGTTAATTCTTTTTTTTTCCTTCTTTTTATTATCAAATTTTCAATGCACAAAAGATTCCAAGGGTTTAGTGAGAGTGTATTATAGTTTAAAAGTGTGAATATATTCTTCGTGGATAATAAAATATGCAAATTTTTTCTCTCAAAAGGTATATAAAGCTCCTTTTCTCATCATCTCATTGCAGGAGGGTGGGCCGTGGGTAGTTGAACATTAATGTGAGTTTACACAAGTCGATAATCTAAATGCAAATTACAAATGAAAATGATAATCTTTTTAGGGATGCTACTACATACACAAACGTTAAGGGCCAGTTGAGAAGCTTAACATTTCGTACATTTACATATACGAGTATACTCTAGATATACCGTTGGGAAAGCAAATTAGGGTCAAAAACATTATCAAAAGATCTTGATAAGTTAAGTAGTGTTGATTGTGGCTCCTCGTTAGTGCGCTCTTGCAAATATTATTTTAAAAGAAAAAAAAAGAATTATAAAAAAAAAATCGATTTTATAAAGAGGGTTCTGTCTGAAGAGTCTTGGAATGGCAATGATAAAAAAGTTTTACGGTTATGCATGTAAAACGTATATATGAGATGGAGACAGGTTTTCTTAAAGATAAGTATAGTTTAAATTCCACTGGTTTAAGCTGGGGGAGATTATTTTTCACGTGCATTTCTGAAAGTCAATAAATAAATCAGTGTTCCCAGATTGGAAAAATGGATATAGAAGTTTTAGTTTAATTTTGCAAATCCAAAATAACAGAATCACAAAAATTTACTCGTGATGAGTCAGCTTGATTTACTGTCCTTTTAAATCCACAGTAAAAGTCAATTCGATTACAAAGTCGCAAAACTGGATTCGCAGTAATTACCAGTGAATTATTTTCTTTTTTCCTCAAAATAAAACAGTAGATGGAAAATAAAGCACTACCCTACCATAGGTATTTTACGGATTCTGTAATCAACGTCATTATTTTTCCCTATAGCATTCGAAATTTACTAAAAAATACCTAACAGCTTATTTTTGTCAAGGTCTATTTTCAAGAATCAAATATTTTGAAAACCAGAGAGGAAAATCATTCACATCTGCGGAATCAGGCAAAAGTTCGTAATGCGAATAGCTGTAAATATTATTTTATATTTCTGGGTCTAATTTTTTGTTTTGAGTGTCAATTGTAAGCTTGAATTTTACCGATTAAATTGAAATTCGAGTTCTCCTGGAATATTATTACTCCCAATGCCAACAACAACGAATTTCGAAGGAAACTTCAGCCATGATTCATTATCCCAATTTCGAAAATGAGTTGAATTCGAAAGGAAAATATTCTGATAGACCTAAATATCTAGATTGCTGTTTGGTGAATTGATTGTCCTTTTTTTAGGAACTTGTTAGATGTTGTTAGTATTGAAAAGGTTATAGCAAATTTAAGAATCGAATTCTTTGCCAACTAAGAGTAACTTAGGTCCTCAGCTTAACCTTGCAGGCATAGGGCCTCCACTAATCCTACTCGCAATCGTATGCGGTAACTGGATTTTTATATCTGCTCTCTCAAGTTGTACTGATTCCTCTTCGCCCATTTTCGCCCAATACTTCTACGCCGTACCGCTAAACTACCACTTGTTACTCTTTAGAAGCATATGGCCAATCTATCACCATTTACGTCTTTGTGTGAAAGCCTCATTCTTCTTGTATAAAAAGAGATACGTTTGAGCCAGAAAATCGTCAAGATTTTTCGCAGTAATCTTTTTACCAATGTTTTTCAGCAATCTTTACTTTCCGGATTCGACTGTGAAAATCTAGTTCGGTTCAGCCATCACTATTGACAGTAACCCTTTTTGTCCAGGAATATTTACTTAAACAGATGATGATGTTCCGAGGCTGTCCCTCTTTGTTTTTTGTTTTAGTCTTTAGCCAACAATTTCAGATTCTTTCTCCTCTCTTTCAGCGTGTAAGCATACACGATGCTGCGTAGATCAAGTGTTTGAGGCATGAATGCAGATTCCACGCCATGCAGTTCATCACTAATTACTAACATGAAAAGTATTGGTGACAGTATACAGCCTTGCCTAACCCCACTTTCGATTTCAAATTCCCCTGAAAACCTTCCTTGCAAAACAATCAAATTTGATATCACATTTAAATTGTTAACAAAAAATTAAAATATTTTCAAAAACCAATTTATGAAATAAGGAATCCATTAACGCTAATATTTCCCTATTTATTCGATAAACCTTTCAAATATCAACCTGTTAAATTTCAACCACTTTTGTCTTTTGTGCCTTTTTATAATTTATGCAGGAATAAGAAGGTACTTTACCTATAGATAGCTTATGGCCTTGTATTTTATTTTAAGCAATATTCCAAAATGAAGGTCAGACGCAAGGAGCCATACCACCGCCGCCACCGCCGCCACCTACCGCCAGACTATGACATCGACCATAACGAATATTTACATATTGTAAAAATAAATCATCTCTAATCTTCGACACCATAATAAGACCAAAGTAACTCACAAACACACACACAGATTAAAAATTAAAACTTGGCGCAGTAAATAACTTATACGTAGACCAAAACGGTAACGGCGATTAAAACCATCTTTGATGTAGGTCGAACAATTTTAACGATTTCTCAAAATTAATAGTCTCAGACAAGAGAATTCATTGAAGTTGTCTTCAGTAGGCTCCATTAAAAAAATACCTATCTTTTACTATAATAGGTACCGCTATACCTTACAATAGAACAACAACAAAAAAATGCCCCCCAGGACAAAGAGTAAGGACACGCAATGAACTTCTCTCATCCAGCTCCAACAAAAACATTCTTCTTCACAAATGTGAAATTTCAAATATTTTACCAAAGGATAAACCATTCCACTTCAATAACGAACGTCTCAAGGATAATTTTCTATAATTCCACAAGGAGCAAGATAGTTTTTCTATGATAAAGAATTAATCAATACAAATTCCGTGCGCTATATACATGGTCTATATAGAAAAGGGGGAGGGCCCGGGCGCCTCCTGTGCGAGTGATGTTAAAAAAAATGTAGTTTTTTTATTTTATTTACTCGTATACATTGTGTAGAGCTGTAGCAGGAAGAGGGCGCCTTGAGTTGAGGTCACCCACCACAATGCTTATGTGGGTCCTGATGGTCTTGTTGGTACACATAGATCAAAGAGCAATGCAAGCACTACACCTGGTTTGCTGTGTGCTACCGACGAAACGAAACAAAACCCAGCCGGCTCACGGCTCTCGGCCGAGAAAATTTAAATCAATATTTCATTACCAATCGAGAGAAAAGAAAGAGAGACAGAGAGAAGAAGATGAGGGAGAAAGATCGAGGATATGATGACGAGTCCTTTCGTCCTTCCGAGCTGCACAGAACAAACGTGTGGAAGTGGGTTTACCTACGTTACCCGAATGCATTATTGTGAATATAACCATTTTTTTCTCGTTTTATTCTTCGTTCCTTTTTTTTTTGAAATTTCTATTTGTTTGTGCTGAGAATGAAAAGTGTTGCATGAGCGTGCAGTTCGTGTGCATGGATGTAAACTTAATATACCTACTTCTATCTACAACAGCTATGTAGTTTCTTTGAAGCTATTTAGTATTTATAAGTATTTTGTGTAAAAGAAAAAAACGGGTTGATGGTTTTCTTTTGAGATGTAATTAAAAGATATGCAGGGTACTTAAGTCTTTTTCTTATGAAAATGACATAAAA
The DNA here is from genome assembly GCA_958431115.1 of Syrphus vitripennis. NCBI lineage: Eukaryota > Metazoa > Arthropoda > Insecta > Diptera > Syrphidae > Syrphus > Syrphus vitripennis. Next base: position 21,951,800 of record OY288110.1, read on the forward strand.
GTTTGTAGAAATTTCTATTTGAGAGCAGAAATGTTTTGTATATTATAAAAATAAAAACTAAATATCTACGCGTATGTAAAAATTTATAAAATTTTGTTAAAATTCATAGAAAACTTGTTTTTGTCAAAAGTATGACGTCTTGTTATACATTTGATGTATCATTTTTTTCTGTTGACAACTATACTTCAAACTAATCCATGTACTCTTGACATCTTGTGTTGTTTTTTCTTTTCATTTGTGATGACTTTGAAGCATATGACATTTTGACAGTTTCATCGAAAAATGGTATGTAATTCCTTCCAATTAAGGTGATTTCTTTGACTTTTTCAAGGGATCCTCTGAAGTATAGTGTCAGTCTGTGGTCTGTCCATATTTCCAAGAAAATTTCTTCAATTTCTGCAGAATTTCTGGTTTAATAGCTAATTTTATATGCCGTTTTCCATTGGTCTTTCAAAAGTCCTCTGTACCTCATTGAATTACAGATTTTCTATTTTTTCTATTGCATTTCGTTTCGACAAAAAAAGAATCAATCAATCAATCAATCAATCAAAGATAAAAGTTTGTGTGTTTTTTAATTTCATACTTCATACAGGGTGTTCTAATAAGATCCGTAGAATTCATCACTAAAGATTTTATCGTTGGCAATTTAGAACACGAAAAGAAGTATTTGTTTCGATATTCCTTACCATTTCAACAACTATAATTTTACCAAATCTTCTTATAAAAAGTATATTTTTCAGAGTCATAGTACTTTAAGCTCGCAACATTTTTTAACTGGCGGCCATTTTAACAGCTGTTAAGTGATTTGTTCTTAGTTTGACGTCTGAACAAAGCTTCCAAATTGTGTAAATTTATCCCGATCCCGATTTTCATAAGAGACGAAGCTCACTCTTAGTTGAATGGTTACGTCAGTAAATAAATTTGGAGTGAAGATAATCCTCAAATGTATGTTCAGACACCGTTACATCCAGAAAAACGTTACATTCCCCACTTGAATAACCATGTTGTGCAGGACTTGCGGTTTCAACAAGATGGCGCACCATGTCACTCATCCGTAAATTGGCCTTCAAGATCGCTGAGTAAAGTCGCTAGTCTACGAAATGATCAACAACATTATTGCGGATTGTACGACCACAAATGTTGGAAAAAGTGATCGAAAATTGGACTTTCAGATTAAATTGCGTTCGATCCAGCCGTGGCGCTGATATGCCAGAAATCATATTTAAATTATGCAATTATTATGCCAAAAGATTATCTTTCGTATGAAGTCAATTTCATGTCAATTTTAAAAGTTCATTTTATGCATTCTATGCCTCTGAAAAAAACACCCTACGTATGGACTGCTAGGAGTCAACTTCACGATGGTCTCTTTTGTCACTAAGCGCCAGCAGCGCTAATTGAATAAAAGTGGAGATTACGTGTATGTTTTGATATTTGAGTTTTGTGAATTTAACTTCAACGTCAAACAATCGACTGAAAAATTCTTTCTTAGGTCTTGAGAGCAGTCTTTTTAGAAATTAAAATGGGTGCCCTCACAGGACTGATACTTTTTCCACACAAAATTGCACAAATAAAAGAAAAATTAATATTAACAAAACAAAATTAAAAATTTAAAAACTACAATTACAAACGTCTTTATATTATTGAAATAAATACAGACGACAGTTGGAAACAGTTAATGGTGCCGTTAGTTCTTCTAGTTGTTAAATTAGCGCTCATGTCGCTTAGAAGAGGAGGAACCTTATTTGATGTAAGTTCGCCTTTTTACTTAAAGTCTTAACAAATAGTTTATCAAAATCTTTATTATAGCTTTAAAAATAGAAATATTCGTTATTGTATCTATTGTGGAGGTATAAAAAAGTACAAGAATTTCATTAACATGGCTGGTATTCCAATTTCAACAATTGCCACCATATTTAAATTTCAGAATGAACTAAGACAGCGATTTTGCTTATATGGTCTTACGAGTATTTCACTCATGCTCTAAATCATTTTTCAAAATAACAATCACCCTTATGTGGATATCAATTTAAACTGAAAATTTGCATATCAAATTTCTTCTTTTTTTCAACATTTACAAAAGTTGAAAAAAAAATACATTTTCATTTTATTTTGTTTTCTATATATGTTAACATTTTTAATGTAAATCGAATTTTTCATCGGTCGGATTTATATTTGCAAAATAAACCGATTATAATATTAAGAATTTTCAAAAAAAAAAATTATGCAAATTTTAAAATTCATAACATACATCTGCGAGTTAGAACAACACCAAAAAAAAAAAACATGTATCGGATTTTTTGTCTTTGTATCTTACAAAGAAAAAATACAAAATATAAATGTTTATGCAAAGCTAACATGATGAGATGATATATATGTAGATGAAAAAGGGAAAAAACATTCTGATTTATGTTATAAATTACTGCTCAATTTTCAAGAAACTCACACAAATTTCAAACGTTTAAATCAACGAAGAAAAATACGGTCGATATAATACTATATAAATCAATTGATATATACAATATACATATACATGTTCGTCAAGAATATTCTGAGAAAAAAATATTCTAGAAGAGTCGAATTCCCTTTGTTAATATCGGAGGGAATGATTAGGAACATTGGGGCATATGCATAGTCGTCTGACAAGTTGTTTCTTTGTCACTTCTAAGCTAACCTGGAGTTTATGTTATTCATACACAATTTAGACTCGGGTCCAAAAGATAAACTGAAGCTCAATCCTTAAAAACGGTTGACTCTTTGACTAAGTTGTTTTTTCTATCTGTCAAAAAACCGATTGGATTTCAATGGATTGACACGCAAAAGGACTAAAATTGTAGTAGAATTCTGTTGTTTATTGAATAGAGCTGCCAATTTCTTTATGAATAGCAGCTGTTTCTAACCTGTGCAGCATTTTCTTTTATTATTTTAAAATAGAGTTTTTATTTTTTGAGGACCTTAGCATTGATTAAGCGCGAATTAAGTGATAAAAAAATGAATTTGGTAAGCTAACTTCTAGGAAATCAATATATTACAAAATTACCGCTTTGGCATTTTCTGAGAAGAAGTTAATTGAGAGTAAACATTTTCTAATAATTATGTTCTCTAATCTTCTTGCTGACAAATCATTCAGGGATTTTTTAATTGATAATTTTTTTTTCCAAAATCTATTTGCTTTTTTTTCTCATGAAAATAAATGCATTTATACCATTAAATACTGTTCAACCGATTTTTTTTCTGTATAAAACATTCGTCTTTTTTTTTGTTGCTGACCTCTACTGGATCCCATTTTTTTTTCTAATATTATGTATATCTAACCATAAATCATTTATAATATTATTCCTGACCAATTAAATGATTCCCTGCTATCAATCCATATTGCGTTTTAGTTAAAAAATACATACACATTTTTTTATTTCAACCTACGCATCTTTCGTTTTTCCGTCGCATCGTTGGCGTGGCCTTTAATACAACCTTCAATTGTCCCTCAAGTAAACGATTTGATCTAATCAAAAATCATACAGAAAAATTCAGAATAATGATTCTTAGTAAAAGTTGATTATGTTTTGCATCAGTAAGAGCCAAAAAGAAAACTGATATTCTTATAGGAAAATCAAAATAAATGTAAAACACATCAAATCCTAGAGAGGCACACTCGCTATCAAAAGAATAGGTATGTAAATTTTTTTTTTTTTTGGTGTTAAAATCCACTTAAGTGAGATAATAGGGAGAAGGTTTTTCTTTTACAAAAACACCTATCTTAAATTTTATGAATGAAATGGAAAGATGGATGAATATGGAATTTAAAAACAAAATTCAGCGTTTGTGATTAGAATTCAAAAACGAAATGGCGCGTCTGTAAGTATTGTTATTTTATTATTATTTATTAATTATTATTAATGTACTTTATTAGATCTTTTAATTAATAGTTACATACAATTGATTATAAATGTACTTTTAAGCATGGCTAAGCCGTCTGCCGAGAAAAGACAACAATTTTAAACAACAATGAATAAATAACATCTGTCAGTTGGGAAAAGTATAACATAATAGCTTTTTAAAAATCTTCTTCAAAAATTCTTGTTCTATATCTAAGAGCAGTATGGCAATATAAAACTAGTGAGCTCCAATTTTCGTTATCGTTAAGCACACGCTGAACGTCATCAATCGTCATTAGGTCGACTCCATAGTGGTTTCTCCTTATTTCTTTTAGAATGGGACAGGTGCCTAGAAAATGTATGACATCTTCGGTCTCTCCAGTGTTACATAAGCTGCATCGTAGTGGAAGATCATCGCGATGGGGCATATAATTTAGCTTGAGTAGTTCTCCTCTAACTCGGATTATCATTGAAATTTGAGCAGTACTAAGGCCGGAATTCAAGTAGTTTATCGGTTGATGGTTGAGTCTTTTGTACCTATATATCAAACGCGCTGCCGAGTTTTCCGCTTGTACCACACTCTCTACTTTGATTGCCTGTTCCACTTCCCTTAAAAAGTTTTGGGTAATTGTATTCCACTCTGGAACATTATTTTCTTCTAAATCGAGTCTGATATTGTATTTGGTGGAAATATTTTCCCAGTCCTTTTAGAAAAGAGTTCGTGTTCTCAATGCTTTTTTTACAAGGACTTTTGTCAGTCTATCATCTTCCTCGTTAAGGACTTTAGTTACATACTTCATATTTGATTTGAGTGTGAACGTAAAGAGGGGTAATATGCCACTCTCAATTTGCAGAAGGTAATTTGGTGTGGCCGATGGTAGTCTAAACAGTTTTTTCAAAAAGAACCGCAATAGTTTCTCTACATCTTCGAAATACTTTCCTCCCCATACTTGGGCTCCATAGCACATCACTGAACGCATAACTGCTTCAAACACCTTAATCTTAGCTGGAATTTCCACCTTCGAGTTGGACATCAAGTTTCTCCATGTTGAATTTATGGCCTTTTTTGAATCAGCGAGCTTCAATTTAAAATGATTTCTCAACGAAAGGTTGTGGTTTATTGTTATTCCTAAATACTTATAAGACTTGACAGCTTCTAGATCTACTGCACCAAACTTCCATTTTTCATTCCCCGCTAAGCGGCCTGTTCCTTTCCTAAAGACAAGCACTTTCGACTTTGATGTGTTGATTTGGAGGCAGTTGTATTTGCAGTAGCTTTCCAATTTATTTATCATAAGCTGCAGAGAGCTGGGTGATTCTGAAAAAATAACCAAATCATCGGCAAAAAGCAGTGTTTTTACTCTTATTCCTTCGACCAAAATTCCAGCAGGTAGGTAGTCTGTGATATCATCCAAAAACAGAGAGAATAATAGGGGGCTCAGGAGACAGCCCTGTCTTACTCCAATCTCTACACCAAACCACTCCGATAGTTCATTGCCATTCCAAATCGCTGCTTTATTAGCACTATAAAGATCCATTAGAATATTTAAAAACTTTGATGATAAGCCAATTTGCGACAGTTTATAGAAAAGACAATTTCTGTTGATCGTGTCGAACGCCGCACGAAAATCGATGAAGAATGCATACAGTTTCTTGCCTCTGTCTATATAGCCTTGAGCGATACTTGTCAAATTGAATATTTGGTCCACTGTTGAAAAGCCTTCTCTAAAACCTGCTTGGAACTGACTTAGTTTTCTGTTCTCCTTAACCCATATTGTGAGTCTTGAATTCAACAACCCAGTAAAAATTTTTGCGAACGTGTTCATAAAGGATATTCCTCTATAGTTTGCTGCATCATTTGGGTCACCTTTTTTAAATATTGGGAATATTACTGAGTTTTGAAAATCTTCGGGTACAGAACCCTTATCATAAACGTAATTTAAAGATGTAAGCACTTTTTCGAGGAAATTATTCGTTGCGTTTTGAAAAAACTCATAAGGGATTCGATCTTCACCTGGAGCTTTGTTTTGCTTTGCTTTCCTTAGAACATCTGCAAGCTCTTCTATTCTGAATGGAATATCCAAAATATCATCGATCACTTGTGGCATTGCATATTGTATTGAAATTTGCACTTCTCCGGGATTCAGCATCGATTCAAAGTGGTTTTTAAGGGTGTTAACTTCAATTAGACTGCCCACTCTGTTCGTTGATCCGTTGAGCTTTCTAGCAATGGACCAAAACTCCTTACTGTTTGCAGTTTCCCCTATTTGTCTCGCCATGTCATTATAGTAGAAAGTTTTCTTGTTCTCACATAATGTTTAATAGTGACAATTTGCTTCAATGTAAATTTTTTTCGCTGTCTCCGAGTTCATTTCTCTGAATAGATTGAGCGTTCCAAGGGATTTTTCCCTGGCCTTGGAGCATTCATCATCGAACCAAGGTTGTTTTTTCACCAAAACTCTCGTATCCCTTTTTGGTTGTGCTGTGTATTGAATAATGCTTTTCAGAAAGCTTGGATAAAGTAGAGCATTGTTCCAGTCTATTTCCAACATTGCAATACATTCATCTAATTGTTGACGATATTCATTGGCCCAACTATCCTTCCACGTAAGTTTTGGGAGAAGCGATAATGGTTTTGTGGCTGGAATATTCTCTTGTAATGCACATTTGATATGTAGGGGCATGTGGTCTGAAAAAATTTTGCTTTCTACTTTCATATCCTGTACCAGATCGTGCCAAATTCCGTTTATAAGGACATAGTCAATTGCAGAGCATCCATTTCCTTTTATAAACGTATATTCACCATTACTATCACTTGTTGTCCTACCGTTTAAAAGGCAAAGATTGAAGGTGTCGCATGTTTCGATTAAGAGTTTTCCTTTAGCATCGGTGGTTTGATCTTTGGACTTCCTGGGGATATTGGCAAAGTTCTGGAACTCTCCTTTGTTAACAGGGGTCACTTGTTCATTTCCAACCCTAGCATTGAAATCACCAACCAGTAGCATGTTTCTGCAGTCTATATTAATTAGAAAATCGACCAAGTCGTTGTATTCTGTTTGCCAATTGCAACAGTTGATGTAAATGGGACAAACTGTCACTTGGTTTCCTTCGATTTCAATTTTGACCATGGTCCTACCTTCACTTGTGTTAAAGCTGCAGTTCATTTTTGACGCAAACTGTTTATTTATTCCGTAAAGCAGTCCCCCGCTAGCTCTTCCTACTGTGTGTGTTCGAATTGCACCACTCCACATCAATTCAAATTCATTAAAAGTGTTTTTAAAATCTTCAAAACTATTTTCCATTAAGAACGTTTCATACAAAAAAAAGATATCATATTTTCTAACGTATTCAGTAAGTATTGTTCGTTGTCCGCCATTTTGAAAAAAAATCTAGTTTTAATCCTTAGGTTTGTTCGATGTAAGCACTGGGTCGCCCTAGGTTGCCCTGAATTCGTTCTGAAGCGTTTTATATAGTTTTTTTTTTGCCCTAGCGAGCTCTGGACGCTCTCCAACCGACCCCAGGTTTTTCTTAGAGCGAAAAATTAGAGCTGTCAAAATTCGTATCCGCTGTTTGGCACTCTACGAATGAAATGTCAAAAAATCAGCTGATAACATTCTAGCTCTGAGGTGTTCGATGTAAAATTAAAACCCGAGCTGACCTGGATTTTTTGACAGTTGAATGAAATTCTCCAGGGCACCCTGGAGCGAGTTACGTCGAACAAACCTATTATCTCAAGAACGGCTCATCGAACAAGAAATTTGATGGCACTCTTTTGATATAAAATTTAATTATTTTTTATTTGTTTACATCTTTTTTTTCATAAGAATAATTATTCTTTCAAAGTAATAGCACCTAAAAGTATACTTTTTTTATATATTAAATTTAGGAAGATACTCGTATAAGAATGAAACTGCAAAAAGTAAACTCCGAAAGTATAAGTCCTTTGAATAAAATGTTTACAAAATTTTCAATCGAAACAGTATACAAAAAATTTCTTGTAAAAAGAAGTGTTCTAGAGATATGAGCTGAAATGCTTTTTTCGACGCATTTAAACTCAGAACTAACTGGCATCTATCAATATTTCAATCATCATTTTTAGATGTGTGATTTTGTACTATCGAAATTCATTTTTGACTTAGCCAGCTAGTATTTTAAAAACAATCTTTTATGTTCACACCAAATTATACAATTTGTTTTTATGGAATCTAAAATTTTTAATGAATCTTGAAAACATTAAATTTTTTCGAGTAATAAAAAATGATGTACACCTACACAGTTATACATACAACTTTAACTGGGTCACTTCAAAAGTAAAAATTAATCAATTTTTCAGTACAGTGTAATCAATCATATAAACAGTTCAACATAATTATCACATTTCTAGAGCTTTTTAAAGCTTTTAAACATTTTCACCAAAAAAATTAGGTATTAAAATTGTTTTCAAAACTGAACCTATTCAATTGTATTGTACTGTTTAAGTGTCGATGTTATCGTACATTGCCATTGTACATTTTTTTTTTTTTGTTAAAGTTGAATTACAAATAGTTTTCTTCACTTTCAATCTGTATAGTATCTTTTTGATGTTCTTGTTTTCGTATATTCTTCTATCTTCTATCTATTTTCTTAGAATTTCTTTTTGTTATAAGGTCCTTTTACATCAAGGTCTATGGCACAAAAGCCATTGCCCATCCCTTATTATTTTCTGCTCCAATTGACTAACCTTGATTTCTATGATATGTTTTTTTTTTTTTGTCTCAACGTTCTAGCTATAATAGCCTTTGTCAAAAAAAAAAATATATAATATCGTTTGTATTTTCTTGTGGCTAAGTAAATGTTTCTGTTTCTTGTGGAAATCTCATTTTAACATGGATGGATATATTCCTTGATAAATTTTGGAGGCGGGGGAAGACATGAATAAAATTTCGTTGACTTTTAAGGACAATGACGTGTCATATGGAAAAATTGAGGATTAAAGGATTTTTTTCTTAATTCAAACAATTTAGTTATTTCGCACGCTTTTGATATTAAGTAAAAAATAATAAGCAGATATATTATGCATATTATGTTATGTTTGTAATTATACACAATCCTCCTCGTGGCAGTTTTTTTTTTTTTGTGTATGGCAAATCAACAGACTTCGAAATTTTTCCCATGTCCTTAATTTTATTATTGTCCCTGAATTTTCTGCCTATATATAATATGAATGAACACGAGACATAATTGGATTCTCTCTTCCAATTAAATGTGTCACGCGCGTAATTATTATGAAATTTGTTGAAGAGCAATCTCCGAGGACATTTTTTTTATAAAACAAAAAAAAAAACTCGAAATTATCCCAGAAAACGACAAAAAATTTACGAAACAAAATATTGTATAACTGCGGCTAGTATGTATTGTATTAAACTCACCTGTGTGACTAGCTTCTTTAATTAGGTCATCGATGAGTTCATCCCTCACATTGATTCCGAGATTTTTTAACATAAATTGTAGTTCATTCGCTGTCACACGCCCATCTCGATTTCTATCCAACAAATCGAATGCCGTCCGGAGATCTGTAATTAAAAAAAAAAAAATAGAATATTCAACACACATATATGAATGTCAACGTTATTTAATTATCCTTTCACTCAATGACAATTTGTGTTTGCTGGGGCTCTGTTGCGAGCTAGGATTTCATATTTCCATATATTTTTTTTTTTTGCCTCTCATCATGCACAACACACTATTTCTGTTTCATGACTATAATAAAGTTTTGCAAATAAGTAAAACTAAAATTTCTGTGTAGAATTCTCTTCATCGAAATAGGAAATACTTCGTCATTCGCTTATTATCATTATTAAGGAAAGGAGATGTGTTTCCGGGTTGTGTTGTATGAAAATAAAATAAATAAAAAAAATACACTGAGGTGCAAAGTTAAATAGCAATATACGAACTATAACAACATTGGCCATCAGAGTTGACGTTTTTTTTTTTGCAACTAAAATAATCTAATTTTTTTCAGTTGTTGGTGAGGTTCCCAAAATACAAATATATTATATTCAAAACTTCACATGCGAACGAATTGTTTTTTGATTACACTAAATTTACATTTTTGAATAAAGGTAACGAAATTCAATAATCGATGTCTATTTACCATTTAGTACTTTTTTCTTACCAAATAATTTTGCCCAAGTTTTTTCGTATGCTGAAGTTTTATTTTGTTTTTACTACAAAAATTTTTGTATTTTTTATTAAAATTTGGACTTTCGTGATACTTAGCTTTAGTTCACCAACAAAATGGGCCTGACAGTAGCGCCACCAATTTACTTGTGGCTCAACTAAACAAATTCGCCGTGAAAGCACTGTGTTTTTAATGTACATCTTACTGTAAATTCCCGAGATGTTAAAGTTCTAGAATTTACTGGAAAGACTTGGAATTTTTCAGTAACATTGGTAAAAGTTAGAAAAATTATATATTTTTTAAAGTCAATGCACATTTTTAAATTTGTTTTTTTGAGATTCACATAGTTTTCAAGCACTGAAAACTATGTGATGGCCTTTTCAAGATATAAAAAATATAAAAAAACTCCAATAGAAAATAATTCAATAGAAATTGTCAAAAGAATTTTTAGATTTTTGAATAGGAATTTTTTAAACATTTGAATTTGATTAAGTTAATAATCCTTAATTGAAATGTCTTATTATTTGTATTCGAAGTACCGTTAATAGTGCCTTATTTTTAATTCTTTATTGTTTTATAATAGGCCATACCAATACCAATACACTCAAACAAATTTATGAATTTTATCGGAACCGTTTTCGAGAAATATGAAATTTTTAAAATCGATTTTTTAACATTTGTATGCGGGAGGTAACGGTATTTAAAAAAAATTAATATTCATTTAAAATATGTATATTCAAAATATATTTCAAAAAAATTTCAAAGCATTTATCGCGTCATTTTTGAAATATTTAATTAATTTTTTTTTTAAACACTATTTTTTTCCTTAATTTTTGTATTAAATATAATGTATTCTTGTACTCTAAATTTGATTAAAATTAAATCAACCATTTTTGGGAAATCGAAAATTTAACAAAATATTATATGGGAGATAACGGTACTTAATACATTTTAAAATATTTTTTTCATTAAAAATGAGCCAATATATTTTTTTTCAAAAAAATCGTAGGAGACGTTTTGGTGAAAAATTAGATTTGCCAAAAGTACCAAAAAGATGTATTGCAGGTAGCCATCGTTGTTTATATCAAAAAACGTGTGGAAAAACGTTATATGTACACCAAGTTTCAAGAAAATATACCCACACGCCTAGACTGTAGCTCAACGGACACACAGAATTGCATACGGTACCTACCTCAACTGAAGAACACTGGGTACAGAAGCATGTACAAAAGCATTTACATTTCTTCCACACAGCACTGTAGTTATGCTCTTTTCAACCTTTTCACATTTTCGGAGCAAGTACCTATACATATGAATGTTTATTATATAGATTTGTCTATAAATTATAATTAAGTATGTACGTAACGTAACGCAAGTTTTCATTCCATTCACAAAATTCTGATAAATAAATTGACGGCAACTCGAAAGAGAAATGAGACACACGCTTTACCTATAATTTTTTTGTGAAAACTTTACCTTCTCATCAGAGAACGACACACAATATGAAACAAGCGGAAGTGAATCCAATTAACTAGAGAGTCAGAATCTCTAATGCAAAAATAACAGAAACAAAAACCCTAGTTTCCGTTTCGTGTGGGTTTTGGTGTGCAAGAACGAAAGTTATCATCATTATCATCATCGTTTTTTTTTCTTTACGGTTTTTTTTTTGTTGAAAGACATAAATCAACCAAAATTGAGCAAAGGACTTACCCTTGTTACCAAAACTGAAAATGAAATAAAAAAAAAGTAACATAAAAAGAATTACAATTAACGAGAAGTTTCGTCATGATTTTTGGGAGAACATGTTTTAATGGCCAGACTTTTTTTAAGAGTAGGAATTATTTGTATGACTATGTATATGTAGAAGTTTCTGTGAGTGTGTTAGTGGATGTCATTAAAAACAGGGAAAAAGGTCAAAAGAAGAAAATGAGGACAAACACAGCATCATATGGCTAGGACTGCCATAGAAATGTGGGTTAGGGATTATTGACATGTTCAGGCTTCAGGGTTGGATAAAGTTTGGAAGAATCCTGAACCGATATGTAAAGAAAGAGCCCCTTTTTTTATTATGTGAATTCAGGATAACAGCATATTCAAAAAAAATATAATTTAAAAGAACTGGCGCATCTTGGCATTTTAAGTTCCATTCCCACTCTTAGTAGCCAGTCGCATGATGCTTATAGTGCGCAGGATAGTCGTACCGAAAGTCTGGGTTCGATTCCCAGCCTCGTCCATCCAACAACAGAAATGTTTTTTCACTGCTGCCTCTTTCGAAAAATTTACATATTCTTCACGAGTCAAGAATAGAGTGCCTCTTGAAATTCTCCTACTGACACGCCCACTTTTATTGTATTTTTATTTAAAGGAAATGGTTTCCATGATAATTAAAACAAATCTTAAAAATTTCATTAAAACTTTTCTAAGAAAAAAAAAACATTAAAAAAATGGTATCCTAAAATCCCGCCTCCTGCAAATTTGACGCCTATTAAAATACAACTACTCTGATATATAGGTAATCCGACTCTGGAAGATATATTGTACGAGACAACTGGATGATGTGCTCACATTAAATTTGTATTCCTTGTTTCATCACAATAGAGAGGAGAGATGGTTTGAATTGATTTGATGATTATTGCTGTCGTGGGCAGAGTAGAGAGAATACAATTTAAGTCCTGAAGGCAATTTGGGATGTACATATATCTTCTTTTTCGTTTTTATTTTTTTGCTATAGAAAATGCTTTTAATTACCACTTGAAAAATCCAATAGTCGTAAAATGTCAATTTGATGTGACATGAATATAACGTTGAAGTGATTTATCAGAAATAGATTGCGGTTGACTATGATTCAGGAAAACTTTTTTTTTTTATTGTACCTATGTATATCTATTTTGATTTTAATCTAATTGGAATTTTTTTTTTAAATAAATAATTTGAACTTGTTTGGTTTGATATTTTACTACTTTTTGCCTTATTTATTTATTGATGTCTTCTTATTGTATGGTGTTGGTAACCCTTGGAAAACACTTTAAGCCTCAAGTGAAGACTTAGGGTGAAGCAGTGGAGTGGAAGAGTTGTGGTCCCAGTCAGCAGGCTCTGGGTCATGTAAACCATCAGCTAATGAAGAAGAAGAAGGCATCCTTAACACAAGATCTGTAAACAGTTTTTTGTTTATAAAAAAAGGCAGTTGATTTATAATAGTTTGATTTTACAAATTGGCTGAGCTGAAGTGGGACAAATTTTAACTAAAAGTTTGTTTGACGGTTTTTTAAGTCCTACTAACTGTAATCTTCGTTTACTTCAATCAGACGACCACTAAATGATGGGTGGTAACTCTGAAAATCACAAAAAACTTCTTAACTTTGCTAATTTTTGTCGTAGAAAAATATTTTTGAATTTTATAGACATTTTTTTTTTGCCAATTTGGATTTTCTCAGTTAGCTGGTAGTGAATGAAAAATTTGTGATTGCTTGCTATATGTATATATGAATTTTCGAGGCATATTGAACGTTAAACGTTTAGCTTGAAGGCGCTAAGAACAACTCTCGTTTTATATAAAAAAAAAATTACAAATTTGTTTCCGCTGCCCAAAAAATATATCTGGTAACCCTTAAATTTTGTACGAACTTGCTCTAGTAGTATAAACAAAAAAAATTCAAAAACATCAATGCCATTTAAGAAAAAAATATGAACAGTTATAAAATTTATTATTTGAATTGTTAAAATAGGACAAAACTGAAAGACGCTATGTGATCTTCTGAAAAAATACGAAATTTTAATTTTTCAATATCGTTATAGATCGGTTTTTTTTTAAATCCAGAAAAAATATATTTGGGAAGATTTTGATATGCAATCCATGGAGCTATTTATGAGAAAATCGAGAAACCAAAAATTCTTCAAAAAACGCACCGATTCATCATCCTTGGAGCTATTTTCGTGATAAAGAAGTTTTGTGTATTAGTTATATGACAGTTGGGTACCGTTATTTTTGGAACTAAACATTTTTAATTACTACTGTAAGGAATTATCTAAAAACATTGAGTTCCAAGTTTGAAGGAAATTGCTTCAGTAATTTAGCCTGAAGGTGGAAAGAGACAGATCTACAGACATTTTCATCGTAGTTTAAGTTCTGATCGCGCGTTCAATTTTTTTATGAATCCCAAACTTGACCTATTAGTAAGAAGTTCAGAACAAACTAGTGAAATATGAATCAAAAACGCTATGCACCATGTTTCAAGAAAATCCACCCACCTGTTTAATCTGCTTAGCTGAACAAACAGGAACCGTAATAAAAAAAATGAAACCACTTCGCTTTTTTTTTTGTTTTTCTTTTTTGTCAAGATAAAATAATTTGAACCACCCTACTCAATATTAAATACTTGAAAATAATTTTAAAAAGGCACTCAATTTATATTTTCCAAAGAAAGAAGACGATGCTCCAGAAGACATTTAATTTCTTTTTTTTTTCTCTCTTGAATTGGACTACATTAAGATACATATTCTTGCCATGAAATGATGTATATATATTATGAATATAAGAAAGCTATATATGTATGAACTATGAATAGCTTTACCCACTTAGCTTATATTTACTTTTCTTACATCTTCAGTTAATTAAATAATTTCTAAAAGCGTAGGTTTGTTTGATCGTTGTAAAAAAAAAAAAAAAAAAACTAAACCAAAACGTAGCACATTTGGCCCACCTTTAGCCTTTACAAGAATTACTGAACAAATGATTTTGACCTTTTCACCTATCAACTAATCAAAGAAACACTTTGGTATTCTCCACCGAACAACAAGCACATAGTAATAATAATCATTGAGATTGAGTATTAAATATACAAGTTCTAAGCTTTGAGAGTTGGTTTCAGTTAATTAGGTAGTTGGTTTATATTTTGTTTTACTACAATCGCACGAAACACATCCACTTATAGTTAAAGTGCGTGTGTTTACTTGACTGAGACACCAGCGAACGAAAAAGTCTGGAAAAGTGGAAACTATTTAATTACGGAAAGCTTAAAGGATACCCCGTATACTCGTTGAATGTAAATAATAAATTGTATAAATGATGTAATGTTAGAAGGCTAATAGGAAAAAAAAATGATTTGCACCCTAGCAATTAGCCAGTTCAAGCAATTATCCATAACATAATGATATTTTAACTGAGTTGTTACTCAGCATAGCTTCAATAAAGTTCCATACCTAGTCACTTCGGGGACTTCTGAGATGTGAATGAAATTAATTAAATTTCACAATTATATTAAATTTCAGGTGAGGGTAATTGGAATTTGAAATATTCGAGACTTTATTATATTTTTTTTTTTTTTTTTATTATTTTGTGAGACTGATGTTGATCATCAAACATTTATTTTGTATAGACATTGGGTAGGGCATCAGATAAAATAACAGGTTATTGTTTTTATTTTTTAAGTTCTTTTCAGTAGCTTCAAAACAGAAAACAAAAATTTGGACTAAAAATATCAATAAAGCTATAGTTGAATGACAGACTTTAAGGTTAGGTTAGGTTAGGTTTTATGGGCTGACAGTTGGTCAGCAGTCTGAAGTATTGTAACTCCTTGAAATATTAACCTATGAATCCTATGGTTCGTCTAACCATTTGGAGGTATTGACGAAGTGCAGTAAGCTTTTGCTTAAGCGTTCTGTTAGTTTTTCTAATTCGTTGAAGAAGTAATTTCCTAGGGTTTTCTTCCAGAGTTATGGACAGTGACAGAGAAAGTGAGCAGTATTTTCATGCTCGTCTTCGTCACACAGCCTCTGCAAATATATCGGCCCCATTTTCTTTTTGTAGTAACCAAGTAGGTCATATCCCGTTATAATGCCTATAAGGGATCTTTAAGAAGTTTTATATAGATTTAAAATCCTATCGGACCTGGTATTAACACAGGTTTCTAAGAGAATCCATCTTTTGTTGGATTTTTGAACAAATGGTATGATATGGTCTATAAGAGAGGGTTCAAGTGGTGAGCCTACCCTTGCCAGTTCATCTGCTTTTTCGTTACCTGGCACACCGCTATGACCAGGAACCCAGCAGAATCATTATGCAGACGCTGCTCTGATCAGGAAGCCTGAATGAATTGGCTAAATTAAGGTTTTCTGAAAAGAAACCTGCACCTACTGCAGTGTTAAATTTTTGAGCCATCAGTGAAGATGGTAATTGTCGACTAATTCGCAATCTGATCTGTTGGGGAAGCTTGTACTAAAAGATTTGTCGAAATCTAAGTAAGGGGTCATGTAATCTGTATAGATGCAGACAGAGTTTTAAAGATTGCAATCTTTTGGGCATATATCTTTAGAGACTTCTTCAATTGCAGTCATTCATTTTTTGTTTATACTGCGACTTCATGAAATGCAGTTAACTCTGATTGCAATCTTTTGGGTCTTCAAGTATTCTTTTGTGTTCTTTGATTTTTAACTTCCCATAGGGAGTTATTGTAATCGGTCCGATTTGTCAAATTGAAATTTTTGACATTTCTCGACGTTTCAAGGTCCCTAGAGCCTATATCAATCATTTTTAGAGAGATGTCTGTGTGTGCGTGTGTACGTACGTTCGTACGTCCGTACGTTCTGGTACCATTTTTCGTCGTCGATATCTCAAGAACGAGTAGAGATATTGACTTGAAATAAATTTTGTTTTACAGATAATAACTCCGAAAGAAGCTGAAAGGGCGTATATTAATATTCAATCAGTTGTTTTTTTACTATAGCAGTTTAAAAAAGAAGTGAAAATTTTGGTTGGGCTCAAATATCTCACGAACAAATAATGCTATTGACTTGAAATAAATTTTATTCGACACATTATGACGTCATACAAATTTGATATGAATTTGCAAAAAAATCAATATACCGTTATTTTTTAAAATCAAAAAAACTAAAAAAAAAATTTTTATAGCTTGAATATCCTTAGATGGAAAAACGATTTTAACTTTAAAATAATTTTATTTTACGAAAAATGTTGTTTTTGACTACTGGTGAAAATTTCAAAAAATTAAAAACTACAAAAAATTCTACCAAAAATTGGTATGAATTGTCTTTCGGCTCAAATTTCTCAAAAACGGGTAACGATATTGACTTCTTGTTTGTTTTATTTTCTACATAACATAATTGTTAGCAACTGATAAAATTTTGACAAATATTGAATGGGCAGTTTTTTAACAAAAAATCAAAAACTGTTAAAAATTCTAAAGAAAAGTAGTTACAATTGTATTTCAGCTCGAATATCCTGAGAACCAACAACGATTGTGCCTTCTAAAATATTTTATTTTATACATACATAGTACAATTTTTTATGAAAGGTTAAATTTTGACAAATATCTAATTGACAGTTTTTGACAAAAAATATAAAAAAAAAATTAACTAAAAAGTGGTAAAATTGGTTCTTCGACTCGAATATCTTGAGATCGAGCAATGATATTGACTTTGCCATTAGGTATTTAATTTTATACAATAATGATTGTTTGAATTTAACAGCTAAGGTTTGTTTCGCAGAAAATTTGGTTATTTGAAAAAAAACTAAATATAAAGTTTTCAAGATCACAAATGGGAAGTTATCAGTGTGGGTCGCACCCAGCCTCTTTTTTTTGGAATCGATTTATCTCAGGCTCTAACAATTTCGATGAAATTTTTTTTAGTGGGGTTTCGTAATTCAAATTATTTGGTCAAATGATAATTTCTCAAAAATAGATCATTAACCGTAGTACCTGCCATAAAACCGAATTTTTGATTTCAGATCTTCTCATGTACGATTTGATGGTTTGTACTTAAAACTTTTATAAAAGAGGTCCTATACAATTTTAAAAGCATCCAATATCAAGATTTTCAAAAGAAAAATTTAGGTTTTTAAAAACAAAATAAATTTTTGTTTTTGGAAAACTCAATATCAGTGAATATTTTTTTTTTGAATTTTGTTTTTAAATGCATATTATTTATTAAATGCTAATAACCTGCATATATTTTTTTCGAAATTAATAAGATGGCGTCTTCAGTTTTGAACTCAAACTCATTCAAACAATTCAAATAATTTTATGCTTTTTTATATTTGTCTCTAACTACAGTCTTGTTTTTTTTTCTTTAATCTAAATGACTAGCAAGTACGTGCGATCCAGTCATGTATTTTATTTAAATATGCTTATAGGATATCCAAAAAGTATCTACGCGCTTTTACATATGATGAACCAAAACAATTTCTCCACAAGACATACATACAGTAGTCTGGTGAAAATTTTAGCAAGTATACAATTCTCTTGCTTTGATTTCCTTCTGTATAATATCTTACGAATTTGAAACTTCCTTAAAGATAAAACAAAAGGGCATCGGTTTACCCACCACCATCAGAGCTGCCAACTTGATACAAATAAATTGCAGGAAAATTTATCAGCTTCAAATTACTAATCCTTTCTCCTTTAATTTAAATAAATAAATCAAAATGTATAAAATTTCAAAAAAAAAATATAATAATTCATCTCTACCGATCCTGTCATCGGTCGGTGGCGGCAGCGGTGGTAGCGCGTGCGGCCATAGTCGTCGTTGGTAGCATATCGTCGGAGGAAGGTAATTCAATTCCCTTGAAGATAAGGAGGCTTGTAAATTAATTGAATAATTCAATCCCTAATGCTTTTGATGATTTTTTTTTATATTTCGTTGAATAAATCAACTGAAACAAAACACTTTACCGCAAAGAAAAAAATATATAAACAACAACAACAACAAAAAAAAATATGGAAAACAACACACTTGGGCGTATACGTAACAAAAACAAAAAAAATCTTCATCCAGCCAAAATGATTCTCTTACACAAGTAAAACTAAACCACAAAATCAAATCTGATATTAGATGAAATAGATAAGAGAAGACACCACTTAATGAGCAAATCCTGAGAAGATGATAGCGAAAAAAAAGAAATAATGAAACACGAGGAATTTTTATATTTTTCTCGACAACAGAGATTTGAGCAAAAAAAAAAAAAGAGGAGGACTCCCAGAACACACGTAGTTGCTCTTAAATGATAATCATGCACAAATTGAACGAATTTAAGGCAGCTAAATAAATTTAAATTGCAAAAAGTTAGAAGGATCTACGAGATGATGGAAAAGATAAATCATCATCATGTTAAACTGATTTAGACGGGCGCGGAATGCATCCCTTGCCATCATATCGCCACCGACGACGACGCAACGACCGGGGGCAAAAAACTGGAAATTTTCCCTGATTTCAAGCTTATTATGGAAATTTTTTTTTTTTTTGTATCCTCTTGTTGACTCAGTGTGCATATCGCATGTTCGTCCTTTGCTCCTGAATTGAGTAAAATGAAATTTGAATACAAAGACGAAATGATATGAAATGAGAGAGAAAAAAAAACATATTAGATTTAACATTTTGTACACGAGAAAAAATAAAGGACGAAAGAAAATTCAATAAAACTTAACACCAACTTGGCTATAATGGAAAACAGCTGGTGTAGCTGTCACTTGCACAAGGTGTTAAGTGTCACGCCCTTCAAGTCAAGTTTCCCTTTTATTCAATCCACAGCTAGTGGAACTCTTAATATAAAACAAAAATCGTGTGCTCTACTAGCTTTACTATTTGAATTTTTTTTTGTTTTATTTAGCGTGGGCTGATGACAAACATTCATATTGTAGATTGTTGAAGAAATTGTGTATAGTCAATGGAACTACTATACAATTACCGGCACGCAATATAAAAATTGATTTAACATTCAATTTGATTGATGGCTTAAATAGAGTTGGGAATTGGCTGTTTGTACATTGTACATAGTATTAGAAGAAACGTAAAGGAGAAAATTACATTCAACAGGTTTGTGAAGAAAAATTCATAAACTGGAACTTGGTATAATATTAACTAAAAGGAACTATACGGTCTATTGCAGCGTTTTAAAGATTTGAATCAAAATGCTTGATGTATTTTATAATGTAAATGATAGGCGAAAGAACTATAATAGAAAAATTCCCTTCCATTGTTTTAGTGGAATAGCCAATTGCATTCCTCCCCTTAAACAATTCCACCGTAATACTCGCACCGCCAGGAATGCCCATCAGTTCACCCTTGAACCCAACTTCGGACGCACTGTTAAGTACAGAGAATCTGTCTTTAGCCGCACCACATCAATGTTGAATGCTTTACCCATTGCTCAATTTTTCCTACCCATTTCGATGCTCAGACATTCAAATCTTAAATCTTAAAATAAAATTATGAAAACTTTAAATTCTATATTTCAAAATTCCTTAAATCAATAATTCTACACTGCAAACTTTTGGATCTCAAAAAAGAAGTCGAAAAATCATACATTCTATTTTTTACGAAATTGCTTATTATTTTTTTTTTTAGGAAAAAGATATGTAAAAGTAAAGTCTATAAGGATGAAAAGTTTCAATGGTATTGGAAAATGTTGGACACAAGTTTTTCCAGGAGCGATATCTTTTGCTTTTTTTTCAAATTTTACCGCGTTATATTTTTTTAATGAGTTCAATGAACTAGTTCAGTTCTGTGAACTAATTAACTTAGTCCAGACATCTAGTTGAAAGGTTTTTTAGTTTCCTGGAATCAACATGATTAATGAAATTTGTATGGTTCACAAATTTTAGAACTCAATTATGACCAAAAATATTGTCTTCTTTTTCTCAGACTGTGGCTATTAGACCAAATTTTCTAAATAGAATGTGACGTAGCCTCCGACTAGCCAATTCAAAATGGGAAATTCAAGTTTCAACATTAACATTGGTGGAACTTCAAGTTTTTTCCATATATCAAAACTTCCTATTCATCATTCTTCGCAATCAGCTTCTGATTTAAAGAACCATTTGTGCAAACGTGGTTCAGCCTTGGTTCAACTTTTCAATTCACAGATTTTAGTCGATTAGATGTGGTTCAAGACTGTTCTAAAATACATTTTTATTTAATTGTTCGCAATTTTGTTTTGTTTTTCATGTTTAATTTACTGACGATAGACGTCTTTTAAAGAAGATTTTTTCTGTAACGTTAAACTAGATTGAACTAAAATTAGCGCACTAGTTCAGTAGTGTAAATTGGACTAAATTGATCGCTCACTCAGGTGAACTAAAGTGTCCTACACTGATATACCTAACTTTACAGCAGATATTCCTTAGTTTTTTTTTTTTGATTTTCATTTATATTTTTAGCTATGAAACTTACAAGGAAATTAAAAAAACTTATGGCTTCGGATCCAAAAATGGTTGGTACAAAGCCAGTACAAAGAAAAATTAGATTTTTCAAATTCTAGAGGCCATAATTTTTTTAATTTATGTTTCTAAGTAATTTATTGTTAAAATTAAAAAAAAAAAATTCGAATTGAATATAAAAAAAATTTGAATGTGAAAATGCAAAAAATGATTTTTTTGTTAGAGAATTGGGAGATTGATTCGTGTAAAATAAGCCATTTTTAAGATTCACCGCGTTACTCGTTGTTTGGAGTTCTTCTCACTAATAAAATTATCGATTTACTAAATCATTAATTTAAAATTTTGTGAGCATCATTTTTGTTATTTTTTTGTTTTTCGTATAATACATATTGGCTTAAGATTAGGAATATCAATATTGTTAGATATTGTTGCAAAAGATATATTTTTGTATTTTTTTTTGAAGCAGCGGATTTGATTTCAACACCCTGAAAAACAAAAAAAGGAGCAAACAAATCAAAACTACCCCGCTTGTCTTGTTTCTAAATGTCATTTTTATACTACAATTTCACTAGAGTTATTCCGAAGTCCTGTACTTCAATACCTTCTAAATCCAAAAGAGAAAAGTGAAAACAGATGTTGGTATTTTTTGACGAAGTAGTTATCTGACTACTTTTCAAGCCATTGTACGAGTAAGCACAAATATTTTGTTTTGTTTTTTTGCCTTCTCTTAAGAGTAGTTATTTTTTTTATATTTTTGTATTTTGTGTTTTTTTTTTAGTCTTACCTTGTTCTGACATTTGCATAGTTATCCAAAATATTTAAACTCGAAGATTCGTTATGTGTGCTTTAAAAATATAAAATAAAAGAGAGAAAAGAAAAAAAAGGAGATACAGAAGGCAGAGAGAAGAAGAATTAGTAAGCATAGAGAATAGTGGTTGTAATTTTATAGTTTATCAAAATATGCACCAAGAATGTAATTTAAATTAAAAGTAAAAAATTAAGACCTATACGAATTAGAAAAGGCATTATGTTTTGAAAATAAAACTAGTCTATTTTGCTTCAAGTCAAAAATTAAATTAAAATTTTGCTAAAGCATTATTGGGTAGATTTTTATTAATTTAATTTAATAACAACTCTGATATTACAAGAAAGCCTTTTAAGCAACAAATAAAGTAAATTTATTAAAAAATTAAATTTAATTTACTTAAAAATGCGTATACGCCATAGTGCACACTTGTTTGGTTTGTTTGAAGAAGGCGTCATAGCTCAATAACCCACTTAAAAAAAAAAGTATTTTATCTTCTAAAACTTAAAACTGGGCTGGTCTTTGATAATTTTAAAGGATAATTTTACAGTATGCTCTTCTTAACAATTATTCATACTAGCTACAAAGATTTTTCGCTCACTTTGGAGATTTTTTCCAACAATCTTGATTTGATAAACTCTAAAAAAATAAATAGATTCTCATGAAATTTTTAACAAAATTTCCGCTAACTGACACACTCTCTTTTTAATTACGACTAAAGGTACAATAGGGTAAGGATATTAATCAGACCTGACATTATGATGATAGAAAACGCGAAAAAAGTATGTCCCCAATTCTAATTGTCTATCTCAATTTCGACTTACAGCCTAAACTATTGGATGAATTTTCTTCAAACTTTGGATTTAAGATTTTAAGGAGTCTTCCTAGAAAGAAAATTGAGTTTTTTTTAAGTTCCAAAAATAACGGTACCTCTCATATAACCGTTTAAAAATTCAAATGCTTTGAAAAATCGGTAACCGGTACCTGACATAGAACCGGATTTTTAATTTTTTCATAAATGGTTTAAAGGTTGAACTTCTGTTCTGAAGTACTTTAAAATGGTAGCAAATTCATGCGATAAAATCATGCATTTCATTGTTGGTGTTTGATTTTGAGTTTATTTAAATTAATTCCATTTAATTAAAATAAGTATGAATTTTCTAAGAAAATTTGCACACAGCAAAGAAAAAAAATAATTAGTTACCAGTTTTCCATGGGAAACTTATTCCACTGTTTTATGTATTTATATGAAAAAATTGGTAATTAAATTTCATAATTCACTTTAAGAACCAACTATTTGCTCTGAACTGTCAACTTAACGAGTTCATAATAATTTCTATTTTAATTATCAATTTTTTCTAGAAACTGAACATTTTGTATCAAAATCTGACTGAATATTTAATCAACTCAAAATTGTTCCTACTAAATAATAATTTATTCATATTATATCTCCAGTTTTTGTAATAAAAGTGATTAATAAATGGCTTGATAACTAATTTCAAAATTTATCACAGTCTTTAATGATACTAATTTTATAAGCAATTCTATTTTTAATTTTCCAACATAATGATAAATGTGTTTTGTAAATATTTCACGACTACTTACTTCAAATTCTCTTTCTATTTTTCCTATCTTATCAATTTTTTTTTTATTCTTGTCAAGAAAGATTAACTATAAACCTGCGATAACAATCAAATTTGTTCTTTACTATTTAACTCTTTTGGCAAATGAACACAAGAAAAATTATAAAATACAAAAATTAATACAAAAATTTTACGATTTAAAAAAATTAAGCTGATGCGAGACAGCATTTCTCTCACCTCTTATTTCGCTAGCTATGGATCTGTTGCTCATTTTAAAGCTCTTTTTGTGTAAAATAAAATCTTTTGTTTTTGCTGAGGTCTATTCCAAAGGAAGAGTTTTTTTTATATTGTTACAGATGCGCCCACCAGAGACAACAAAAACAAGGAAGTTTTTTTTTGTTTTAATATTTAAAATTTTCACCACATTTACACTTCTTCACTAATTCTCAATTTTTTTTTGTTTTATTTATTTTTTATATTTAATCTTAGTTGAAAGCAAAACACAAAAATGACAGAAGAAATTCTTTTTTTTTATTTTCAAAACAAACAGAATTAAATATTACCCTCTTAATTCGTTCGAAACAGTCCAATTTCTGGAATTAAAGTTCGGATACGGGGTCAATTGGACTCACGGCTTTAATACGTTTAATTGAAGAAAGAAAAAAAAAAACAACAAACCGAACTATAATGCGAGCTAATATAATGTTTTGAGCTATTACATCACCGCCACCGATATTTGTAGCTCGTAGTTCGATGTGTATAGAATTGTAAGAAATTCCAGAACCACCCTCACCGTATTTATGGTAGAAATTAAAACTCGTGTCACTCTCCTATCGCTAACTAGAATCGCAGTTACTCGGCAGACAGATTGACAAATCGTCAAACTATCTATCAGTAAACTTTACAGTTGGAAAAACAAAAAAAAAAATGTTCAAAAGTACTTAGATAAGATAACTTCAGAACTCTACTATACTACGATGTCGTTGTTGTTGTTGATTTTGAAAATATATAGGGTAGCCTTAACCCTTGGGCAGTAGATTTCTTCGCCTAATGCACTTTACACTCCTTGCAGTCAGTGACCTTTCAATGCAAATACCTAACACACGAAAAACCCGAAGCATACAAAGAAGACAAGTTGATAAATTATGTAAAGCTGCAGTGTGTTGCGATGCACTACGATGATTGGGAAGGGAAAAAGTTTCACTTAAGGAATGCAAGTCACGCACGTTTCCGTATCCGTTTTTGACGTCAGTTTTTTTATTTTTTTTTATTTTTCTTTCTATTCGTGTTCCAAAAGGACGAAGGTATAGTATGTGGTATGGTATATGGTTATTGGTAGTTAGAGACAAGGATTAATGTGAAGGGAAAATTTGAAAAAAAAGTTCAAAGAAAGTACGACGCCGCACGACGCAAGACTTTGCTTATAGTTAGCTAAGTTGTGTTCTATCCGGCCGGGAGTCGGTACAAAACTAAGGGATGTCTGCTTCTGACATTTCTTTGGGAGCTTATCGTAGTGGAAGTCGTCGTCGTCGTTGTTCTCGTTGTTGTGCTTGCTGCTCCATGTTGTGGTGGTTTTTCCTTCGTTTTTTTTTTTTTTTTTTGTATTATTATTATTGGGGTGGATTTCCATGCTTACCATGTCGGTCGTCCATGTGCTTGGTCTATTTATCGTGATGCGTAGTGGCGCCGCCATCAACGACGACGACGACGATGATGTTGACTATATATGATTGGAAGGAAATTTTTATTTTATTTACATTCTAGGTCGTTCCAGTCGTAGTGATGTGAAATGAGTATTTATAATATTATGGAGAGAGAGGAGGAAAGTGATTTTCTGGAAATTGTATGCAACATGTGTAGGGGAAATATTGGAAGTTTGGGAAGAAATTTTTTTTTGTAACAATTTTATTTTCACAGGGTGATAAATATTTGTATATGCATTTAAAATATTTCCATGTTCATCACAGAAAGTCATTAGATATGAATTTTTTGCATAATGTTTATAAAAAATGAATGACACACATGATTTATGAGTAGGCATTTAGGGAACTGAGAAAGTGACTCGTAGTAGTGATTCAATTTCTTTTTGGCAGTGAGTTGTAAATGCGAAAACTATTCTATTTTTTAGATAAGAATAAAAATTAAATTAAACTTTATTTGCAAATTGTATATGAATTGTTTGATTTAAAACATTGAAAAACGGTGGAAATAATATGTCACAATCAAGTGAAGGAATTAGGATCACTATCAATTGTTCTGTTTTTAAGACTCTCTCAAGATCAGTCAATCAATTTTTTGCTGAATTAAACAAATTGGTTTAACGGGTTTTCATAAATGCTTAAGAACGAGTTTTATGGCTATCATCCATGAAATCCAATTCTTTTTCATTGTTACTTTAACGAATAAGAAGTCTTTTGCGAATGCTGAGTAACAGCTTACATTCTCAAAACGATTTTGATTGCTTAAGAACTTAAGATGATCTATGTTGTTCAGTATGATTTTTTGCCGATTAAATCTGAACATAGGTATTTCATCAAAGTGTAAATTAATAACGCTTTTCCCATTTAAGACACTGCTGTTATTTTTTGCGAGGGGGAGAACCGCTTCAACTTGTGGTGGTTAACTATCATATTGTCTACTTAGATAATCCTACTTCATTCAAGACAACGGTTGGACTTGGCTGTACTTCCGCAGAGCTTTTACGAGAGCTCGAAAAACGGAGAGGTTGAAGAGTGAAAAAGGAATCAAGCTTCATTAGAAAGGAGATCTAACACAGTTGTAAACTGGAGCAGAAATTGGGGTGCAACCTGCAGTAGCCAAAATAAAAGCAAGAATCATTTTGGATCGAATATAAGACCACTTCGAAGGCAAACTCGGCGCTAAACAAGCAGGATTTCACACTAAACCTTCCTGCGTGGACAACATTTACACATTGCCGATCATCATCAAGCAGTGCTTTGAATATCAATCACCACTTCACCTGCTGTTCAATGACTTTAAAAAGGCCTTCGACAGTGTCAAAATCATTCCTATGAAGTGCGAAGGAAGAAAAAAATGTTGAAATTTGAAGGAAAATTTTATTACTAGAAAAAAATGTTCCACATACACCACAGTGTACGAAAACGTTGAGTATCTAATTCATGTATGAAGTTTCGATAAGCTGTTAACGATAAATAGAGAAAAAATCGACCTAATATTGCAGTAAATTCAACAAGAGGAAATTTTTTCGAAAAATGTTTCCAAATTATCGAATTTGAAAATTAGTTTTTCAAAAAACTGTTTAATAACACCACTTGCGATTTAAATGTTTCTCGTTAAAATATGAGTTGAAATTTTAGCTATTGATTTTTATCGATTTGAGGCCAACTTCTAAGGAAATTGCGCCTTTTCGATAAACGGAGGGAACTAGAACGCCTCCATAACGATTTCTTTTTTTTAGAATGCACGTACAAAATGATACTTGAAATTTTTTTTTTGTTGTACTTTCACATGAAAAAATAATACCCTCTCTGTTCATAGAGCTAGTTCTATAAAGAATAAATTTTCTACTAAATGGTAGCTACGCTTTTTTCGCTTTTTGGTCTAGACGCACTCAAATATTTCATTTCTTACTGACTTGTTTTAAATTAAAAGTAAAATGTGTGTTTTGAAGATTCAAGACTAAATTTCAAAAGTTATCTCTATACTAAACTATGTAACATAAAAACTCTCACCCACCCTTTAAAATAAACTTTTCAAAACAAAAAATTCAAAACAAGAACTATTTTAATGCTGGCTAAAGTAAATGAATTAAATCAACAAAATAAGAACAGTCAGGCATTTTAAGTGCCATTAAAAACTTTCCAAAACAACCATAGTTCAATTCAGAGATATCATTTAACAACAGATTTGATTACTAAGACGCACATTGAAAAGCTAAACATTAAGAAAAATTGCCTATAAAAAAAAACATCAACAATGAAATTTTTCAACTCATTCTACTCATAATCGATCTTCAACTAAGTCGGATTTAAATTTAATGCTTTACGTACAACAAAACCAAACATTTATACGACATGCAACAATGTAGATAAAGACAAACAAAATTTTCAAAACTCTCGTAAAAACTAAAAAAACAAAAAAACACCCTTAAATGTGCTAATGCTTTTTAAGGACTATGCAAAGTTCCTATCTCACAAATCCAAATCTACAAAATTTTTATTGCAAATCTCTTTGAATTTTTTTTTTTTTAAGATTTACATCAACCAGCAAGAAACGATAATGCATTTCCAGTGGCCTTGGAAAATGGAAAATCGTCTTAATTTTACTCTCCCTCTCTCAAAAAATTACTCAGAGGTTAAACAATGTCTGTTTAATTGTTTATATCGTTCTCCATCTTTTTTCCAATGGAATAAAATGACCATCTGAGATTTAAAGGTTTCGGTTTCCTCCCGGTCCCGGTCAGTTAGCTAGCTCATACAGCTTACACAATATATACAGTACACGCAATTCTTTCGAATTTTCATATGGAGAAAAATAAAAACAATTGGAATGATAATAAAAATAATAATATTCTCCTTCAACTTATGATTTTTGAAACATGCGCAGCATTGCCATCCAACATGTGGTATTTGGTGTATGAATTGGAATGAGTTGAATAAAATTTTTAAACTATTGTCATTTCACCGTTATGACAGATAGTTGAAGAATTATTCTCTTTTCAGTATCTATCTCATATCGATGCATATCTTTGAATCAAACTATACTCACCTCCTGCAGAACCTGGACGGATTTCTTGTATTAATTCTTATAGGTAATTTATACAGGGTGTTTCGTGGTGGAAAAGAAAAAGTCGGGTATTTATCTAATTTGAAAAATGAGTTTGATGTAGCGCCAGACGCACAGTGGTCAAAACGATGATCTGAAGACAAAGCTGATTTCAAAATAAATTAAAAATATTACGAATAGGTTGTAAAATCGCCAGGGTACTTTGCATAAGAATATTTTTATTACAATCCTATGACGATTATTAAAAAATGTAAAATAAAAATATTAAGTCCATTAATTATCTAAAGACATGTAGATAATTTTAATCTAAATTTTAATAATTAAATTACTTCATGATCTTTAAAAAACCCTTCTTTCATAAGTTCTTGAGAAGTTTTTGATTGATTTTAACGAAAAGATTCAGAGTGATCGTATCATAAGTCGTATTAGCATTGACCACAAAAAAAATTAGTAATTTAGTGTTTGCATTATAAAAATAATTTAATTGAAATTTATGATTAAAGAACCAATTTCTTGTTTTCAAAACCGGTACAGTATTTCTTTGTTAGTGCGATTGTTTTTCTTTAATAATTTTTTTTTTTAATTTTAAGACATTTTTCATTTTCTTTCTAAAAAGGGTGAGTCCCCCTTCCCACAGTAAAAAAAAGGGTTATTGTTGATGCCTCTACAAAAAACCATTATCAATATTTTTGGCAACAAAATTAACGTGTCCATTTCATCAATCGATAAAAAAAAATAGATGTTTAAATCAAAAAAACCTAGAAACGGGTGAAGTTTAGCTAACTTAAAGACGGTTAGATGAAAAAGAACAACAAATCTTAAGAAAAACGTTATAAGTAAAAAAAAGCGAAAATGAGAAACTACCTATTAATTTTTTCGCTTTTCTTCGGTTGCGGTTTTTTTTGCAGATCTTGCATATTTTGTTCCTTAAAATATTTTTTTTTTTTTCAAAAATTATTCTCCCTAGAAATAAGACTGTGAAAACACAAATATTGGAAATAAATAATAAGAATTATTCTAAAATTTTTGTTTCAATAATCTTAATCTTGGATTAGAAAAATTTGTTTTCAAATTTTACTCAAACATTTGGTTTCAAACTGTAAAAAAAATATATATAACAAAATATTGCAAGTGTTGCCATTGCTCTTTTTTCATTGTGGGTATTTTATTTGTTCTTGGAAAATGTCTCTAAGATTCTAAGATTTTCCTGTCAATTTAGCTTTTTATTACATGTTCAAAAATTTTTGTCTAGCACTAAGACAATGAATAAACTCTACCAATTTCGTCTTCCAACCTGTTCATAAATGACCAGGGGTTAAACAGATGATGCGCAGATGCGTGTTATCTCAAGACAATAAAATAAATACAGTCCACTCAAACACATGGGGAAACAATCTGTCTTAGTATAGCGCATATCTACAAGTAACAAAATAGATAAGAAAATAGACGGTCATACATTTTAATGACCCACCACCGACCGTAATAAGGACAAAGCAGTAATGTTGTCCTATAGATTTAAGATAATAGTTTTGTAAAACACATGTAAATATTTTTGTATAAATCGGAATGAAAAAATAAAATAAGATCAGATACTTTTCTGAAACCGAAAAGAGAAGTGTTTCGTACACAACCATTAATTTCTATTAATTAAAAAATTACGAATTTTTTATGTAGAAAAATGTCAACGAAACTTTGTACAGATTTTTGGGTGATAATTTGTTGCTAGGCAAAAATAAATGACGTACGAACAGGAATTTAAGAAAATAATAAAACATAGACTCTAGAATTTTCAAAAAAAAAGTAACTCAAAAAATGTGTGCTCAGTAGTCTGCTGTTTATAATTTTCCCATGCCATTGATACTTATTGCTAGCTGTTCAGTTTCATATTAAGTGAAATTTGGAAAAAAGTGCAACTTCATGAATATTGTTCGTATTCAGAAAAATGAAAACTAGCTTAAAATGTCTTTTTTTAGAATTTGACAATAAAAAAACTTTTTAGAAATTGCATAGTGAAAAATAAAATGCAACTCTGTTTTTGAATCAAAAAAAAAAAATCATAAACATACGGAATTTTTTAATTTTTTTTTTACTTTTCAATCGAAATTTCTTTTTTTTTTGAGAAATTGTTGTTTTTTGCAATCAGTGGGCTAACTTTTTTAATGGTTTTCTACCAAAACATTTGTATAGCAATTAATTGCTTATAATCCACTGTTTAATTAGTAATTTCATTATTTATAAAGTTCAAGGCTATCAAGTGGTTCATCGTTGATAATCAATTTAGTTTATTGATATCTTACACTAACTATAATCTAATAAAATCTAATAAATTACTTATAAAAAAAATATTAAACCCTCAAACCGAGTTGCTAGTAGAAAAACCAAGTCCAATAATAAATAATCGAATTCGCATACGAAAAACTTTGAATTAGTAGCAACATTTTTTTTAATCAAATTGGCAAACAGTTGCAGCAGTTGTTTTAAAAAAATTTGAAATTCCAACGATGAAAATTAATACAAGAAAAGATAAACAAATGCCCACTACCTTTCGTCTTTTCAATTAAAGTTCTCAATATAGTAAATAAAAAAGTTGTTTATCACTAATTGAAAATATATTCTGTCAGTCCCATATTGCATGTTCCCACACTCAAAGACTTTATTTTTTTATCAACTTTTTTTTTACTCATTTGTTTCATTTTTTTTTCTGTTAATTTTGTGAGACTCGTGCTACATACGTTGTCTTGTCAGAAAGAAAAGTTATTACCATCATTAGCCAAAGTTTACAAAGCGTAAAATTTTGTGCCCCCTTTCTAATTCCATATACGTACGTACACCACCATAGAGTTACATCTTAAGCAATAATTGCTGGCATAGCATTAATTCCGTGAGTTGTTAAGTCAAATAAACATTAATTACTTTTGTTACAATTAATTCTATGACACGTCTGTGGTGGGGCGCGAGTGGGGTGTTTGGTGGTTTTTGATGCCTTAACGCTTATACTCTTAACTCTGAGGCGGAGGCTTATAATAATTTACGATCTATTACCTTGAACCGAATTAGCAGAAAGTGTAATAGCTGGTGGAGTGTTGCTTAGTGCAATTATCTAATCATCTATTCCACTAACCCCCCCGCCCGCTATCATCTTGCTAAATACGGTTGTCTTATCATTTTTTGTGTTTTGTCTTAATATTATTTATAACAGCATTTAGTTAAATAGTGAGATTGTGAGTCTCATGGGAATAAAAATAATTTCTCTTGATGAGCTGAAAAAGATGTAAACATTAAACACTTTTCTATATTTGTGTTTTTATGCAAATATAATAGTACAGTAAATAGCAGTTTTTTTTACCTACAAATAGTTCTGAATGTTTGGTAATGTTGATTGGAATGGTTGGTAAATCGAAAAATCAAATTTACACAACCAAGTCCTCTCCAACTCCTTCGCTATACTTAAAAAACCATGAAAATTCGACATTTATTCAGTTTTTTGGCAAAAATTTATTTCAGATGCATTTAAGGGCAAAAAAAATAATATGTCGACTTGAAGAAAACAAAGTTTTCAACAAATATGATCTGAAAAGTATTTTTTTTTCACCCAATAACAAGCTATAAGGCTACAAGCTAAAATGATATGCAAAATTTTCAATAGTTCCAATATTTTTCTATGTTTTTTGAGAACTTTGGATCAAATTAGCGAAATAACACCTTAAACTTTGTTGTGCTTTGTGTTCTATGTTTTTTTTTACTTCACTAACAGTTAGCAGAGCAGCACCTAGAAAAATGTAAAAAAAACTTCTTATATTGAAAATATTATACTTTAATAATTAGCTTTTACGAACTCTTGATTTTCCGTGCTATGTTTTCTATGTTTTGTTTGCTAAATTTAAGTCAAACTAGCAAAACTTCCACCTCTTTTACTTTTACTTTTTCTATGGAAAGCTTAGATTATTTAGCATAAAACCACAAAAAAAAACATAGAAATCATAGCACGACAAAATTGAAATAGATGTCACAACTAATTCAGGACTAAGTAAAACCTAACACTTTTAACCAAAATATGATCAATATTTGAAGTTATTTTCCCTTCTCTTGGAGCTGCTTCGTTAACTTCAAATTATAAAAAAAAAACATAGAAAAGATAAGACAACAAAGTTGTAACAACTAATTAAGGGGAACTTTCTTAACCATGTACTTTCCTCTTTTAGCATTTTTGTATCTCTTTTATAAAACGCGATACTCAGCTAAATTGCGACAAGTTAGCAAAGCAGCAATATAAAAACATAGAAAACATAGCACAACAAAATGGAAATTTTTCAAATATTTTAGGAGTAATAAACGACCAGCTTTTGAGCCACAAACTATTCTCTATGAAAAGTTGTTACATATTTTTAAAGAAGATACTTTGCTAAGTGACAAGTAATGACAAATAGAAAGAAAACTATAAATTAAAAAAAAAATCAAACATTAAGAGCTACCTCTCCTTTTGTTGGGTAGCCCCCCTTTTTCGATCACTATATTCACTGGACTATAAAAAGTTTTCTTTAATATTTATTATTTTGAGGGATAGCAACGTTAAAGAACAAACACTACCTTTATGGAAATCACGTGAATAAACTTTTTTTTTAATGCATTGGCCTACAAAATAAATATATTTGGTTAAACTTAATAAAAAAACTTGTTGAGTCATCTTATTTTTTTTAATACGTAGGTAATTATATTTTTTTTTTTAAACATTCTTACCTCTCAGACCAAAAGTATTAAATCACCCTGTATTATATAGTGACCCATTAGACTGAAGTACTACTTTACGGTATCCGTACTAAGCACAAAAAGAAAACACAATTCCACATAACCCTTCAGAGATCCTTAACACCCAACTTCCCCACTGGGGTAGTAATTGCTTATTGTTATCGCCGTCGTCGTCTCTGTCGACGGTGATTTTGATGTTGTCGGTGCTAAGCTATAAGCCTTCTTTGCGACTATCTGTAGTGAAATTTAATCAATGTTGGCTTGGGGTTGCTTTTAAGGGGTTGAGTAACTGTCATATAAATAATAAATGTGAATTGGGATCTGACAGTCATCATATAATTATGGCGTTTTGTCAATGAATTTTCGATGAGATCATAGTAAAGGGAATAATTCTGATGCAGAAGCAGAAGCAGACGAGTACAACACAAAACTATACCTGACCAAGTTCAAAGAACTTCAAAGCTTGTGTGTTTGGAATCAACAATTTATTGTGCTATGCATAACAATATTACATGATAACATTATTAGATTTATGATTTTGACAGCTGGTTCAGACTAATTAGTCAAAAGGATGAATAAATCTTTGGAATGTTTTGTTTCATTTAGTTTATAAAAGATTTTTTTCTTTGTGGTTCAACTATGTTTGGTTTTTTTATGAAAATCGAAGGGTGTTGACTTAATAAAAGAATAAAGGTTTTTTAGAATAAAGCTTTGGTGTTCGTAGAAAAGTTATTGTGCATACAAGAGGGGACACTCAGGTGCCGCTTTGACTGACCCCGAGAATATTTTGAAGAAGAAAAAACGATGATTTAATTTCTGTGGCGACTGCATCAAAACCTTTCATTTTTTTTTCAACATTAGAAAAGAAAATTTTCCAGTCGATTATATAAGTATAGATTATTTAGGTACATCAGCTGCACATTAGAGATTTATTTGGAATAAGTATTGATACATATATGATATGTATCATTACAGTTTGAATTGAAGCCAATTATTTTTTTTTTGGAACATTGTGCTAATAGATACAAATCAAGGAGAGACAATTTTGACATAACACATAAATGATGTTGGCTACTTGCAGAAGTTTAAACCTCAATCAATAAAACGACCTTAAATGACTTATTTCTCAAAATGTCTTCTGTGCATTATTCTACGTCTAAGGCCAAACCTATATTTTTTTGCCTCGTTTTGCCTAATAGAGAAATCGGATTTTTTTAATGAAGAAAAACTAAGTGAAATTACAATAAGATTTTCGTATTATTTAAAAAAGAATGCCATTTAAATTACACAAAAAATGTTATGTTTCAAGAACAGACAAGAAAATGTTTCTTTTATCTGTGGATTGAGGTGACTTACTTTTGACTTGGTATTTTTTTCGAACTGACACTTCGAAAAAATATTAAATCTAAATGTCAAGTTAACAAATTAAAAATACAAAATTAAATATTTGTTTTTTGGTTAAGAAAATTTTCTTCATTTTTTAATACGACATTCTTCTTGAATGAAAATTATATATTTTGTATTCTATTTTATCTGGTTCTTTTTTCTCGCAACACTGGAGTTACCAGTCTACTAGCATGAGTCTTTTATTGAAGTATATCCTGACACGACGACAACGCGAGGGGTTAGTAAAGACAATGGGGAAAATCTGAAAAAAGTTTTGACGTCTGCTAAGTTTAAATGCAGTTTTGAAAAAGAGGTTAATTTTCAGAATATTTCTCGATTTAAATCATGTTTGGGCCGCCATCGCCGCGCCGCAACAACTACTATTCTTGAAGTAAAAAATAAATTCCGTTCGATGCGTTTTCTCTTCAGATTGGATTAGGGTTTTTTAAAATAGTGTGTTTTCAAAAACATATGTTTTGATACTGTCCAACAAAAGGATGCATTTTTTTTTTTTTAATTTTGTAGACTTTTTGGTTTTTATCATTTAATGGATTGGATTATTAAATATCAAGTTTTCAGCGTATAGAGGCAGTTTTGGTTTTGATTTAAAAAAATAATAATTTCAACAAAATTTGAATTTAAAAATTTTAAATTTTACAAAAAACTAAGGTTATACGGGGAGGTGCTGCCTGTGCAGTATTTTTAAAATTAGTAGTAGATACTAAGTATTTTGATTTCCGAAAGGTGGGGAAAGTATAAAATTTTACGAATAAATGTTTTTTTTATTTAAAGTTTTTCCAAAACTGTTATTGATGCTGTTTTGTTTTCAAAAAAAAACTACCAAAAAAAGTAAATTGACATATTTGTACCCATGTGACTTAAAATTTTTTAAAGTTCGCAAAATAACCAAAATTTTAAGAATGAGTTTTTTTTTCAAATTTTCGATTTCTCAAAACCTAATTTTTTGATACTATGTCGTAGAAGCAAAGCACGGAAATATGCTATTTTCATTGTTGGTTGAACCCAACTTTTTTAAAAATTTAACACGCTCTTAAGTCTTAAAATGACGTTTGTTTCATACAAAATACGTCATTTTAAATTCTGTTCAATATTTTTGCAACCGAATATGACAAAAGTTGTTCTTTGATGTGCTCAACTTTCGCTCTCATTTGCAGTTAATATTTTTACAAAATATAGTTCGTAGCAAATTTACAATGTTTTGAGAAATATTTACGGCAAATGGCACACCTTTTTTGAAAGTTTTAAATAACGATGCTAACTTCACATTTACTTTCACAATTTATTTTCGATTTTCATGTTTTTGTTTGTAAAAGTAATTTTTTTAATAGAAAACAGCACAAATACTGAAAAATCGCATATTTGAAAAAAATTCATTCGTTAAATTTTAAAATTTGCAAAGTAAAAATATTATTCCAGCAAATTTTTTATATCCAAAATAGAAGAATAGTACAAAAACACATGGCAGCACAAGTTATTTTATTATTTGTGTGTTGCGAACATCAGCAAAATTTCAATGAAACTAAAATTGAAAATAAAACATTACAGGATATTGATGTGTGAATCGTCAGCATAAATTTCTTTGCTCTTTTTAAATACTGAACCGCAAACTGAAAGAAATATGCTTATTCATTATCAAGTTTCGACCTTAAAGTTTAAAGGTAAGCCCCCGTAAGAAATACATCACAATGTCAAATATTGAACCTTGTAACTTCAAAACAAACAAAAAAAAATAACCCCGAACAAGTCGCAGACATCCAAGCAGTGTCGTTTTAATTCAAACTTTTCTTGCCAATTTAAAGTTTAAACACAAAATTAATGCTTACAATGCATTTTCAACATATAGCTAACAGAAAAAGGTCAGATTAAAGACATGTACACAAATCAAAAACAAAGGACACCTAAGAGTTTCTCTTGTCGTCCTGATTGAAGAGCTAGAGTGTTCACTTTTGTGATGTGTTTTTTTTTTTTATATCCCTAAGCTTCCTTTGATTATATTATTGAGCATTTTTTTTTTTTTGGGAATTTTGGAAGACTAAGAAGAATACAATGTTTTCCATTGCAATCAACGTATAACGTGTTATATGTGTCGTCTGTTCTTTTCGTCCTTCTTTTCGCCATTTGTCTTTTTCTCAAGCTCACTCATCTGCTTCATATTGTTGAGGAAACAAAAGGATACCTATGGTATTTCGTTCATTTTTTTTGTATTATTTTTTTTTTTGGTGCACACGTTATTCGTCTTTTTTGTATTGTCGACGTGACTCTTCTCTCGTCATCTATCGTAAAATATTGAAATTGTTTTTGTAACGTAGATACTACATAGTTGAGTTGATGTAATGGAGGTTTTGCCTTTTGTATCGTCCTTGTTGCTGTTTTATGTAAATTTTGTTTTTTTTTTGTTCCTGCACAAGATGCACCTCCAATTATTTTACAAAATATACTTGTAGGTAGTTAAACTAATCCTTACAACATTACGTAGGTTCGAAGGCAGGCACATGTGTTACTTTTTGTTTCTTACAACTTTGAGCATCAGCAAGCTTATTCCACTACCTATACGAATCCTTGCTATACACCATTTTTTTTTTTTGATTAATATTTATTTTTGATACATTGTATCTACAACAAAATAAAACGTCAAGATATTATAAGGAAGTTTAGTTCAGATATTTTATAAAGAAAGTATGCAGGATGCAGGTTGCGATGGTAAGGATCCTGTTGTTGTGGCATTTGCGCTTTCAACTTGTTGTAAGATTTATGAAACTTAAGGATTAAACAACAACACTAAGAGAAGCAGATTAGTTTGATCGGATTTAGAAAAAGCAATGGCAAATTAAATTCATTCCGAGATATGGAAGTGAAAGGTATGACATATTAAATTATAAAAGAAATAATAATTCCGTGACAACCATTATTCACTAGTTGCTTGCAGGGCACCTAAATTAAAAAAATTTAAAAACTTCGCTTGTCGTTAACGGTTTTCGACTAAAAATAAATAATGTCTTTTTTTGAAACCGCGAGAATAAAAATTGTTTTGAAAATAAATTGTGAAAAAATTTCCAAAAAAATATGTTTTCAAAAAAAAAAGATGCAAAACAAAAAATTTAAGAAAAAATATTGTTAAACAGAAATCGTTTGTCAAAAAAAATTGACAAAATTCAGTCAAAAATTTTTAAACCAAGTGTGTTTTTTTTAAACGCGAGAATAAAAATTGGTAAAAAAATGTTTCCAAAAAAATGTTTATTCTTAAACCATGGCTTCAAGAACGAACACAATTTTGTTTCATAGTACATATATCCAAAAAGTTTGTAAAAATGTCTTTTACATTTGTACATTCTTATATTTTTTTTTTTAAGAACAGTAAAACTAACTTATGGCCAATTTTTTTTTTATTTTTATTTTAAATTATTTAAACGTTTTTTTTTTTATTCCAAGCGCGTTTTACTGTTTTATTTACTATTTATATTCAATACAAAATTTAAAAGACATTTTAATATACATACTTATGAGTTTTAAAATTATTATTCTTCGTTGTGGCTATAAGCGGGTTTTAGTGTACTTATTTTATTTACTATATTAAATGCAATTTTTTAAAAATCATTTACTAACATTTCAAATGTCCTCCTTTTGTCCTTTTATTAATTTCCTGATCTAACCTAACTTAATCTTATATGATATATTTATATATGTACATAAATAAATCCATTAGATGTAGTTGTTATTTAATTTCTTTTTACATTTAATGTGAAAGATGTTTTTATATTTATTTATTAACTTTAAATTATTTATTTAAAAAATAAAACAAACATTTTTTTATCTGTTATTTAATTTTTAAAAATCTTCCTGTTGAAATCTGTTGGAGCATAAATTTAACTTTTGTTCTGTTTTCTGTTTTAAAGTTTTTTTAGATCAGTTTTTACAATTTTCTATAAAATTTTGGAACTAACTAAATGGTTGTAAATAAAAAGCCCTCCTGTAAAATTTTGTCTTGTTTTCATCTACAAAACACCCTGATTAAATATTTTAAATCTGGCACATAAATTTAAGTTCCCTTCATGCCTTTTGGTATCGCTGTTTAAACAAACTAATTTTATCACCCTGGGAAACTAACAAATTAAGTTTATTTTTATCTTCTTGATGTGATTTCATGGAATTATCTTCAAAAATAATATGTTGTAATAAGCCATTTATTGTACCTAGAGTGTCTAACTTTATCTGGATTTTTGTATTTCTGGATAAGAAGATAGCCTTTTGATATTGTTTTATCTTATTGTAAAAGAAACCTTGGCAACGAACCTAAAATCATCAAATCAAAATTAAATCTTTTTAATACATCAAAATTCTTAAAGAAGTTGAACTATACGAAGGCTTTATTTTAGATAATAAAATTTTTGATTATAATTTTTGTGTTGAACGGAAAAATCTTCAAATCAAAAAAAAAATTAGTTTCCTATGAGTTCATGAAAGAGCCCCGGGGTTGAAAATGATATAAAACAAAAGCCATACGTGTACTGTAACTTAAATCAACGATTCTTTGGTATTGGCCTTTTTTTTTTGTTTACATATTTGATTTATTATATTTATAAATAAATTTTCTTTTTTATCTTGAACTTTGATTGTAAACAATATCAGAAATATGTTATTTCACCTCAGCGTGTATTAATTGTCGATTATGGTTTATCTATATTACTTCAATAGGAATTAAATAGAACTCATAGGCGACGGAATATACCCAAGGCATTTTTTGTTAATATAAGAGAAAATGTTTTTAAATTGAACTTGAAAATGATTATTATATCACATGGATTTGTATTTGAACATGGATTTCCGAGTTATTCACTCAAAACAATTTGTAGGCCCATTGCATATTTTTTTATTTACTGATTTCGAAAAACTATAAACTTTCAATTAATAAAAAGTCAAAATAAAGAAACCTTTGCCGCCGCACCTGACCTGCGTCCCACAGTGGCCAGCTTATGCAAAAATGCATGCGAAATATATTTGAAGGAAAAATATAATGAAAAAATTTTTAATTCACGGAAATAAAATATGTGTGCATGTGCAGCTCTAGTAATCGAAAAATTTAATTCATTTGGATAAATGGCTTGCCTTTTAGATAAATATTAAAATTTTTTTTAGATTTGAGTGTAGAAACTTGGAAAAGAGGTCACAAACTTTTTTATGTACATATTATGTTCTTTACTAAAATATAAAACACTTTTTTGGCTTTAAATTGAGCAGCCATAATAGATAATAGATCGTTATAATATTTTTTGACATATGTAAACCCAGGCGGATTTGAAGAAGTCGGTCAATTTTGCTTGTACATATTTGTTTTTCAAGTGCAGCAAAAAAATTCTTTTGGATTCTGTGTCTACAAATTTATTATAGTGTTTGAAATCATATTTTGTTTCAATTTTTTTGGTGTTCGTTATGATAATTTTAATTTTAAATATCACTTTTTTTTATTATAAAATTTTGGAAAATAGTGTTTTTTCTTGAAACCAATGCTCTTAGCACATTTTTTTTGTTTTGTTTCAATTTGATATTATTTGGTCTAAGCTCAACGGAAATTTAAAACAAAAAATTCTTTAAAAAGTTTAAAGTTTTTACAGCGAAATTTTATTTCAAAAAATCAATTTTGTCTGTTTGGAATTACATAAAAACTTTAAGTTCATAATTTTTGTTTCATATAGCAATATGGATTAGTTATTTTGATCAGATTTTGAAATAGTAGATACGTGCATCGAAAAAGACCCTAGCGCCCATTGGTTTTTCTTAAAACCCGCCTCTGTCATTCAACTCCTACTCTACGCTTGTGCTTTTGATCAAATAAGTTGCTTTCTAAGATCATCAAAGCTTTAAAACTACGGCTTTAAACTTCATCAATGGGTCTCATCTGCAGTGGAAGATTGTTGGTGATAGCAAACGAGAGAGGGGGAAAGGTGTTTCCACAAAGGTGCCTCTTATCCCTAGAAGAAATCAACGGGTTCGTCTACAATTCCAGTCAGGTTAAACTACTTTATAGTAGAATACCTTATGGGGCTACTATGATCTAAAGCTACTAGGATCGTTACTTTTTAATATTTTTTTATTTCAGTTTAAAGTTTTTTTTAGAATATTGCCTCTTCATAAACATAACTCTGTGTTCTATTATTCTGCTTTTACACTATTCAAATCCAAAATTCTTAAATCTGTGGTTCTGTTTTTTTTCCAAACAACTACATTAAATTTTTGTAATAGTTCTTAACAACATTTATTCAATTTAAAAAAAAAAACTTCAAGGAATGAATTTCCCTATTCTGTACTGTAGCTTCTTGTGCTTTTGATCAAATAAATAGCTTTCTAAGATCATCAAAGCTTTAAAACTAGGGCTTTACTTCTGCGTACCAAGATTTTATTCGTCTAAGCCGAGCGATGGGCTCTTAGAAAGGATTCCGATGTGCTTAATAATTTTAATTTCAAGAATGCATATATATTTCTCAAATAATGTTGAAACT
Organism: Syrphus vitripennis; assembly: GCA_958431115.1. NCBI lineage: Eukaryota > Metazoa > Arthropoda > Insecta > Diptera > Syrphidae > Syrphus > Syrphus vitripennis. Next base: position 21,992,808 of record OY288110.1, read on the forward strand.
TCATTTGCCTCTTTATGTTCTTAAAAATAACTACAGAAACTGGCATTGCGTAATAAGCCTATACTACGTTAGCTTACATACTGAATTACTACCCCAACCCCAAAAAAAACTCTTTACATCGTAAACCGCCCAATTTATTTCTACCAGTCTAAGTTGGTGTCCAAATATCTTAGAAACAAAATGTTTCAAGAAAAAAACATTTCTTGTGTCCTTATGTGAACAGAATCCTGCTCCTTTGATAAATGCACTTTCATTTAATCCAAAGTCGCTTATGAACACTAAAAATACAAAAAAAAAAACTTACAAAACTCTTCATTTTTATTTTCTTCATCCATTCGAATAGCAGCAGCATTCAGACAAATTATTTTTTTAATGATGAACCTTTTCAAACGGCTCCAAAGATATACTTTTACAAAACAGTATCCAATTTTGTTGACAGTACTGATGCGCATTTACCACAATTCTCATTCACTATTTAGCACCAAATCGATTGGAATTATTGTCACTGCAATATTAATACACGATTCAAAATGCTTCTATGATATCAGAACCTTTGAGAGCCCACAACAACCGAACCGTACCGTACCGTACCGCACTAAACTTATCTCCTTAAGTATAGATAAAGTACTGTGGGTACTCTCACATTTCGGTATTGTTTTCGCGTTTTTAACAATTATAATTACGATTATTTTCGAGCGATGAATTGTTGGTATTTTATTTGTTTTATAAAATACAAAAAAAAAAGTACAAAACTGAAGGTACTATATCAGAATAAATGTGTTTGATATCTTTGACGAGATCCGAGCGTTATCATTTTATGATGGAAGAAACCAACCTTCCAAAACATAAAAAATGGCTATGTACGTACATTGTGGGTATATAAAAATTCCTTGGATTGACTTGGTTTGCTATTTTTTTTTTTTGTTTTATTTTTTTAGTGATTAAGGCTTTACAGATTGCAGTTGATAAAAAAAATCTTGATATTGGAGGAGGAGATAGGTAAGACATTGAACATTTTCGAATTAATTCATATTTTTTTTTATTTTAAGTGATGCAATATGTTTGTAATATGATAATTGGTGTATGGTGGATGATTCAAGTTGACAGCGATATAAGGTTAAAAATAAATGGCTTTAATTATTATTTTATTATAAGTAAAGGACCATGGGCATTTCGGTGCCATCTTCTACATTGCTCAACAGTGATGAAATTAATGTCATATGAAAAGTTAAGGGCCGTTTTTTATTCCATTATAGAGCAGAAAAATTGAAATCGAGTGCGAAATTTGTGTTTTGGTGCTTCTACAAAAAAAATTCTTAGAATGAAAATAGTTTTTTAAAAAATAAGATTAACAGTTACAGTTTTTTGAAAACCAGAATTGGAAGTTTTTGATAAAATTACTAAATCTTGGTCTTTGGACTTATCTTGAAGTTAATGAAAGATGAATAGATTAAGTGCCCGATTTAAGTTATTTCAAATTTTCTCAGCACCTAGAAGAGATATAAACTTCCAGATTTCAAAAACGGTAAAGATATTTTTTAGTAGGTACACTTACCGTTATTTAAACATTTTTATTTTTTTTTTCATTCTAAACTATTTTTTATAAGTTCCACCAAAACACCAATTTTGCGCTGGATTTCAACTAGCTGCCATATAATGAAATCAAGTACAGGCTAGAACCTTGCATATGACATAAGTTTCATTACTGTTGAACAATGTTCTAAAACGGGATCAGTAATAGGAAAGGATATCTGTGCATTTTTTGAAGGGCTTGGAAATTCATATTATACAACATGGGCTATGCTGAGACTAGACGTAGCCAAAACTATTTTATTTGGAATTAGTTTCTATTTTGAAAAAGTCAGTAAATAGTTTTCCTATACTGATGTGCAAATAATGAATTCATGAATTCGACGCAGGATTTAAACCTCAAAAAATTTAAAGTCATCCAAAATTCACCTATTGGTTTTTTGTACAGATCCATTTGAATGTAGACTTTGAGGAGAACGGAAGTGTAAGTTTATCAAACTATTAAGTTTGGTAGAGTCTTGGCAAATTATTTTGGGTAGTTGTCAATGTTTTCAAAAATACTGAAATCAAAACCATAAAGCTATATTTTTTTTATAAAATGATGATTTTTTTTTGATTACAATAGATAAAATACTGCCGAAAATCCATTCAAAATGGTGGGTTTTAATGAAACTTGGAATAAATGCTGAACATTTTTTCAATTGTACATTTTTCTAGAGGTCGACAATTTTTTATGCATGCAGTAAATTGACGACTGGACGAAAAAACAAATTCACTTCACCCCCCTCAGGCTTATTTCGGGGGTTTTAGATTTTCAGAGCAAATCATGACATTTGAATAACTTTTTTCCTAGGGCTGAACAAACCAATTTTTATTATGCATAGAGAAGAGTGGAGGGTGGAAAAACGTTCGAAGTTGATTTCACATCCGAAAAAAATGATTTGTTGATTTGGGGTGCTAGAGGACTATTTAGTGTTAAGGGTATTCCTATAAAAAGAAGAGAAATTTAACAACTTTCTTCTCAGAGGTGGACAAACAACATTTTTTAATGGATTTGCCTTAAAGGCGGGTGGAAAAATTTATAAAATCCATGTCATCCCCCAAATCAATGTTGGGGGTCTTAGGCAACTTTAAGTTTTTCAGAACAAATTTTTTAAAATTGAATATTTTTTTCCGAGGGAAGGAAAACGATCATAAAGGTTGGACAAACGTGGACAAGCGAATTTGATAAGTCTCACACAAAAATTTTGAGTTTGGGCTTCCCCCACTTCACACAGCTCTTTGGAGCACAAATGGAAGAAAGGAAATTGCAAAAATAATCTTCTTTTACACAAGATTGGTATACACAACTGCAAATTTGACTTCCTGATATAAAGTTTAAACTGTTCCAACGCAGTATGAACTTTAAATTAGTACCTAACTGAAAATATTATCATATTTTTAAATAATTGTGATTATTGGAGTGAAAAATCCTTGAATCCACAAATTCAATCAAAACTCCAAATGGTTCTCTGTGGCGTAGAAGTGTTTTTTTATTTCGTTTTACTGGCGTTGTCTGCTGTTTTTTTTAAATGCAGATTAAATGATAAAAAAGTGGTTTGTATTTTTATGTTTTTTGATATTTTGTGCGCAAACATACTATGTGAAAATTAGCAATAACTACCTGTATTTTTTTCTATTTATAGTGAGTAAAAAGCTTTGTGCTAAAAACAGTATAGATTTCCTTTAAAATCAATAACAGTAATGAATGAAAAAGACTTTAACAGAAATATTTCAATGACATTAATTTTTCAGTTTTAAACCCTATTAAATTTATTTCCGTATAGTACAAGTTTCTATCTATTGACCTTCAACTAGCTTATCCGTTTATCCAAAACTCCAACGAACGAAACCCAACACGACACAATTCTGTTTCTACTACTCACATCAATATGTAGGTATCCGTATCGGTTCTTAGAAATCAAGTACATTCGAGGTTCCAAGGGTAACAACTATGATTGAATTTTTTTTCCATTAAATTGAATTATTACCATGGAATTAATATCAACACACAAATCCTTATTTCAATTTTCCAATCGGGTTTTCAAACGAACGATTTCAATTAAGTGGAATATGGTTTTTGGTCAGAAACATTCATGAATTCAAGCGAAATGCTTTTGTTGACAAATATTAATACCCGCGTAATCATAAGAAAAAAATCATTTTGATTGGCTTCCATAAATATTTTGTTCAATTTTATTAATTTAAATACTACTTATAGTCATACCTGCCTCTTATCCATCTAAAAATTATTGTTCCCAAATATTGCCGAACATATAATTCCAAAGAATTTCAACAAGAACTTTAAGAGAGATCCTATATCCATGTACATCATAAGATCATTATTTGGAGGAAATTCAACTGAATTGGAAATGAAACCTTTTCCAATGAAATTCTTGATTTCGATACGACATATGAGTATGTTAAATATTAAAAAACATTTATCAAAAGCACTCATTTCTGATATATTGTAAAGCTTAGCCTCAGGGCTCCTGGCATGTGTGTTTTATAAAACTCTTCAAACAAAAATTTAAGAGTAATAAAATGATATCGATATTGGAGGGAAGTTTAATTTTCAAAGAACCAATTGATTTTATTTATCATAAATATTGATTTGTGTTGAATAGTTGACTATACATTCAATCGTCAAAAGATTGAAGGATCAAAAATTGTGGATTTTTTTTTTTGGTTATTTTTGTAAGACTGTGTTAAATTTTGTGCTCAGAAAAAAAAAGAAAAAAATTTGACATACTGTGTGTAATAAAAGGACAATTTTATTTTAATTATTTGAAATTCCCCAAATCTTAAAAAAAATGTAAAAAATTCTTGTAACTTCTTTTTTTCAAAGATTAAAAATAAAATCAAAAAAAACATTTTTTTAAAAATTGTATGCCAAATAACCTATTTGTTGCATAAATTTGAAGATTCTTAAAATATCCCTTGAATTAATAAGAATCAAAAACTCCAAAAGAAATGACTTTAATTAAAAAATAACAAAAAAATAAAAAAAATAACCCTCCAAAAATCGATGTCAAATGCACTGTATAAATTTGAGGTGTCTCAAAACAACCCTTAACAAGACAAAAATTAAAAACTGTTGTAATTCTATATAAAAAAAATTTTGCCAAAAATTAACCAAAACACTAAAGAAGATCATTTAAAGAAAAAAACTACATTTTTCAAAAAAAAAATTAGTGGACGATTTTAATAAATGATAAAATAAAAGTTTTTTTTTGGAAAAGTTTTTAATCTTTGTGTTTTCATTCAGAATCAAAAAATTTCCTTAAAAAAATGTAGGACAACACAAAATTTTAAAATTTAAGCTGAATACAAAAGTAAAATAGTTATATGTATGACTAAAACATTTGAATAAATAAAAAATGTTTTGAAGAAAATGCGGATGTTCAACACAGAGAAAAAAGAACCACATAACATAGAAGAAAAAAAATAAGATATCTCTATGGTATTCATCCTAGAACGAGTTCGTATTAAAACAGTGGAGAAAATCGTATTAGATATTTTATAAAAATGACGCCATCGAAAGCGAAAAAAAATATCTTAAAAATTTGCCATTCAGTTCCATATTTTTTTTTTCCAAGTGTCACTTCTGTCTTCTTTTTTTAGTATTGAACTCTTCAATTTCCAGCCTAGCACTCTGCATCTATGCCAATTTACATAAATATTCCAATATTAAAAGTTAATAATTTTGCACCAAAAAATAAAGAAACATTTTTCAACTTCGAATTTGTTAGGATTGAATTATAATAAGTAATGTTTTTAAAGAATAAGTTCTTAGTATTTTTTTTTAAATAAAATAATCTTTCTAAATTCTAATAAATTTTTCTTCATAAAATAAATCCGATTTCCATTTAGAAAAACTATTTGTTTTGTTGATTTATTATTGTTCAATTTTCGAATTTTTTTTATAATTTTTTGTGAATTTTCGTTTTTTTCTTCTTTCTTCATTTTCACACGATTAATGAAAAATTTTTTTCCAACAAGTAATTTATCAGAATTTAAAAAGTCTCATTTCCTTTGTTTTTTTTTTTAGTTTCATTACTAAAAATTAATTGACTGTGAGAGCTGCAAATATGAGAAAAATAATGCACCTACAAGTAAAAACAAAAACAAATAAACTTACATAATATAATGATTACAATCATTACTTGTACTTCTTCATAATGACCTCCCTTGACATTGATATTTTCATTTGAGTTAAAACAAAAAAAAAAACACATACATATGTACATACGTATGTATATAATACAAAAGCCTCCAGGTCAACAATGCTGTTACATCATGTGCAAATATTACAAAACTCAAGAGGGTAATGTGCTGAAAGTATTAAAAAATGTAAAAAAAAAAATAATAAACGGAACGAGATGATTAAGGTTGCTTGCTTCCGGGAAGTACATATAATAGAAATATTTTCCATCAACATACCTACTTTATTTTTTTTGTTTTGTTTTTGTTGTTAGTATAGACTAAACTTAAGAGAATAATATAAAAAAATGAGACTTTTGTGAAGGATAATAGCAGAGCAAACAGAGTGCTACAGGTTGTTGTTACAGAATAATAGCGAATGGAAAATCGATATAAAACTTATTTACCTACTTTTAAAAGGGATTTGTGTACTTAAAAGTTTTTAAATTTTTTCAAATACTTAACACATATTTGTAGTTTTCAATGAAAATTATACAGTTTTACCTGCTGCGTTCAATTCTTGAAGCTATTACTACAAAACAGCATTTTGAGAAAATATAATAAATAATTTAAATTTTTTCCAATTAAAAAATGGAAACTAAATAAAATCTATTTCATTTATCAATCGACCAAATGTTCAATACAAAATTCTTCTGATACTTTAAAGCCCAGTTTGTCAGTGCAAGATCATCCTGGTTGTGGGCTTAAACCAGAGTTAACCCCTGGAACAGGTTTTTCAGTAACTGAGTTAACCCTGAGTTAACTCAGGAAATAAGGTGTGAGTTAACTCTGTGTTATCTGAAGAGACATTTTTGACAGCTGTTGAAATAGCTATCTTGGCAGTAAATTTTAATTCACATTTTGCAAAAATTTTATAAAAAATGAATACACTTTCTGTATATTCTGATTCTGATGAAAGTGATGCAGAATTATTCGAAATATTCAACTTAACTGTATTAAGAAGAAAAAGACTTAAAGGCATCAGCTTTAATATTTTGGAATTGATACGCCTTCACATAAAAAATAAAACAAATTGGTAAGTTAATTTTTTTATACGCAACGGTGGTACAAGTGCATCCGACATGTCAATCAGGAATTGTATCGGCTCATAGCACCTAGCTGAAATCTTACGTTACACAAATAAAAATTTACAAAAATTAAAAATACAATATTTCAAGGAATATGGCTTGAAAAGACGAACAGATGTTTCTGATAACATTGAGAGTGTGTGCAACTGGTGGGATGTTGCGAACCATAGGAGATGTATACAGAGTATCGCCACCAATGGTATCAAAAGTGGTAACCCATGTTTCAAAGCAGATAGCTTTGCTAAGAAGTCAATTCATAGTTTTTCCGAGTACACCTGAAGATTCTTATATTTGGTGCGAAGACTATCGGCTGTTTGGTGGGTAGCGCATTTGCTGTTCATCTCCTTTGCAATTTCGTCCCAAGCTTTTTTGTTCTAGATTTGTGCGATCCGTTTGTTTGCACTCTATAATTTTGTATGCTATGAATCTATCAAAAATTCTATCTCTTCTGTTGAGAAATTAATGCCCCTTTTTAACATGTTTTTGCACAAAAAAAAAATCAAAACAATTAACAATAAACAATAAACACACAAGAACAAGGAAATGAAATTAGTGAACTGTCAATTTCGATAGTTTTTTTGACAACTCAATCGATATTTTTGCAATGATACCAAGTTAAATCTCACTTTATAGAGCCAAAGTTAATCCATCACTGAAAAACTACTTAACGAGTTAACTCTGGATTAACTTATTTTCAGGATTAGCGAGCTCGGGTTTAACTCAGAGTTAACTCAACACTCAAAAACTGGGCCTAAGATTCCCTAAACTAAAACCCCACTTTTTTAACATTACTTGAAGAACAACAAAATAATAAGAAACTCATAATAAAAAAAAATTACGTATACGCTACAGTGCATCAATTTAAATTTCGAAAAAAAAAATCTTTTCAATTTCAAAGATGACCATTATTAATATTTAATAACACCATAATATAATACAAAAAAAAACCCACACTCTTAAATTGCTTTTAGTTATCAATTTTTTTTTGTATTAAATTTTTTGATACATGTTTATTCCATTATATGTTTATCGTAGTTTTTCGAATCCAATTCTGAGGTTCGGGAACAAATTTTCTTGACACAACATGTACTAACATCGCATTTTCGGCTAGAAACTATCAATATTTCGTTAATGATGGCCGAGTACCTGCAACTGATATTATATAAAATTGCCTACTATTTGCCGGTTTTAGTTTTTTCTGTCAAACTGTTCGTGTCAAGCGCGCGAGTTGAATTTGTCATCTGATCAATGTTTCTGGGTAAAGCTTTTAATCAATTTAATGCTATGTACGTGCGAACTTTCAAACAGTATACATTGTTTTTGAAGTTCAATAAATGAGTTGCTAATAGTCTCATGTCTACTGAATGAATATTGAATATTTAGTTCGAATATTCCAAAAATGAGGTACATACTTAAAATCGGTACGACCTTTAAAAATATATTGAAGAAAATCTATGGCTGGCCAATTTTTGAAAGTAGCTCACTTTTTTTGACCAATTAATCTATGATCTTTTCGATGAAATATGTGTATATAAGTTCCAAAAAAAGGTGTTTAAGCCTTATATTGTGAGTTTGAAAATATACTTTTAAAAATCATATGAAAAAACCTATGGCTGAATTCCGGAGCCTTCATAGACCCAAACCATAAACCAGCTTTAAGATTATAGTAATTCAGATAAAAATCAATAAATTCAAAATTGGTTTATCCTCTTGTTTCTTTTGCTGTGCGATGTACGGAGAATTTGTTCATTTCAAAAGTAGAAACTACAAATCTCTTTCTTTTTTTCTTAATACGACCATTTTTACGATGTCGACTTGTCTCAAAAATTACTGAAATATTTCAAAAAAACATTTTTGATAACACTGTTCTTCAAAATAATTTTTTCTGTACTTTTGCAATAGCCAGAGACTATTTTAATTTCAAGAAGAATCAAAATTTCAATTTACTGTTCTTTTATTTTAATGTTTTCAACATGATCTGATCCGGATCAATTTTTAATACGTAAAAATTGCTTAAAACAGTTTTCAAAGTCTATAATGAAATGCATTATATTTTTATATACCTAATTTTAAGTGTTTATGTAATTTTAAGATAAATGCTAGTATCAACATAAAACCTCACAAATATTTTTAAAAAGTTTTTCCTAAACTGTAAAAAAAATCAGATATTTGTCTAAAAGTTACTGAGTACAAAATTGTTGCATCTTCAATTTAACATTTAAAAAGCGGTTTCATATTCTGTTTTAAAAATTATTATAAATCCTTCACACAATTTTTAAAATAACAAAATAATGACCTTTTCCATAATAAAGATACCTACTGCTTCATAATTTTGTGATAAATGTTATTAAGTAAGTAATAAACACTCTCCTTTCATCAACATTAATGCTAATTTTTTATACAAATGAAATTTTATCCAATTACCATCACTAATGGCAAAGTCCAATTAAAACCATACCAACAAACAAAAAGTTGCCGGCAACTCAAATATGGGCTAGCCAAAAGCCAGCCAACCGGCAGATACAATTTTATAATAATAAATTAATTTGTTAATAATCTTGGCAATCAAGCAACGTGCAACACAACGTGGCAAAATTCTATTATAATGTTAGTCCTATCGTCTTCCTTCATTCTATTGTGGGTGAGTAAAAAAACTTTTACTTCAAAAAGAAAAATTGCCAAATATTTAATAAAAATTATTTCAATCAATTTGCAGAAAGAAAAGAAAAAAACTTTTCCATTCGTAACAAAAGTCTATTAAATACTCAGTAGCACGAGGTGGAGGTGATTTTTATTTTATTTCACTTAATTTATTTTTATTTTTCAAAAAACAACGCAGTTTTATAACTTTGAAGTGAGAACAAAATAAATACGTTTTTATAAACATCACTCACCTTTAAGTTCCACTTCGGTGAATGGTTTCTTTTTCACAGACTGAAATGAAAATAAATTATAAAAATATAAAATCCCAACAACAGCAACAACAAAAAAAACATCAATTTGAAATGAATCTAGGACAAGTGCATTTTCCAGTCTACTTACTTTGGGGGTACGTTTCCCCAACAACGCTGTTCCCAGCATCTGGAAAAGAAATTAAGAAATATAATTGTTAAATTATTTTGTTTTTGTTTCAGTTTGTTTTTATGCTTTTTTGTTTTTGAAAACTCCTTCAACTTTTTAATCAAGCAATTTAAAAAGGTCAAAAGCAAAGAAAAAAAATGTAAAAAGCATGAAATTGTGAGTATGAACTCTTGAAGGTCATTTTTGGGAATCATAACTCATAAGCAATTGAAAAAAAAAAACACCAAAACAAAAATGTTTGTTTTTGCACACTATTTTTATATAACCGAGTAGTCTGTGGGTAAAGTTGTTAATGAAGGATTTATTACATTTGAAGCAGTTTGTTAGTGATTATTCTTTTTTTAAACAAAAGTTTTCTTAGCAGGTAGTTAGTTTTAAGGATGAACATTCTTAGAGAACATAAAAAATGTCATAAAAATGTAAATAACTTCACCTGAGAATTAACTTCACTACAGAAATAACTTCACCTCTGGTGAGAAATAACTTCACATAATTTTTGGATGAAATTCTTTCCCATCTTTAGTAAGAAAGAACATCACTTCAATAAAGTGTAATTATTTCCAAAGAGAGGTGAAGTTGCTGAAGTTATTTCCCGACTGAAGTAAATTGCTTATTGAAGTTATTTCCCTGCACAAACAAAACTACCTATAATATTTGTAAGACCCCTAACAGAGGTCAACCCAACCCTAATTTCCTGACTATAATAATTTTCATGTCTGTTTTTCGGCGACGTGGCGTCACAATTGCCGCAGTCTATTTCCGTCATTGTTACTTAATGAAACGGTACAAATATTGCAAAATAAGATGAATTTGACAATTCAGTGTCATAAAACTAAGCAAAATTGATTTTTTTTTTTTGGTTTAGACAGAAGTGATTTGTTGCATTGTGATATTTTTATATTTCGTATCGTCTGCATCTGCTTAGAATTTATCTGAAGAACAACGAACAACACTCAAAACATATGTGTATAAGTATTCTGAATCTTGTATAGAAAATGATGAATGTGTTACCAAACAAAATTAAATGGTCAAAAATAAACATTTGCGATGACAACTTTAATGTTAGGTTATAAGTTGTTTGTCTTTTTTTAAATGATAAAGACGACTTGACACATGTGTAAAATTATTTTAAAATTAGTACGAGTATAATGTATTTTTGTTGCTTTTGAAGATGTTTATGCTATAATTTTTTCTTGAGAAACATCACATTTGTTTTTCAAAAAATAAAATGTATATAAAATAATAATAAATTATGGCATTGATAAACTAAATTTCTTAAAACTGAAAAAAAAATAGTTAAACAATTTCAGATTACAGCTTTTTTAAAACCAAAACCCCATTTCGACAAGTAAAATTATCAACAAAAAAAATGGCAGTTATTACGAAAAAATTCCGCCAAGCTGAATTTCGGTACACTAGTAAGAAGAAACCAGATTTCAAAATGTCAATAATTGTAAAATTCTAACAGGCTGAATTTGTTCTCTAAAAAAAAACAATATTTGGTGAAATGCCTTTAAAATTTAATAATACAAAATAAAAATGATTGAACATTTCGAAGAATACGGATTTTTGGCAGTTAGATTTTTCTACTAAAACTGATGTTATGTATTGTAATTTAACAACGTGAATTTTTGAAAAAAAAAATAAAAATCTTTAAATTTTTTAGATAATTTTTGAATAAAAAAATTGATATACAAGTTTTAAATATTTAATAATGTACACTTAAATCAAAAAGTGGAAAAAAAACTAACTGTTTTAAAAAAATTGAGTTTGATTTTTTTTTTTTCAAAAAACCAATAGATATTTTTTTTTAAATTTTGATTCCAATTCGTAGAACTATTTATGAGAAAATCGAAAACCAAAAATGCCGTTCTTTGGAAGGTGCCATTAATAACTGTTTTTTGAAAATATTTTTTTTACTAAATAATTTTATTTTAAAAAATGCCGTTTTCGAAATGAATATTTTTTGTCTCTAAAATACTTTAGGCTGTAGGTAGAGGTACAGATAGACGGACAAACAGAGTTGTGGGACCCACTTTGTTCGTGGTCTCTATCATTGTAATGTAGGATATGGTTAATATCTCGTCTTCGATTTTTTTTACGAATCCAAGACTTGCCCTGCAGTGCCTATAACCTACCTATGTATAAAGACACCGCGAAAAATAATTTGTTTATCAAAAAATATTATAAATATGCGAAAAAATGGCCACTTATAATTCAATGTAATTGCAATTAACACAACGTTTAGCAATGATGATGTTTAATCATTAGATTCGATATTTATATAAATACCAAAAGTTTTACTTTGTTATATTATGGTAGTTAGCTAAAATGATTGTTTTGTTGAATTTTTTTTTTTTTGTTCAACCACAATTAATCTTTGGTTTGGAATGTTTTTCACCATTATTTCATTAATAAAGTGTTGAAGCTAATCATTAATTAACTGAAAGATTGATAGATAAAGATAGGTAAATAACTACAAACTGCGTCACATTATTAATTACTTCTAAGAAGAATAACGATCGTTTTTGGATGAAAAATTATTATAAAACAGTTCCTCGAAATCTAAAGCATAAAACCAAAAATCTCCGTATTTTTTAAATCTATTTGAGGCTCAAAGGTAAAAGTTCAAAGTTCATTTTGCAGGTTGTAAATTGAACTTCATTCCATGATGGTTTCATTATTATAGGTTGAATGAATTAGGTAATGGAATACGACAGACGAAATCAATTAATCTTTGTGAAATAAATGTTTTTTTTTTGTTTTCAAATTAATTGTTGTTAAGATGCAATCAAAATATTAATTATTGTTATTACAAAAGCGAAGAACATGAAAAATGACTTATCTCCTACGCTTAACATATTGCATTATTAAAAAAAATTATAAATAGCAAGGCGTGTCAGGGTAAGCTGACAATTTGGTTAAAGACACTTTTCATGAATGCCCTTTTTTACCAATTTGTGCAAATGTAATAAATTATGTGGTGAACCAATCAAGCTTTCACTAAATGTGACACATCAAACGTCAATATACAGCTGTACAAATTTTACACATTTACCATCCTCATTTACCCAACATATATATATGTACATGTGTATGAGTAAACTTCGTAAACATGGTAAACATAATTTGCATACAAAATCTGACAGTTCATTTTCAAAGTATACCACTTTAATCTTTTAACATGTTTATCATGAGTTTACCACGTTTATCATGAAAACGACGGTTTGGTATTTATCAAAAGCTAAACTTGGGGGAAACCGGAATAAAATCAAAAATCATAATATCTCAAATTAATAAAATACAAAAATAAATATCATACGTAGACATAAAAAAACCGTTACAAATAAATTAATTTAGACATCAAAAGTGTTTAAAAAAATCTTTTAATTTCCTTTTTTTTAATTGTTATAATGTGTCAACAACATTTATTTGAACAATATGAATAAATTAAGCACGCGTTTTTAATTTTGACCATTAACAATTAAATAAATGGATTTAGCATGGCATTTTTTAAGCACACATGACTTTTTTATGACACAAAGGTGCTAAGTTAAACGTGTTATTTAGTTTTGATTTGCAAACAAAAATATGTTCATATGTACATAATAATAATAGAATGAGTCACATTTAAATTTTTCAATTATGGTTGTGAGCTTGTAAAAAAACAAAGTTAAATATTATTAGAAAATGGACCGAAAGCTTAGAGACAGTGGGTGAAAAATGTTATTCACAGGTTTTTAAATTACTAAATTTTCAATGTTGATCTCAATCCATTAAAACTTTTACGATAAAATCGAAAATAAAAAAAATCCGGATATGCGACACGAACCTGCCGTTAAAAACGGCTTTTTTTTTTAACTTCTCGAGATATAGCAGTTATTGAGCTGACTTTCGCACACCTGTTTATAATCGCACTGAGCTAATGTATCTTTTTGGGAATCCGGGAAACTCCAATTAGAAAGTGAACATCTTAGAAATTAGTGAAGTCAGATGGTTGGAATCGGGTAAGTTTAGGTCTCCAACTCGTAACACCTTTCTACTTTGTTCCGGAAAGGCACCTGGAAGCTCTAAGGAGACTGGCGTTGGCTTGCTACTTTCTCAAAAGCTTGATTTTCTAGAAGCCTTCAAATGACAGGATTCAAGCAAGATTTCAGACTAGAGAATGTCGCATGACCATCAATGTTACAGTGCTACGCCCCAACAGAGTTTTTTATAATTGTAGACCCCTTGGAATCATCATAATGGTAATGGGAGACTTGAATCATAAGGTTGGCAATGACAACGATGTGCTCAGGCATTTCATGGAAAAATATAAAATACAATGGTTCGGAGATCATAACAAAACAGGAAACGTACACGATCGCTCTTAAGAGTAATGACAGTCCAATATCCCCCCCAAAGGGAACCTGTAGGACATAATAGTTCCAAGAACTTTAGTATTGGATATTTCATTAAATAAAACAAAAAAATCGGATCAACTGATTTTTGAATTATCGAATATTCAAACATAATTTCAGGTTTATTTTTCTAAAGCGCAAACAAATTCTTTAAAAAAAAATGAAAATAAAATTAAACGAATTTTAAAAACAAAATTTCAATGTGGATGTGTATCAAAATTTTTAATAAGATTTCAAATTTCGTTTTCAAATTTTTATAAATAATTTTGAAAAATATTTGAACTCGCTAATTCATCATCAGTATGGATTTCTGACCAAACAAAATGGGTAATTCGACTACAATCAATGTGCCAGAAGTCCCCGAGAATTTCATGAGGCCTTTTGGGCCACCGGGGTGGGTAGTGGGTTACAGTTGACAATTGATTTGTGGAATTGTAACCACTCAAGTAAGTTAAAAGTCCATTATGGCCCATGAGAAAGTCTATTAAATTTCGCTAGATGCGATTTTTTTCGCTGCCAAAGTAATGCCTGCATATAAATTTAATTTAGCATTAAAATTCCTAAAAATACTATACGAACAAAACGTGTGGTTATAATATTATTTCTGAAACATTTTATTTAATATATTGCCCAATGTTCATGGCCTTTTGGCATTTAACAAACGTTTTTTTTTCTTTTCAATATGAAAAGAATCTCTTTCGATCTTTATTGATGACAATCATTTTGCAAATTCACAAATATTTAAGAGAAATAATTTTGTTTACATTATTCTTAGCCAACGCGCATTTATTTTATACATATTATATATTTATATCACAAATCACAACAGAAAATGTATTTTTACCAACATAAACTAAATAGGTAGGTATAGCACAAAAATAAATTTTAAAGAAAAAAAAAATAAAAAGTCAAAAAGTCAAATTAAAGCAATAGATCTCCATCTGTTGCGATTGAAAACTACGCTGAAAATAAATCGATTGTTCTGCTTTCGAAGTGCAACAAAACAAAACCCTGATGTTTCGATTGTTAATGTCAAAAGTTTATGCAAATAAAATCGATAATGTAGAAGGCAGAAGGTAGCCGGTAGCCGGTAAGATGGCGGGCACGTCGTCGGCGCGGCGGTGAAGGATGGTAGCCATAGCCGGTGGCCAGTGACGAGAGAAATGTTTTTTTTTTTGATCAAAAATAGATCATAATACCGTGTGGCAGATTTTCTTAGAATAAAATAATGTTGGCAATATAATTTGCTAAAGTTATAGATGTATTTTATATTCATAGATAATTATATGTTGAAATAAACAAATAAATTAAAACATGTCTCATATACTAAAATATTTGTCCGAAAGGTGAAACCGAAATTTCTGCTTGAACAGTTTACAACCTGTGTTGCGTGTTTGTTTTTGCAGAGCTGTCAAAAAAAAAAAACGGTTTCATTCAAGGTCTCAATTTGTTTTTGAGATAAGACGCAAAATATTTTGCAGTATGTTTATTTAAATCATGTTAGCCATTTCCCAGTTTAAAAAACAAAACTGTCAAATATTTTTTTTTTTGGTAATTTTATTTTGTCCTTTTTGTATGTCCTTTTCTATAGCGTTCATCCAAAGACACTCCTTGTGGACCCCAATGTAACATAGGACCATTTGCAAACTTCTACTTCCCCTAAACTAAAAAGTATGTGATATATAGCTATTCCACGTTGGGCGCCAAATGTAACGTCATGAAAATTTGAATTATAGAAAACTACTTATAGAAATTTTTTTATGAAAGCTTCATACAAAAAAGCTTAAGGAATATGAAGAAATTGTAATAATAGGAAATAGAATCCTTTGGTTTTGTTAGCTCGCGTTGGGCGCCAATTAAATGAAACTGTGAAATTAAATTTGCATAATGAACATTATTTGTACTTGTAAACCTATGGTCACATTATTTTTTTACGTGAAATGTAACATTGTAAAGTGATTTATTGCGACTCAATATTAACACTCTACAACAGCTATGGAGTAACCTAGTACTCTTCCTCATTATAGTTTCGTGGGAAATTTGAAATTGAAGTAAACATATTCATATTCCTCATCCATTTTGTATTCATACATCATATCAACTAGGTAACAACAATAAATTTATTTGATATTCATATTTCATAATATCAATTGATTTTAATCTGGATTTATTCAAGTAATTCATCCAACAAGGCGATACATCACACACAAGACACAAATCAAGTATTGTGTTTTGAATTATAATTGATTTAAAAAATGAAAATAAGATGCAGGGCCATTTATGGTTTTTTTTTTTTCTTCATTCGATTGCGACCCTTCTGTTGTGGAGAATAACAATTGAAATTAAGAAATAAAAAATAACCACAAATGAAGACTCCTATAAAATGACCTCAGAGCTGCATTGAATTGAAAATGATCCGGAACTTAGTACTTTTATGGCATTTATAAAATTTTAATGTACATTTATATTAATGCACAATTTTGTTCATTCTATTCGAAAATATTTTTTTTTGTGTAGGTGGAATATGTAATTGGTCAGTAATAAGAAATGAGGTTAGCTCCATTTAATAATAAATCAGAAGAAATTAAATACTTGACTTTTATTGGACCTGAAAAACGAATTGCATAATTTTGAGGCGCTACAGTAAACAAAGAATCAGGGTCTAAGGTCTCACAATTATTCCGGTGTGCGTGTTACGAATTTAGAATCGAATTTAGCTTGGTAAACTAATTTTCCACCGAAGTGAAATCTAAAATTTCGTTAGTTAAACCTCAAATCTTCAATAGACTTTAAGGATTTCGAAAACCAATTTTTTTTTAGCGAAATATTGTGCGTACTGGGTCTAACTTCTCAAATGTTTTTTTCTAAGGCATATTGAGTATTAGGGACGGGGTTTTCAGAACCTGATATGAACCATATGTGTTAAAAGGGTCCACGTGGAAACCGAATATGAATTAGTATTAAACAAGCCAAACACAATAAAATCTCACAATAGCGGTAGTCAGTTTAAAAATTACATTTTTAAAAATCATAATTGGTGGTTCTTTCAATCTTTGTTTGACTTTGGATGCGGAAAAGATTGGCCTTTTAAGCTCACTTTTTTGTAAACCCAATAATACCACGGGGTTCAGCTTTTAGGCTACTAATATTCTCAATGATCTTGTCGCATTATAATTCCACAGTTCTTATGTTTTCTTCTTCTTCTTTAACTAATGATTGTTATGATATGAACTAGTACCGCAATTCACCCACTTCACTGCTTCAAATTAAGGGGAACACTGATTTACCTGATTGAGCAGAGAAATCGTCGGTAAACATCTCAGTTTTGGGTTGTTTCATTTCAAGAAGCGGTTGGACTCGCCTAGCTCTTCCAAGCAGCAACAACATTTCCTGAGCTCTCTACCCTCTCATTGAGAAAGCTTGGAAAGTAGAGAGCTTTTATGAAGAGTGAAAAAAGTAGTAATTGTCATGTTTCCAAATAAAGAAGAGCCAATGTATAAGCAGAAATTGTCTTTGAGCGAGTAAACACCCCAAAGGAACACTCGATGCCGAAAAAGAAGGATTCCGCAGTGGATTTCTGTGTTGACAATATTAACACCTTGCGGACCACCATCAAACAGAGCGTTAAAGAGGCATACCACACTGCCAACAAATAATTAATCTGGCTATTATCAAGGTTGCTATTATAAGGGTTAGGTTATGCCCAGCTCCATCAAATGACTACAAAGACGGAGAGAATAGCTAAAGATCAATACCTACAGCAAAAAAACTAAAAAATTAGCTTTGAAAATTCCTCATCTGTTTATGTAGATATTTCGGGACGACTAGTAAAGATTATAGAAAATTTTCAATATCTGGAGTAATGACGCCTCTCTATAAGCTTAAGACCAAGCCACGACTATTTCACTCCAATATTGAATAAACACTTTCACTTGAAAAGTCACATCTACTGTTTCCAAAGTATCTTGTGGATTCTCTGGTCCAAGCGTATCTCCAATGATGAACTTTTTAGAGAACAGATCAGCAGCTCATTAACTATATCATACGAAGACGTAAACTGATCGAAAAATACTTGGCGAAGAACGTTCGAAAAGAAAACAACACAACTGGGGATGTTTTGCACATAGCTGAAAAACATATATCTCGAAGAACCGTAAACGATGGCGCTTAGGAATAGTGAAAACAAGGGGAAACTAACGGACATAGAAGGTCAGAGGATCTATGTAGGCATGTAAGTTAATTATAAAGTAGATGTTGATACTTTCTGAATAACTCATAAAAAAATCAAAATTAATAAGAGCAAAATTTTTTGGTGAAGTAAAAAAAGATCAAATGAGGGCTTTATTTCACTTTCAAAAGTGAAATTAGTCTAATTTCAAAGTGAAATAAGACCAACTTCTAAAATTTTTGAAATACAAAAGTTGGTTTTACTTTGTACAGTTTACCCTCAACCTCGCACCTACCTCAAATCCTATAGGGTGCCCAAACACTATAGGATCACAGGTGGGCAGTAATAAAAATTGGATATAGATAGAATATATGAAGGAATAAATATTTATACTCAGTAACTGCTGCTTAAACCGTTACTCCAAAGGTAAAAAACTGTGGCCCAACCAGAACTAATTATAATACAGCTGTGAATACATTTTAAATGAAATTGTGACTATTGCAAAAAAAAGGGAGTGTATCTTGGTACTATACTATAATTTAATAAAACACATTGTTTTGTTTGATTTCATACAAAAAACGAATGAGACATATAATTTAAGAAAAAAAAACTCTGTCTACTTTTACGTTCAACCCATGACATCATTGAAATAATAATAGGGGTGGGCGAACAATTTAACATTGTGAAAATATAATAGGTTTGTAAACAACAATCTATATAAAATTTTAATAACTATATTTTTGCTTACAAAATCTAAACAGTATAACCACATATTTATATAAAAAATTAATTTTTATCATTCAACAAGTCAGTCGTATGACCTATAATATTTTTATTTGTACCTACATCTACGTGACTGACTGACTACATAAAATCTTTCCGGAAACCACAAATAGGTCTTAACAACAATGTCTACCTATTATAATGCCCTTAGACACCATTCAATTGCTTTATATTTTCCCTTATTAACCGCATGCACAACGCGTACGCATTCAGGGTTATACATTTATCTCTTTTCAATACCTGAATAAAAAAAAAATAATCGAAGAAAATAAAATTTTTGACATTGATAAAATTCGTGTTTGATGGGTTTTTTTTGGCAGAATGCAAAAAAATAATTCGGGTCACAAAACAAAAGGGGAAAGATATTGTAGCACATTTCAAAAAAAAAACTTACCTTAAGTTGATGGCGTAATCCACTCATTGGGCTCATTCAAATTTATCCGTTCTAAAGAAAAATTATATTTGCTTATCCAAAAAAAAAAACACCACCAAAAACAAAAAAAAATTGATCAACCTCAAGGCTTTAAGTTTTCAAATGCTTCAATTTTCTTAATATTTTTTTTTTTGTCAAAAAAAAACCATCAGCACTGCACTTTTTCTTTGAGATAATAAAATACAATATTCTATATTTACAAGAAATTTGTTGATTTATTTTCAAAATTGAATTCCAAAATTTTGAAAACCGAAAAAATAAACAAAACAATTGAAGTATTTCCAGTCACACCCCCAAGATGCGCGAATCGCCCGACATTACTCATCAATTAAATGAAAACACTATCTTTACCAAAATTATATTTCAATAAGTTTACTATCAGCGAGTATGTAAATCAAAAACAAAACAAAATTGCAAATTGAATTATTTTCAGTTCCGTTAAATATAGTTTTAGTTTGATCTACGACAGAATCAACGACGAACTGATCACTTCATTTTAATGTGCATACTACCTACGAACGATAGCCCGTACCGGCTTCTAGAGACCAAAAAAAATATGTTGCGTATATTTTGATTGTACTCTTCCTTTTGACTGGCGCTGTATAGATTTTGTGTACTGTACTGTGTGGTGTGCCCGCTACCGCAGCTGGGAGATATTTACAGAAGCACAGCAGTTGTTGAAGCAGCGCAAGCGACGACGACAACAATGAAGTCTAGTTAATAACCAAATAACAACAAAAAAAAAGTCATCAAATCCACAAAAACTGGGCAGAAATAATGCCACAACCGAACACAGCGTCAAACGATGCGGATAATCGCTATGCAAACGAAGAGCGTTTTTCTATACAACACAATCGATCATTTTTATTTTGCTTTTTTTCTGAAATATTTGAATCGTGAAGATCTGTGTAGTGTGTCTGTTTAAATATTGATTTTTTTTTTCAATTTGAAATTTTAAAATCAGAAATTATATTAAACTTTCCTTTAATGCTAGACTATGATTGTTTTGTGTCATAATTTGGAACATGTGTTTTTGGCGATTTGAAATACAATTCGTAATTTTTTTTTAGGTGTACACAATTTTTTTTTAATGTACACAAATTCCTTTTCAATTTTTTTTTCAATTTTTGAGTTAGGTACCTATGATTTTTTTTCCAAATAGCTATTATTAATTTTTTTTTTTCTAATTGCTTCTGCTAATTGCAATCCTTTAATAGAACAGTTTTATTTTTAAAACGATATTTAAGTAGTTTTCTGCAAAATATTTATGTCTTTGTTTAAGACAGAGCAACTATAACCACTTAAGCAAAAATCAAAATAAAAAAATATCAAATGCACGACTGGATCGCAGGAACTTGCTCTTATCCTAAAGTACTTTAGAATTAATTTTCTTTTGATTAAAAAGAAAAAAGAATGTCATAACCGAAAAATATGAAAAAGCATTAAGTTCAAAGAA
This sequence comes from Syrphus vitripennis, assembly GCA_958431115.1. Lineage (NCBI taxonomy): Eukaryota > Metazoa > Arthropoda > Insecta > Diptera > Syrphidae > Syrphus > Syrphus vitripennis. The sequence goes on from OY288110.1 coordinate 22,013,989, forward strand.
AAGAAAAAAGAAAAAGCATTAAGTTAAGATGCTAAAATGGAAGAATGATTCAAAAACTGAAGATGTTTCCAAATAGGCAATTTTCTCGAAAACATAATTTCTTTTACATATTTTTAGAAAAAACGGCCTGAGTTTACAAAAATAAATTATTATTTTTTTCAAAAATAAAAAATAATTTGTTTTGAATAGTTTTGATAAATTCTGATCGTAATCCGTGAAATTTTTTTGAACAAAAAAAGAAATTATACATCCAGTTCTATGGAAGGGACGGGTAAGAAAGGTCGAAAAAAAATGTCTGACCAAATAATAAATTTCATTAAGATCGTGAGAGACGTTTTCGAGTTAAATGAGATTTTTCTTTGTGGTTATTTGACAAAAACCAAATTTTTGTCTCTAGAGAATTACCTTTTGAATAAGGTCGAAATCTGTCGGCCCCACAGATAGAACTACGGGACTCACTTTTTCGCGTTCTATATCATCGTAATGTAATTTTTATTAAAAGTTAATTTTTTTTTTACAAATTCAATATTTTCCCTACAGTACAAAATATGGTCACAGTTAAAAAAAATGATTTCCATTGTTTCTTATATATTATCTTCTTAAGTATTAGCTCTAAGATTATTGGTTTTCAGTCTTTCTTTTAAATTAATAAGATAATAAGATAGTATTAAAGAAAAACTATACTTAACAATGTAAAATTTTGGTTGAAAACAGTTTAAAAATTAACTTCATGTCAGAAGATTATTAAAAAATCTGAACAAAATGACATTGTTGTTGTTGTTATTATTGTTGTTTAATATTATTTTTTTTTTTTTTAATTTGAATTCAAAATTAGATTTTGTAGATTTTTAAAAATAATTACCTACTCACTTTACATAGATGCAATAAAAAGTTATACAATTTTGAAATGTGGATTTAAAATTCCTGCTCAGGTAGGTACTCATATTTTTTTACATCAGATTTGAAGCGGGTTAAAAATTAATTTCAATTTGTAAATGGCTCCACTGAAAGGAGTCTGATGATCAACAGAGTAGTTAAATATCTATAACTCCAGCATATAAAATCTTGATTGTTGATCACCAAAGTATTGTTGTTTCATACAAAATCTCAATTTATTTTTAATTATTAAAAAAAAAATATATATTTTGAAAAGATTTTTAAAATCTACAAAAAAATAATAAGTTAAAAATTTATAAAAACAAAAATGTTTTTGGCTCCTTTTTTGTTGTCTTGTTTTTCATTTTTTATTTATTTTGACTTAACTTGTCTGGCAACAATATTTGAATCCGATGTAAAGCATAAAGCACTTTTAAACAACCAATACAATATATCAAACTATGGAATTATCGCCGTCTCAATAATTCTGTGGTTTGCTTTTTGCCATTCCTACAGACAGAATTTTTAGTCGGTCAAAAACGTTCATTTTTTAAGTATAACACAGTGAAAAAAAAACACTCAAACCGAGCATAGTTAAAGAATTTAAAGTTAATTTTGATTTTAAAAATATTATGAACGAATTTCTCTGCAAAATGTATTTTAAAGCCACAACTTTTCATTTTGTGTTATCTTTTAATTATTAAAAACAATAGTAAAAATGAAAGAGATTTGTTCGTTCAGTTAATTTTTTTGACTTTGACCATTCATAACGCAAAAACGGTTTGACGGATCAATTTGAAAATTTAACGGAATTTATTAATTTTTTAGTAAAACGTAGTAGTAAGATTGTGACCAATAATAAATTGGCAAATCTGAAAAAGAATTACGAGAACAGTACAAAAACTAATTTTCTTGTATTTTTTACAAATTAACAGGAAAGGTAAAAAAATTGTATTCATAATGTCTTAAACGAATCTTTTAAGAATTTAGCTCTAGTTTTGTGGAACGTTCCTATCATTTTATACGTCATCATTATTTGTCGAGATATTGGAGATCAAAGACAAAACAAAACTCACGTATATTCAAAAAAATCGTTGGATAATAAAGAGTTGTGAAAAATGAAAACTGAGTTGCTATTCACTCTCACCAAAACAGGACTATTGATATTTTTTCTAAGAGCATTTCAAATAAAAGGTTTCTTTCAAATAATATTCATTCAAGTTAAAACGTGAATATCACTGATTCGAAGCTGTTCGAGATATTTTTGGGAAAATTAACAAAACATGTTTCTGAAAAATGATGATATTATGTACATATACATTAATATTAAATTGTTTTCACATTTTGCAACAAGAACAACAAATGCTATTATTTATTCAAATTTGCCATGTCTGCTTTTTGACACATAATATTTTTATTTTTCATTTCAAATGTTATAATTACTCAATATCGATGTCAATTTTCATGAATTGATTAATTGTAATTTGTGTGTGTTCGATAAAAAATACTCATAATGTATTGTCAATTCATGTAGATACGAGTACATACATACATACATATAAGTTTAGTTGGCAATCGGCATTTTATTTGAAATGTAATTAAGTGAAAAAAATTGCACAAAAGGGGTGTTTGGTAATGTGAAATTTTCTAGGTACATAATTTGCTGCCAAAACCAATAAATCAACTTTCTCAATGGGCAAAATATTATAAATCTATTCCAATCAATTCCTTTCGGTCAAAAATTATTGTAATTCATTCTTGTTCTTGTAGTTTATTTAACAAAATTATAAAATTAACTTTTGAACTTGATACATATGGACTCGTACTTTAAAAGAAACGGAGGTAAGTGCAAGGGACTTAAAAAAAACCCATGTCAATTCCTCATAACTATAAAATTTCAGTTGATTGAAAATCATTTTGCTATCTCCCACCTAACAAAGTTCATTCATCACAGCAGAACAATTTATCGATTAAAGGGCAAATATTATATTCTAAATTTATTTTCTCATCAATGATTGTATAACTTTATAAAATTTCACAGACTAAACTTTAATGTATCTTAAAATAAACAGGTGTTCTCTAATTTTATAACTAGAAAGGTCTTTGTGCTTAGCTCGTATACAATTTAACAAAATGTTAACCAAAAATAACATTGATGCACCAATTTGTTTGTTTCGTACGTTTTCTACACGCAGGGAATCTATTTCAAGCATTTGTGTTCCTATTTAAAGTTTTAAAAGTGCGAGACATGAGTGTAATTTTATTTCTGGGATCCTTAAATCGAAAGTCGACACGAGATTTATTTTAAGAACTTTAAGAAAAACTGAAAGTGAAAGAGTAAATAGCAATAAAATATGCTTAATTCTATTATAAACATATAAACACCCTTTTTAACTCATTAAATTTCTATATTTAAAATATTAATCCACAGTTAAGTCAAATTCTTGAAATTAGCTGCGTTTCCTGATTTAATTTTAACTTTTTGCATAAACGACCTAATAATCTAGAAAAGATGGGATTAAAAGTGAAAATAATTAATTCATGGAACCGTATGACTGGTATTGACTGAGAATTTCAACTTCATTTCAAAGACCTTTAAAATTAATTTTTTTGACATTTTGAACAGATTGTTTTTGTTGAGTGATTCGTTTAATTTATCGCCAAAAAAGAATTAAGACTTTGCAATGCTTGTTTGTTGGATGAGAAATATTTTATCAACTTATGGTTTTGGAAATGCGAAGTTTTGGGAATGCGAAGAAAGTGGCTCCCACAGTTTTGACTGTTACCTGTACCTCGACCTTAAGCCTAAAATGACTAAGTTTGCTTCAACCTAAGAACTTAATGTTTTTAGGTAGTTTCCTACACACCAAATTGAGTTATTTATCTCGAAAACGATTCGATTTAATTTCTGGTGGGTAAGTAAATAAAATCATGTTATTTTTTTACGATTATCTTATCAGATTTTTAAAAAAATTCAAAAACCCATATTGTCAATGTTTTATTTGAATTTTTGAGTAAGCATTTGACAAATCACATTTTTTTAAATAATTTCTAAAAACTCTTAATACAATGAAGCAAAAATAACTATAATTTAGTCAAAAACGGATCCGCTTTCACAAAATCTGTATTGAAAAGATTTTAATGTGGGTATTTTTTTTCTAAGATTTGGGCGTTATTTCCTTTTTTTTGGGCAATAATTCCTTTTTTGACAAAAATTCCGACTTTGGACAGTAATTCCAATTTTGGGCATTCTTTCCCATAAAATTTTTTTTTTTCTTAAAAACATAGAAATATCTGATAACAATCTGATAACAATTTCTTCAAATTTTTTTAAGGCGTTATTGCCTAAAGCCAAGATTTATAAGCAAGAGCCTCTGAGTATATGGAAGTAAAGTTGATTTTTTGAACCGTAGAAGAAAACGAGGACAAAAACGCATGAATCACTTCAGGATACCTTCAATTAGGGAATCATTTTTTAATAATAGAGCTCCATTTTTTTACGTATCCGAAATTTGGCCTAAGGTTAGGAATTCAGCTAAATAATCCTCTGGTATAACGATTATTATCTTGAACCCATGGTCGCATTTAAAAAATTCAGAAAAATTATCTTTTTCATTAGTTTTTTTCATTGTTTTTTTTACAAGTTCGTTTGATCTTATCATGCATTTTTATTTCACTTTTTTTATTAAAGTTTAACTTATTGAATTGAAATAACATTTTAGCATATTCAAAAAATACAAGTCCCGAAAATGCTTTAGTAGAATAATTGATCTACAATAATACCTATGTTTTAATTAATTTAAATATCCAGGCAGTTAACGGCTTTACCAATCTTATTTTTACCACAACTTTACAACGTTACATGACCCTGCTATTTATTTATTTTTTTGTTATTGTATGTACATCATAAAACCTACATAATATTCTACCTTTAGTTATTTCCAACTATATATGTATGTACATATGTATATAATATACATAACACAATAATGAACAAAGTCTAAACAAAAAAAAAAGTAAACGTATCTAGTACTGGTATGTGGGAACTTATATTTATCCAGCGTGACATTGGCGCTTATTCAAGCAAAACGTCAGTTTTCATTAAGATTTGTTTATTTTTATTTTGTTTTTGTTTTGGTTTAAATTTATCACGGCATTGAACTAATTTATTAAACCACTAATAAAGAAGCTAATTAAAAATATATACTTTTTAAAAAATAAATCAACAAATTTCAGAAAACAAAAAACATCATTTTCTTTTAAATCTCTTCTTTTTTTTACTGTGTTTTGATTTAAATTTTTCATTAAAAAAAGAAATCTCAACACCAATGGATTGAAAAAATCAAAATAAAAAAAAAATCTCAAAATTCATCACACACTCGCAGTGCAAAAATTTAGCAAACAAAAAACAAAAAAAAAAAAAAACTTGTCAGCTTTTCGAAACTTACTCCCAGGGGGTTTGGCTGATGTTTCTCTTGGTCGGAAATTTTGAAAAGCGATTTAAAAACACAAATCACAAGCGAATAAAGAAAATATAGTCTCGATCACTACACGTTATTCACACACTTGGACCCAGACAGACTTTATTCTTACGAGTTTCAAATATTGAAATTCACAAATTTTCAGTCGCAATCCCACTAGCTTAAAAATTAATTAATCGTTCGTGGACAGGAAAAGTCCTAAAAATCAATCTGCCAAAAGTGCATAAACCCCGTGGCGCAATGGTAACGTGTGACAGGTGACAAATAATTAAATATACAGTCTTGCAAAAACTATAAAACAAAACGTTGAACAATATGCCTCAACGCTTGTCACTGAGCATTAGAATCGCGTACTTAGTTATATGCGGGCCCGCAAACTAATTATCCGTGAGATGAACATAAACACGACCAAAGACCGCAATCGAGAGCTAAAACTGTATTACAGCAGTTATGTATAGATATTGTGGCTTCTGGTATTTTTTTAAGTTTTATAATTTGTCTGGCCCCAGAGCCAGAACAACGCTAGAGCACCAAATGACCGATACCGATACACAATCGGACGAGAGGGACGCACGGATTCTCGGAATAAACTCGCCGATGCGGAGGAAGGAATAAAAGCTATCTATTATAGAAAAATTAGAAATCCAAATTAATTGTCTTATAACGCAGCCTAACGAGGAGCACACTGTGAGTGAGATATTTATTCTCGCACTCAGTTTGGGGGTGGTAGATTGTAGATTGTATAGAAATTTCTATGGTGGATCAGATTGTTGGTACATATTGAAAATGGTGGACATAAGCTAGCTATTGTGGCAGATCTGTGATTCGGTGCACCACCGACACAAATTTTTATTTTTGAACGAGCAAAATTTTATTTGACTTGTGTTTGTGCTAATGGCGATGATGATGATTAGGACGCTGATCTTTTAGATTTTTGTTGTTGTTGTTTTTTTTTTTTTGAATTTCACTCCATCATCGATTTTATATTAATATGAGGGAAGCGGTTGATTAATATTAAATTATTGTGAACGATTATTTGAATTGAGTGGGTGTCAAATAGAAATCTATAAATTAATGTACAGAATAATCGGCGCAAATACGATGAAATAGAACCAGTGTTGTTAGGGAAATGAGTTATGGTATTAATTTGGGAACTCAAAATTTTTTTGAAAAGTGTGTTAAATTAACCTCCCAAAGCACCTTTGGAGTTTGTATTGAGGAAAATATATTTCAATTGACAGTACACATATTTAAAGTAATAGCTTCCAAACGTTTTCGAAATCATATACGTCAGAAATGAAGTTTCCAGAAACCTAAATATCAGAATTTAAACAAAAAACCAAGATTGTATGTTATACATATTTTATTAATTTTTTTACTTATGAAATGTAGATTGTAGGTATATAGGTATATCTGGAAACTTAATTTGAGATTTTTGAGAAAGGTTTTTTGTTGAAATTTGTATAGTGGTAGGTACCGTTAATAATGTCTTAATTTCTTTGTATTACTGTCTTAGAGAAGGCTGTACTAAAACTAGTATTCTGGAAAGAATTTATCAGAATTGTCAGTGCAGTTTGCGTGAAATTTTGAAAACGGGTTTTTAAAATTAAATTTTTTTCAAATTATAAAAAAAAGCAGTAAAACTCGTTTTGTACCAAATTTAAAAAATATACATAATATCGAGCAGTTTTTAAAATATTATTTTTTTTTAAATAATTTTATTTTTTTCTTTCAATTTCAGTGTTAAATATTTTTTTTTTTTTTAATCTTAATGTTTTTGCATAAAAATTTTGATTACAATCAGTTGAACCGGTTTTAAGAAAATCATCGTCACACATTTTGGCTTTTTTTCATTCAAAGCCTTGAAAGGGAATTATGTAAGTACTATACTTTGTGTAAAATAGTCTTTAAAAGATAAAAAGTGTTCAAATAAAAGGACACCACTTGGGCTCAAGCTGCATATTTAAACAAAAAACACAAAGCTTCGACTATTTCAGTAGACAATAATGTTTTTGAATGATTTATAATAAAAAGTGCAGTTTGAAACAATTAAGTGTATATTTAAAGCATTGACGTAGTCTTTTTTTTTGCTATGTATGTTAACTATAATTTATAACCTCACTAGTCACTTCATCGACTTCCGGTCTTACAGAAAAGAAAAAGAAATCCAAACGATTTAATGTTATTATTTTTTTTTTCTTGACGAATACCGCGGCAAAATTTGCCTTTACATTGGCACTTTGAACGACCTTAACACACGCAAGTTTATGTCAAAACTAAATTCAAACCACTCACTAAAAAGCCCAATCCCAGTCATAAACAAAAACATTAAAAAAAAAAAAAAACTAAAAAAAATGTACAACCTTAAAGGCAACTGGAAAAAAATAAATAACTAAGAACTAACGAACAAGCCAAAGTCATTCAGAAATAGGTAAATCAAATCAATAGTCTTACGTGTGATTTAGTTATTAGAAAAGAAAAAGTGTTTCAAGTTTTTTTTTTTATTATTTAATAATATTTTATTTGATTTCTTTTAATACAAAAGAAATGGATCAAGTATTTCATAATATTAACCCTTTTCTTAGGCATTTTTTACAAATTGTTTATAATTATTATTTTTTTAAATTTCAACTAGTTTAGAGTTAGATCTATAAATAGTTAACAAGCTTAGATTCTAAATAATTAAATTTCTTTCTTAAATTGTTATTAATTCGTTTGTTTTTTTGGTAATCCGCATCTAAAGTCTAAAAGGCCAATTGAAGGGAAGAGTGTGAGAGTGCTTAAATATTTATTTATTAATTTTATTATTGATCTCAATATTATATGTCTAAATATCACATAACAAGATTTCATCACTTAAATTCTAGATATTCTTTTTTTTTTTGTTTCTATATAATTATTTTTATTATTTCATATGCGTTTTGTTTCTGGAAGATATAATTTTTTGTTTGTATTTTTGTCTACATAAATTGCTTATTTTAATTGATTTAAAGAGGTACACTAAAAAAAGTTTTATTGCGCGATTTAATCCTTTAAACTGTTGAATAACGATAGCCTCGATAGCTATGGTGATGGTGGTCGCTTAGCTTAACGTAGTTGCCCAATAGCTGTTGAGCAATACTGCTGCGGCAAAAGCAGTGCAGATAGTATGTTAGGTATGGTGTTAGAATCGTTGTTAAGATATAAAATAGATGTGGAATGCGTTCGGTTTGACCGAAGGGACACATCCAGTAGCCGCGACGCACTGCATCTCGGGTATGATGGGTGACAAAGGCGCAAATTAGAGCTCCTAGAATGAGACTCGTTTTGAAGTAGTTAAGTGAGGCTGTACAAACGAATAGCACCAACAACATCATCGGAATTGTGCTACAATGAAGGAAAGGGCGTCGCAGAAGATTTGTGGCATCCTACAGCAAAAATGATAAAAAAGTATTGAGATTTGTATTTTTTTTTCTATTTTATTTAATATTAATGTATAATATTTTTTTATGAAGTATGAATGAGGAACATGATAGAATGTTGTGAAAACTGAAAAAACAGTGAAGAAAAATGTGACGCACTCTTAAAAGTTAAAGTTAGTCTTCACTGCAAAAAATAGTCGAAATTCAGTGTCATAAAAAGACGCGAATAGTTTACTCTTTGATAATTTAAGATTTGAAGACCAAAACTATTGTTTTATTTAATATATAAAAAAAACTCTTTACTAATTATCGCATAAGTGTTGCCCTTGTTTTTTACAAGGGCATTTCTGTCCCTGTGAAAACGAAAAGCTGACAACCTGTTGTTTTCATTGAAAATTTTTATCTTAGAATTGAGTTGATAGTACTCTCTACGAACTACGAACGAAACAAGTTTTATAAAAATATGGACTTTCAATATCTCGTTTTTAATGTTTTACCCTTTTTTATTGAAAGTGTATTAAGTACATTTAACAACCGTTACCTTTTTTTGGGTCTTGTCACCTGAATTCTTTAACATGCCTATATGTTTAAATATATTCAATCGCAAACCCTCAAATATCTCGAAATGTGAAAAAAAATGGAACTGTATCATTTTCAAAAACAATGCTTCATATAACTAGGTTTTAAAATAATGTTGTCCGACGTAGACGTATTTATTTTTATTATTTAAAAGAAATGGCTTAATAAATTCAGAAAAACCAAGAAAAATGGATTTTATGCATAGGCATACATTACAAAATATGTTGATTTATTTGAAATAACAAAAACATATTCGGAGTAAAACTACGAAAATTTTATTCATTTGTAATGAGTCATAAGTTATAACGTAACGAGTCAACAAAGTAGAGACATAACACCACTTTGGAGTGGTTCTTCTGCTGACGTGTTTAGTCGAGTTTAAATTGCCTTAGATCGCGTCGCTTGAATGCTGAGCATAGGGCTCATCCATTCCCGAATGGATGAAGTTTTTGGAGCTTAATGTGCCGTTGAGGCCTCGAGATTTATATAAGGTAAGGTATTAATTACCGAGGCAATTCATGGATTTTTGAAAATTAAGATAAAATAACATTATCATTACACTATGATAATAAAGTATGCCCAATCTGAAAATAAAAGGGCAGCTCTTACTCTCTGATACTTCGCACATATTGAGCAAGAACCCTTAATTTCAATTCGTGACTGTTTGTCTTTTTACAATCTTACAGCGAATTTATCTTTATAAAAAAAAAAGAAAAACAAAATGAGTAATCATCTTCAACGAATGGCCAATTAACCCCAAAGATTTTTCACATACAAGTCAAAAGCAGCAACAGGTTGATTATGCAAGTGTGTCACTTCCATAAGTCCTTTTCCTTCCTTTTCTAACAAAGAAAAATCATCCACCTTTCATGAAGGTAGGTACACTTGCTTGTGCATAATTCATCATTTTATGTTGGCACATAATTAACCAGAAAATGACGAGGTCGCTATAATTTAAGTTTCAAAGTTAATTCGAAAAGAAAAAAAAATCGATTTTCCTGATTAACAATTTAAATGAGTATTCCTAGGCTTAATTTAAATAAAGAGAAACGTAACACACACATGCCATGACAAACTGCAACGAAATAGGAAATGACACCAAGATTAAAAAATGTTCTATATTCTTTCAAACTTACCTCCAAATTCCATGACCTAGCCTCCATAAAATGGTCCACATCGATCAGAGAAGAAACCGAGAAACAAATAAATATTAGGAGCCAACCAAATAGATTGCTCGTCCGGTCATAGAATTGCACCACGAATGCAATTCCCGATAGTGCTCCGATGACCGCATGAGTAGCATTGTCCACCAGGGCTCGTAACAATGGATGTTGAGTCAACTCGACGAAGTTGTCCCCCAAGAGACAGGTGATTATGACCAAAGTCGTGAGAACTATTCGCATGTAAACCATTAGATGACAATACATTTGTGACATACGAGAGGAGATGGGAAAAGAGTGAGTTGATGGTTAATAGTTTTCGAGTCACTTGGGGGATATTGTTTGTTGCAATTAACACATAACATACAACAAAAGGCACTTTAATTTAATTGGAATCTGAGCCCAAAACCAGAGGAGAACACACAAAAACACTAAGGGCCAACGAATACGAAACAAAAACCAAGAAGATCGAAATTGAACCAAACCACCAAATGCGGCAGGCAGCACAAAAGTCGTTGTCGTCGTCGCCGTCGTCGGTATTTTACGGCATTATTTTTGTAGTAGAATTTAAATATGAGACCGTGCAATTGGAATGAAAGCCGAATTCTAATTTTATTGATTTTACAGTAAAGCAAATGTTGGTTTGGCTCATAAGATGACTGTGCAAAGGTTTATTGTGAAATCAATTATTTGCACCTGCAAGGTTTTCTTTTAGGTAATAAAGAAAGATAAACAAAAAGCCAGCCAATTTGTAAACAAAGCATTTAGTACATATTTTTGAATTTGAGAAGTTGACATATCAATGAAAGATAGTAGATTGTTGGCATTAGAGTGATGGGTAATCAATTTTATTCGTTGATTTGTTTAAACGATTAATCGCTGGTGTTCAAAAAAATTTATTTTTATATTTTGAAAATTGAAATGCTACTAGTTACCCAAGTTTAGTCGTGTTTTTTCTAAACCCCTAAGAATTGTGACGAAAAAAAAATAACCTGAAAAATTTGCACGTTAAATCCAACAACTCAGAGAACTACCGGGGCTTAGCTTAATCACGGATAGGGATGGACTACAAGTGATAAATGTATACATTTTTTTCAATACTTTGTATGAAAACTTCTTGAACTGCAACTAGCGTTGAACCATGGCAGCTACTCCACCGAAATCTGTGAACAAAAACCATAAACCAAAGCTGAACCAAGATTGTACAAATGACCCTTGGGGTCAGCTTCGATTGTATAAAACGATATTTAGGTTTAAAAACACCATGACAGAAGAAAAATTGAGTTGTCATACAAACTATCGATAACATGTATCTCTACATCCCATCTCTATTCTAAACGCTCCCCTTGGGTTAGTTGTTGTTGCATTAAACAAGCAAATTGTTTAACGTCGTGATAGTTTTTTCGTCGCAATTCCTTGGGGTTATGGTGGATTTACATGTATCTGCATTTGGTTTCAGCAAAAATAAAGGGATGCCAAATAGAGAATTCATACTCGTTAGATAGAGAGAAAAGACAAAAAATGCAGAAGTACTTCATTTCTGCATTATAGGAAATTCGAGAAATGCAGAAGTCGAAATTATAGTGAAGACGAACATGTTCATCTTTATTATAGTAACTTCTTCTGCATTTCGTATTTTTGACATTTACACATTTCCTATAATTTTTTGGCGGGTATGCGAAAAAAAAAACAAAAACATCACACTGGAATCAAATGAAAATTAAATGGATGAGAACGGAGGTAAGTTAAATTTTTTTTTGTTTTTTATAATTTATTTTGTATTTTGTCTTTCAGAACACTGCGTTGAATATCAGTATTTAGAAGAAAATACTGATCAATGTTTTCCAGAAGACAAAATAGGTAAGTCTAAGCGAAAATCATGCAACATTTTCTTAAATATTATTTAAGTCAAAGTATGTATGCTCGTTTTTAATCTTAAAGAAGAGCTTAATACAATCTTTTCCACTTAAATAATGTTCACGTAAATTACTTCTAAAATGCACACAACGATTTATTTATGTGTTGTGGTAATTTACATTTTTTTTTCATTTCTTTTAGAACAATTGATCGAGGCAATAAGATCAAAACCGGCCATTTGGAATATAAGAAACGAAAATTACAAAAATCGTGTTGTGACCAACAACTCATGGGAGGAAGTTCTTTCCGAAATAAGTAAGTTTTTATATTTTATATCATTTTTTGTTTTATTTTTTTTCTTACTGTTGAGCTTAATCTTTTGCAAATCAAATTTATTCTATTGAAAATCGAATAATTTACTCTTAAAGTTTGCTCCGGCATAAATAACTTAAATCTTATTCTTATGGCTTATAGATCAATTTTATTTTCATAATGAAGAGTTTAATTTGCAAAAGTTTGAATTCAGTAGTAAAATACTTTGATTTGTATGTTTAATATTTGTCATTCATTGTTATTTGCTTTTAGATTTGAATAACGAACTAAAAACAAAGGCCCGCAAAAGATGGGATTCCCTAAAAAGCGGATACGGGCGCTCAAAAAATGTTCCCAGTGGCTCAGGGTCGAAACCCAAATACAAATACAGCCACTTATTGTCATTTTTAGATGACACCCGGGAACCGAGATGGTAACTAAGAAATTCGTAGTGCATTTTTTATATTAATACCTATATTATTTTTACTATAGCACAACTTCAATTATGACTTTGGCCGACAGTCCACAGACTAAAATCACCAAAATAAATAAAGAAGGTAAATTGAAAGCATAATACTTAGTATCTATTTAATTATATTATATATTTACTTATAGAAGACTTAAGATACATTCTTTTTTAAAATCCAATATTTCTAATGACGTAGAGATTATTCATAATTTTTTTTTTATTTTTGATTCTAGCAACACCTACAAACTTCCAAGAAGAGGCCCTGGAAATATTAAAAGATATGAATACTTCGAAACCTCAAACCCCAACATCTTTTGCTTCTCTAACTTGTAATCTGATCAAGTTAGACATGGAAACCCTACCACTTCATGAGCAACGGCTATTAAGAAACCGATTGTTTGAAGTTGTCGACGAAGCCGTTAACAGACATCATCGCCGGCCTGGAAACTGATTTATTTATTGACTCAATTATTATTATTATTACTTTTGTTAATATTACTTTTATCATTATTACTATTTTAATTCATTTCATTTTTTATTCATTTATTGTTTCGATTTTTCTGATACATAGTTTATAATTTTCTTATGAATTTAGAAGCTATGGCATCCTTTTCCATCCTCAAATAGAAAGTATGCCAAGAGGAGGCGCATGGCATTCCTTTTCCTGTCGTCGTTTTCCATTTTAAAAATTTTAAAAATTTCACAAAAAATTTTGAAATTTAATTTTTTGAATACAAAATTAAATTTGAAGGAAAACATATGATTTCAACAAGTTATGGCAGTTTATAGGAGACAAAAAAGAGTTACCACCTGTGTATTCTTTCTCACTTTCGGATTTCGACATATATCTGACTCTCTCTACTTTTCTGCATTTTGCAGATGCAGAAACATGTAAATCCAGCTTTAAGAAAATAAAACGACTGAAAATTTTAACGAGAGGCGAACAACGAATACAGAATTCCTCAGTAATATGAACAGACCAAATAAAATAAAACAAAAAACGTTTGTTTTGCGTATTCACTACTGTATCTGTCAAAAGCTATAACTGCGGCGCAAAATTTGAAATCCAAATAAACAAATTGAAAAGTAAAGTTAAATCAGATTTTTTTAAACTTAAAACAAAAGAATGTATTCCAAAATCAAAACCAATAGAATTCCGGTAGAACTACAACAAATCGAAAAGACCAAAGATACACACGGCAAGTCGGACTCTTTTTCCATCCTCCGAATTTAAAAAAAAAAAAACTGTTTTATTTATTTAACCTAGGCATAACTTGCACTTCAAAAGAAGATTCAAACTTCTCAAACTTAATAGCCACAATTCCAGGACCAGATGGATCGCCTTATGCCACTGGAACATTTGAATTAAGTATTACAGTGGGTGAACAATATCCATTTCGTCCGCCGACCTTCAAATTTATAACACAAGTATTTCATCCGAATATCGATACCAGTAAGTGTCTCTTTTTTTATTGTATTTCTCTGTCATGCTCAATTCCATGTTCTTAGGTGGTCAGATTTGTCTTGACCTTTTGAAACTGCCTCCCAGTGGTACCTATAATCCAGCAATCAGATTAGAATCAATTTTGATTTCCATTCAGCTCTTGCTAGCCAATCCGAATCCAGATGATCCCTTGCAAGGTGATGCTGCTGATTTGTACAAAAATAATCTTGAAATGTTTAACCAAAAGGCACGGGAGCATACACTAAGGTACGCAACCAAGCAAAATTCTTTTGCCAAACCTGTCGATGACGAACTTCCAGCGAAGAAGCAGAAGATTAGCTAAATACTTTAATTTATTGTTATTTACGTAAATAAGAGGAATAAATATATATCTCGCAGATTTATTGCAATGGGAATGAAAAGAAATATCTTAACCAAATTACCTAACTTAACAACAAATAAATAAGAATCTAAGATTATTTTAATATAAATTGCCTCTCGTACACACCCACAGGCCCTCCTTCAACTCTTCTAGCCAGTATCTTCAGAAGTACAATCGGAAGAATCATTAGGATTTGCTGACTCAATTGAACACACTCGCTTAATGAGATCATTTTCAACGGGTTTTCCATTTTCGACGGCCTCATCCATCTGAACGTATTCGACAGTCGTATCCTTGGATTTCTTTTCCGACACTGGTTTTGTCTGCTTTGGTAATTCGACAACACTCGAAGCATCTTCGTCGTCCTCTGCCTCTTCGGCTAGACTATTCCGCTGCGGTTGGGCTTCGACATAAGCCGTTGGATATTGTGTACTCAATTTAGTTTTAATTATTCGAATTTTCTTAAAAATGTAATCCAAGTCTTTTTTCATTTCATTCAGTAGTTTAACGTGTTTCTTGAAATCATCGCCTGCTAATTTGAGGCGACTTTGGCTGAGGGCATTGCAATTGAGTAGCATTTCGTTGGTTTTTTCAAAGCGTTGTAGCCTTGGATGGGGATTAGGAAACATTTTTAAACTAAAATTTACAATTTTTTGCATTAGTATTAACTTACATTTGTTTTTGAGCTCTTATCATACTCTCTACGTCTCCCTGATTCACCAAACCAGCTAGGCCTTGCACGAAGACCTCTGAGGCAGTGTAGTTTTGAAAGCATTCTATGCTGAATTCACTTTCGGGAGTGCCATGGGGTCCTGGACCTCCGATGCGTCTCGATTGCATCGAACTGCTCATTTCGGAATTCATGATAATTTTTGTTAATTGTTACGTGGACTGCGATTGATTTTGTCAAGGTGTCTTTTGTTTATGTTAATATACACTCAGAAGATTACGAATGAAAACAAAAAATAATGAATTAATTAGAAGTGTAGTTTTTCTTGTTAGCCTATATGTCAAAATGACGTTTGGAATTTCGGGAATAAAAATTTCCAGTGGAATGATAAGGATTAGTTTGCATGCAATGGATTCTGAAATCGATGTTAGGCCCAACCTACATCTATCATTATTCGCGTTCAAGTATAGGCCAACGCAACCGAGGCGAAACTCTCTTGACGATAAGGCAACGGATTGTTATTGTTGTTTAATTGCGGTACCCGAATCTTTCACATTAGTATGGGGAAGCCTTAAAGTTATTCTTATTCTATATGGACTTCTAGTCAGTTCTCATTGTCATGCAAAACTCAAATCAAGTCATCTCCAAAGTGGTCTCACAATACAAATTAGGAAATTCCGTTTGACAGCTCATTGTTCTTATCTCTTTCTGTCTCAGAGAAATTTCAAATGTGGAATTGTTTTGGAATGGAGATTATTTGGTAGCTAATTTAGAAATAATGAGCGAAATTACCTCATCTGGCATAATGAAAACAGGATATTAGCTCGCTTCAGAGCTTTTTAATTAGACAAGTGTTAGAACTGTCAAAATATCCACCTGCTTGATTTCTCAGTTTTATTTTGAAGTTGATATAAAAAAAATTAAAACACAAATAAAAAATAAAGGTAAAATTACACTGGATGAAACTGCACTTCAACAACAAAACCCATTTTGGGTTTGCTTTGTCCACAAATTAATTTAAAAATGGGTGATCAGCGATTATGTTTATACATGATCAGCCGTATTTAATAGAATTCACTAAAACACCTCTGAACAGGTGAATAGTCACGAAGTGTGTAAGCGCTTATTAAGCCTCTATTCAACGTTGCATAAATCCATATTTAAAAAAAACATTTTCTGGTCCAATGCCTTCGTGTCAGATAAAGTACCAAAAAGAGAAATCTATTACATTATGCCTCAACGCGTTTAGCTTAAAATACCTCTATTTAAAGTTACATAACCTTTATAAATAAATGACTTTTAGAGCCATTGTAAATTTACGCAGCCTCTATGTGGCGTTTATAAATACGACTGTATATTTATATACTAGTTTGTCAATGGATTCTATGAAAACTTAAAAAGGAAATAATAAAAAAAAATATTTAAAAAATCTTATCTACATTATTTTTACCTGGCAGCTTCTGCCCTGCGAAAAATTCTACATTGGATATTGGAATTTTGTTTCTGGAAATCACCATTTTGTTTTTGTATTTGTAACGTTAAAATCTGTCATTCAGTGCTGTGAAAAAGAAAACTGGCTTGTGTCAAACAAAAAGAAGCAAAAAAAAAGAGCAGCAAACCAAAAAGAAAGCTTTTCAAGTGAAATTTCTCAACAATTTTTTTTTGTTATAGTCTTCACAAATTTCGAAGAAAGAAAAAAACAAATTGCTTGCAATCGTGTTAAAAATTCAAAAGAATTTCCAAACAAATCAAAAATGGCACAAAACATTAGCCCGGACCATACTCATTCATCGAATTTAAAACATAATGACGACTCGGTTACAATAAAAGATAATCACGCAGTCAGCAAGAGGTATTAACAAAAAAAAAAAAGAACAGGGGTTGAATATTTTTGTAAAAAAAACCATGAGTGTACTCAACTTGTACACTTACTTATATACACAAAATAATTGTTTTTTTTCTCTTTGCGCTAATTCCATGCAGGCTACAAAAGGAACTTATGAATCTTATGATGTCGGCCGAGAAGGGCATATCCGCCTTTCCCGACGGCGAAAACATCTTCAAATGGATTGGCACCATAACGGGCGCGGACACAACCGTTTATAGCGGGCAAAAGTATCGCCTGTCGTTAGAATTCCCAAACTCCTATCCATATGCACCACCCGTAGTGAAATTCCTCACTCCGTGCTACCATCCCAATGTGGATCTTTCCGGATCCATCTGCCTCGACATTCTCAAGGACAAATGGTCGGCCCTATACGATGTGCGGACTATTCTCCTTTCCATTCAATCGCTGCTCGGCGAGCCGAACAACGATAGTCCCCTCAACGCCCAAGCCTCGATGATGTGGACAAACCAAGTGGAATATAAAAAGTATTTGGACTCGTTCTATGAGAAGCACAAAGATACATAATTCAAGCGGCTATTCCCTGCCCCAATCCGCCACCACCTTAACTATAGCAAAATATTCCCACAATACAAATATTTATATATATTATTTTTTAGGGTTTTCATTTTAAATTCGATTGTGTGTATGTACATCCCGGCCCGGGCGCCGCTTCAATGGAAATATAATATTTTTAGTTATTGTTAATTCTCTCGATCTGATTTCGGCGCGGTTCGAGACACGCAGATTGAGATCGAGGGTTTTTGTCTAACATCATTTTATTTTTTATCTTTGTCATTTTTTTTTTCTTTATTCATAACATTCATCTAAGTGTGTTGTTTTATAAGCTATTCGAAGCAAAATTCTCTAAAAAAAAATTGTCGAAAAATATTTTGCTAACTGCCTACTTTGCGAAAATGTTTAGCAAACATGTTTTTTTTTAAATTCATTTATTCTGTTTTTATTTCTATTTTTATTTAAGAAAACGTGAAATGCGTTCATAATTTTATGGATTTTTCTGTTTTTTTTTTAAGTCTTAATTAATTTACCTTTACTGAATCATCCAAACCAAACACAAGAAGAAGCAAAAGTTAAAAGAAAAAATTAGATTTAAAATAAATAAAACATTGGAAATTATGGTTGACAAAATATAGAAAGTGAAAAACCATAAAAAAATTTAAATTGTAAAAAAATAATGCAACAAATAAATTTTAAGTTAAATAAAGATGCGTGATGTATTTTTATTTTTATGAATCTCTCAACTCTCACCATAGGTGAAAGAAAGGCTAGGCTCTAAACTGCAGTGGTTCTTCCAGGGCAATCGAAAGCTAGTAGACCTAGTAAAAAATGGGTGGTATTTTCCTAGTTTCAAAAGCGATTCTGGGATTAATTGGCAATAGCTTGATAATTCTGGAAATTTGCATAGAAAAGCTTCAGCCGTCCTACACGAGATTAACCTATGTTGAATAAATTTAAGGGTTACTTAGATCGAAGACTCTTAAGTCAAGATCAATAATATCAGAAGAAGTGTTTTCCTCCGACAAACTTTTGTTGAAAATGTTATCTTAAATATGAGGGGTAGCTTTGTATATGAAAACTATAGTACTATCATGGCGAGTTTTTTTTAGGGTTGCAGAGGTCCTGGTGGTGGCGCTGCAAAATGTGAGGTGTAAAATTCGATTTTGGGAGTCTTTAAGCGTCAAAAATTGGTGGTAGGAGCAAGAAGAGACTATTTTTTGGATAATTGCATCCAAAAAATATCAATAAATATCATTTAAAACCTCCATAAGCTCTCCGCAAAAAAAAAAGAGTAAGGGTTGCATAGGTAAATTAGATGTCGCCCCATTCGACTTCCACCATGATAGTACTATAGTTTTCATATACAAAGGGGGTAGTTTCAATTTCCCACCTTTTTGTGGCTGAACAAAGGTCTGCTATTCAAATTTCGTAATGCAATATGGAAAAAATTGTGAGGACAAAAAGGCAAAATTTGTAGCACATTGCATAAGGTAGGGCAAAAGTCTAGGTCCCTGAGCTTGGATCAAAATAAGAAATAAACAGTAAGAGTCTATTTAGGAAGGTGGGTCAAGTGCCAGAAAAAAAAAAATACAAACAAAAATATATTAAAAAAACAAAGAAAACAACTAAATTTTTAAATTTGAACCTCCATTCTTCAATTTTCTATTTACATAAATGTAGTTTAAATATGAATGTACTCTTCTACATCATTGTTTCGGGGCTTGACGAGCCAAACAGAAAAGATCGTGTAGAAAAAACTACTTCATTAGTAGATTTAGAAAAATAATAGACGTCTTCGATTGACGCCAACATACATATTTCTTTCAAATTGTTACATTTTGGTTTCTTCCAAATTTATATATGCCTTTTGTCTTTTCCCTATGGCGGACAGTATAATTAAAAAAAATTAACGGTTAAATTTAGCAGAATAGTACTTAACAACATTCAATAAGTAATAGAAACGATAGTTTATACTAAGAAAAAAAAAATAACCGTAACAGCAACAAAACAGTTATTTACCTTTTTTAAAAGAATCAGAATCGTTCTTAGAAAATTGGTTTCCAGAAAATTGGAAACTTCGACCTTAATCTGTTAATCTTTCATTAACCTCAAGAAAAGTTCACGCAAATAACCTAACGAATAAATTTTTATAAAAAAGGATTAGACGAACGCTATTTTTAGACATTCGCAAAAAGACCGAAACGACGAGGGTCTAATTAATTTTTTGAGGAGACATACGCAGTCTGGGTCGTGTTTTCATTAAAGAAAATAATTAAATATCTACATATCTGTAAATATTATTTTTAGCTTCTAGAATAAAATGATTCATATTACTTTAAAAAAAAGGCATGAAAACACTAATTTCGGGCTGCATTTAAACGTAGCTGCTATATAAAATGTAAAGTACAACAAATGACCTTCAATACATAAACAATTTTGAAGTGGGCCAAAGTCACCATAGTCCTGTACTGCAACCTCTTTAATTGCCGCCAGAATTTATTAAGCCAAATAAAGCATTACAATTACAATTAAATGAGTGTATGATTTGAAGTAGAAAATGGTGTCATTTTTTTTTTAATTATCCACAGCTATCATTTCCATTTTGAAATTTTGTTTTCTTGTTGAAAAACTTGAGTTGATAATCCAGACACTCTTGACTGAGCTGACAAATTCTTTCACTTCTGCGGAACACAGGAGCAAGTGCATTTTATTCCTAACAACTTTAAATGTATTAGAGGCTGAATGAACTGGGATCATGTGATTTTAACGAAGATTAAAAAAAAATTAGGGGAAAATTCGAAATAAAAATATTTAAAAAATTGTACTGAGTTTTTTCAAAACTTTATTAATTATAAAATTATATTTCATTGAACAGTTTAGCCCGGAACTCATTTTTTTCGTCTGGTGTTAATAACTAATCTTCAATTTTTGTAAGAATCCACTGCGGGAAGCTTTAGCAACCTATTCTACCGTTTTTATTGGTGCACACTTAATTAAACCCAACTTAAAACGAACAGAATATGTAGAGACCAGCAGTTTTATTATTTTACATTATATTTCCAAAAGACAAAACAAGATCCTTTTTTTTTAGAATATAATTTGATATTTATATTGTTTGGGTACTTTAGATATAATTACTCTTCCATCATAACTTAGAGATGCAAATATCCATGGATCTACATTGCTCCATTCCACACAATACACAGAGTCTTCATGCTGGTCAAAAGTTTGCAATAATCCATCGGAAAGCAACTTTTTTGGTTCACCATCCTCTTCGGTAGTTTCTGAACTCACTGAACCAGCGCAAGTCAATAGTACCTTGCAGTCACTGCTGCTGGATAAAAGCAACTGATCATGGAATGTATTAAATCTCACATTCCATACCCAGTGTGAATGGTCACTACGCACAAAGACTGGTTCGCGTGCCATTCGCGTATCCCAGATTTTCAGAAATCCATCATCACCACCTGTTAGGATGTGGCATTGTTTGTTTGGATTACAATCCACGTCACGTACCAATTGTCCATGGGCGTCCTCAATGGACCAAGCACAGTGATTGGTGTCGCGGATGTCATAAGATCGAATGGCACAGTCATGAAGGGCAATGAATTGATTGCCTTGGTGATGCTGTGACCACTTGCCAGTTGTGAACTTTGGCGAGTTCTTCGATGTAATCTCTGCAACGCATCGTGACTTTACTTGACTTCGATCAAAGATTACGATTTTGCCATCGACTACGGTAGCAAGAATGTTTTCGTCAGTGGGATGAAATTCAGTTGTTTTTACATCAGTTCCAAATTCCTGAGCATTTCAAAATTGACTAACTAAATGAGACGTTTGTACAAAACGGTTGTCACTTACGACTTACCTCAGTTGGTAGAATCTCAACTTTTTCATATGGTAAAAACTCTGAATCTAGATCTTTTTCATCGAGATTCTCTGGAATGGTTAGAACGGCGGAATGTGTTATGACTTGGGCACCCTTTTGAAAACTATAGCAAGAGAGCAACGAACGTGCATTGTGGGGACTGCTGTTCAGTTTCCATACTTCACCAAGTGGATGAGCAAATATCTAAAAATTCTACAATATGTACTAATTATGCTTTCGAATGGGTTTTATTTTCGTACCTTGGCTCTTATCGATGACTTCTCTTCATTGTACTCAAGAAGATGAAGTTGGTTGTTTGGTTTTAGGGATTGGGTGGCAATGAAGAACCTGACTTCATTTGATTCTCCATATTGGGGAGTGAGAGCTCTGGCCTATTAATTTTAATATGATTTAATGATTAGTTCTTTTCTAAAAGAATAGTTTACCTTACTTGAAATTCAAGTCCATAAATAAGACCATTGCTGTCATCCATTATTTTATGTTTAATCGAGTAATGGATTTATCATGAAAATAAATGCAAAATCGAAAAAAAAATGAAAACAAATATAGCATGCGTTCACAGTAGGAGAAAAATTCAACCTGTTCGATTTTTTGAAAGACTACAAAATCCGTGTTCACAACTTGGCAATAGGCGCGTTTGAGGGATGTACCGAGAAGGCGATTACTTAAAAACTACTAAATAAAAGTATTTTCACCATTATTAATTTTTCATAATAATTTATGCAGCAAAGGGTTGAGGAGATGGTTGATAAAAAAAAAAAATGACACAGTATACAAACGTCAAAGTTCTCACTTCGGCACAACGACAGCTTCGAAATGTTTTTTTTTATAGCTTTTCATAATTATCAAAAGAAATTTTCCGCTTGCTCGTTATTGCCGTGGAGCCCTGTGAAGAAGGAACAACAAACCTAAAGATATGAACTTCGAAGACATTTCCATTAATTAAGAAGCAGAAAGATAAGAAGCTTTGTCGTAAAAGACGAATCTTCCATTGACTAAAATTAATTAAGAATGTGAAATTCTTGCAGATTCTTGCAAGGCTTAAGAAATCCTAGACTTTGGAAACTCAAGACCAGGGGCATCACGAATTGACTCACACGAGTGCAACATGTGTCACAAGAAATGTATTCAACCTTTTGCACCTAAAAAGCATAAAAAGGAGCATCTAAAAAATAAAGCTGTGCTATAAGTTGAATTTAACCATGAATTGGAATAAAGTTACATTAAAACAAAATACGAATTTCAATAAATAATACCTAGGTATCTGGGATCTGAGATCTTACAAAAGCTCAATGTTATCATTTCTGTAATAAAATGAACTAGTCAGTGGTTGAAATTCTAAAATTTGTTTAATTATGAAAATACGTCGCCATTAAGTCAGTTAAAAAGGGAAATACAGAAAATTGTATTCATGCGGGTATTCAGATGAGGGTATTCAGGGAAGCTCGTAAAGTCGTCGTAAACGTAGTAAAAATATTAAATCTGGGCAGGGCACCTAAGGTGTCCGTTTCTTTTTTTGGATCGTTAAATCACTTTTTGGGTGCACTTACCCGATGACGCAATTCCGTTTAAGGTATGATCAGTCGCCAGGCCAGTCTATAAAAACACATTTTCTCAAAACAAAAAAATTATTAAACTTTCAGGGAACGACCAAGTGGAGATGTTTTTGAACCCTGAGAATTTATTTTTGGTCAAGAGGTTTTATGAAAAAAAAATTGTTCTAAAAAAAATTCTTTTGAGAAAATTAAACATTTTTATCAAAATTCAAAAATCAAATAAACCGTTTTTGAGAAAATCCAAAACCAAAGAACCATCGCATACCAAATTTTGAAAAGAAGTAATTAAATAAATATTACTGAATTTTTTCTTTCAAAATGCCATCCTTCCCGTTCACTGGCGAAACAGAATGCGATGCAGCAGTAGATGAACCTGGAATGAACTTATCAAAACAGCGCTCAGATGAAAATTGGATCAACTCAATCTAAGTTCTCAAACTTTCAAAATAAAACTACATTTTTGTTCAATATGTAATAATTTCTGTTTGTGTATTATTTCGCAATATACATAATTTTAAATTTAATTACGCTTTTTTTAATAAGTTATATTTTATAATAATTCAATTTTATTTTTATAAAACATCATTCTTATAATGTAATGTATATAATTTTCAATTATCTGGTAAGTTAATATTTTTACTAACTTGCCAATTAGATGATTTTTCAATTCCCCATATATCCAGCAAGTTTGTTTTGTTGTATTTTTCCTAAAAACTAAATAAATTTAGAAGTTCAAAACTTTATAATTAATCAAAATATGTACTTATTTTAATCCTACATGTTTTAGTTGTTGTTGTTTTAAATCCTTTTTTTTTGGTTCAGTTAATATGTATATAATAATTTCACAATATTATTTTATGTTTTGTTTTTTAAATTGGTTTTTATGATTATTTCTTGTTATTTTTACTAATAAGGGTCGGTTTTTGTTTGTTCGATTTTAAGAGTTTAAAACACTTAAAATATAATTTATATTATACTTTTTTTAATTTTATGATATTATTTTTTAAATGTAGTGTTTGCTCTTCTCTACTTTCTCTATTTCCTTTTGGGTGTTTTTTGTTTTTTGATTTTATTAATAATAATTTTAGTTTTTTGTATGACTAATTTTCAACATTGCCATGACGAAATTCATCGCATTTATTTGCGCTTTGCCGTTCTTAACTACATTTTATGCTCGTATATATATATATATTTATTTTGTTTTATACACAATAGTATGGGTTATACAAAATTAAAATAGATTATATATTTATATATAACTTAACATTAATTTTTCTAGTCCCTAAACAAATTTCATAATTAAGACGTACGCTCTTTATTGGTAGGTAATTATTAATATTTCATAAATATCGGATAGATTTTTATTTTCACACACGACTATAATATACTAAATTGTTTTTGTTTGTTTGTTCTTAATTTAAATATTGTATGTATTGATTAATGAATTAAATTATATTAATTTATACATAAACTAATGGAATTTATATATTAAAATATATTATTGCAATTCTAAAATATTAAATGATTTTACATTTTAAACTTATGTCAATTTAAACAATTTTGTTGTATTTTTTGTTTCATGATGATTTTTTTCATGGTATTATTTTGGTTGTTCTTTTGTTTTAATTGTTAAATTTAAGGCAACTTCTTAAAGGCATCTGTTCAATATTTTATTTTTTTTTTTTTTAAGTTTAAAGTGACATTATTTTGTGTTTATTAATTTTTGTTTTTGTAGATACAATTAAAAGGAAAAGCAATTTATATTTCTTTTTATATTCTAGAAATCAGTTTATTTTTATATATTACATACATACATCCACATACTTAAGTATATAAGGATATGCCTTAATAAAATAAATAGTACAAAATATCCAAAATTACTTACATACATACATACATTCATTTATACAAATTGGCTTTCATTTCTATGATTCAGTTTGGATCTCTTTTATTTTTTTTTAAAGTTATTATATATTTTTATTCAATCAGACTTAACTTGGATCGAGTTTTCTTGTGATTTTATTTGTTATTTTCTATTATAATACATAAATTCAGCCCTATATTATTCCATTCCATTATTTATTTATTTTTTAAAGACTTTTAAATAATATTCACATATAAAACGTTCATCTTCTTAGATTCTGTTAAGGAGAATTACAAAAAAAAAATTATTAAAAAAAAATAAAACTGCAGTTTTTGTTTGAATAGGTGAGGTTGCCTGAAGAGTTCATTTTTAATTTATGCAAATTGCAAATGCTAATACATTTTTAAGATTACATACTTTAGTTATGAGACGCTAGACAACAAAACATTTATAACAAACAAAGCACACAGAAGATTTTTTCAGTAAAGACAAAACGATTCTAACTTCAAAGGAAATATTTTGTGGGAGGATATAGTTTTATGGAGTGACTAACTCAAAGAAACTACATAAGATGCTATTGCATCCAGCTCGAGTCACAGTATTGAGGAGTTCAGTAAGTTGCACTGTCAGTTCATCAATAATACCACCGAGTTTGACCGCCTAGAACTTTGCCTTGGTCAATAGCTTAACAATCAGTGACGATGAATCAGGAGGTTAGCAACATTCGTTACTTGAATTTTACTACCGCTATCGAAACCAGCACTACGCCTCGGAGATTGGCGTACAATTTTATTAATTCATTGATAACAAAGGGTTATCTGATTTTTTCAGCACATTAAATTTAATATTCATAATTTTTCCAAAAGCAAAAATATTACATTTGGTAATTGAAAAATTAACCAGATTACAAGATCACAATATGAAAATGAAGAAGTTTCAATACTACAAACATTTTAAGCAATTTTAAAGAATAAACAAAGATCCAGGAAAACTTTTGATTTATTCGTTGGGTTTGTAATTTTACATTCTGTTGTTTTCTACAGTTAAACAAAACAAAAGACTTAAGAAGAAAATACCCTTTTTACGAAACCGGTTCTAATAGTACCTAACTATATAATATGTATGTATTACAATTTATATTTATGTTTTTTTTTTAATTTTTTTTTAATACATAATTGGTTTAGTTTTGATCATCCTAAATTACAAAATAACAATTTTTACTAATATAATGAAATATTTTGTTTTTCTGTGTATTTTATAAAAAAGTAGTTTCTCTCTTATTATAAGCTTAATTTTTATTTTTTAAAACTTAGAAATAATGATGAAAATTTTACTTGACTATTGCATCCTTTTTTTTATTATATATGTATAAATTTTATATTAATTCATCCATAATATTTTAATTGTTTTGTATTTTTGTGGTTGCTTATTTTCTGTTTTTAATTTGTCTACAAAAATATTTTTTTGGTTTGTCTATTTTATTTTATAGTTTTTTTTTTTATATTTATCTGAATTAAAATTTGTATATGCATATATAAATGAGTGGGAGTATTTTGATATTGAATATTTAATTATTCTATCATTTTTTGTTGTTTAAATTAGGTTGTTTTTTTGTATTATGATTGCTTAAATAGTAGTTATTTAGTTTTATATGTATTAAAATTTCTTATTGGAAGATAATATTATTTTAAACTAAAATTTGTTTATTTTATTTGTATTCTTTTTATTTTTTTTTTGTTTAATGAGCACATTTATTTTTGTTTGTATATTTGTAAATAAACTGTTATTCTGCAAGTAAAACGATAACATTAAAGAGAAGTTTAGAATAATTTACATTTTTAAATATTTTATCTACAATATAATTCTTACACACATAATCGTAGGTGGTTAAAATTTAAAGTATGAACAAAAAAAAAATTTTGTTTTTTGTATTGCTTTTCCGTTTTTTCTTTTAGTTAGTTGCTGTTTATTATTATTAAAATATTTTTAAAAAAAATTTATAATTGATGCAAAATGTTCTACTCATCGGTTTTTATTTTATTTTGTAAGGTAAGGCGTAAGAAGTTTGAGTTTTTATTTTTACTTACCTTCTTTTCATTCTTTTTCGTGAATCAAGTAATCCCCAAATGTCATATAAAGAGCTTCATTTCCATACATTTCTGCTTTAAGGTTGGACTGGCTAGTGTTAAACCCCGGATCCTAATTTTCTGAAGTGACACGATGAATTTTATGTGAATTTTTACATGTATTCAATTTATTTTTATCAGTAAATTGAATCTGCAAACTGTCATTATGCCCAAAATTATGTTATTCGTTATTTATATTTATTATATTTGGCTCGTACTTTTTTCATTTCAATATTAGGATCTATCGAATTTTGTTTCCCTTGGAATTTTGAATTCCCAACAAATTTTTCCACCTATCGTGAATCTTCCAGGTAATAATTTTCTGCGAAAAAAATCCTATGAAATGACCAATAAACTTCGAAGAAAACTTTTCGATTGTCATTTACGTTCCCAACAGGAACATTACCCATTAATTTAAATTTCCTACAAAGCTGCCGTTTATTTATTTTAGCAAGCCTAATCTGGAAGTCACCTTAAAATAAATGCAGCTAAGCCTTGACTCAATGCACATAAGTTGTCAGAAAAGCAAAAGCTGCTTTCGAAATTCTATACTAGGCAATGAAAACCAAAGTAGCTTTCTTAGGAATGATAGTAATTCCTGGAAGATGAAATTAGTTCAAGTTTTCGAGAAAATGATTTTTTAATTTTTTTTTTACAAATAAGTTTTAAAAATAGAGTTGAAATTTTTCTAATCTGTGCTTAGTTAACCCATTTAGTTATCTTGAAAGTTTCATTTACTGTGGTAGCGTTCTTCCATCACAGGGATATATTAATGGGAGCACCAATTGTCCATCAAGAAAAAATAAATAGTTCCAGAAATTTTCAATTTTCAAAAAATCTAAAAACACAAAACTTAGATAGTTTCTTAGCATTTGACTTAAAATATTTTTTTGTAGATAATTTTTTCTTTCATTCTTTAGTATTTAAAAATCAAATTTTAGAAAACTTAAAGTTAAAATAATTTCATTAAAAAAGAATATAAATTTGAACACAATATAGAACATAATATTTTCTTTTGTATTATCGTTATTTTTAAATAATTATTTTTCTATTTTCAGTCTTTTTTTAAATTGCCCTTTGAGTAAAAATTAGCTAAATAGTTTATGATACTTTTTTACTGTTGCCCAATGTTATTTAAAGAGTATCTTGGGCCAACCAAATTTTTAAATCCTGAATTCCATATACGATAGACATAAAATATTATTTATTTTAGCAAAAGAAAAGCCAATCGAGGGATTGATTTTTGGTACGAAATACAGAGTAGGGCCCTGACACAAATCGTTGGAGTCATAAAAATAAACCTACGGTGGAATCCATACGGTAAGCGGTTAATTTGTGACAGTACACATGTTTTATGATAACTTTCAATTATTAAAAATCAATATCTGATTTCACCTATACTTTGATGCCACGAGGGTCTAACATGAGAAGATCATTTTCATATCTTTTACTGAATAATCGACCGAAAAATCGAACCTAAAAATATGGCGCGCAGATTTTGTTGAGGCCATATAGCCCCGATGAGCCTTAGAGAAAGTTAAGAAATAAGTTACATTTGAAAGGATAACATAAAAGTGCAATGTAGACGGCAAACAATTCACGCCGACTATTTGTTTACAATATAATGTATGTATACTTTGATTAAAACTATTTGTGCAGAATCTCAAAAATATAAAAGAACCAAACGAATTTGTTTTATATTTTGTTGTTTACCTTTTTTACCATTTATTAAAACCATGGCTTTGATTAAAAAAAAATAATAAGATTTAAGGAGTATAACAATAATTAAACATTGGAGTTTTAGAAAACATTGATTTTTTCAATTCAGTACATATAGCAAAAACGATAACATGCAACGAATTAACTTCACTCTCACCTAAAGAAACTTTAACACTTTGCATCAAAAAGTAACTAAAGCACCGAATAATAAAAAAAAATAAAGAAGAAAACTTAATTATTTTCAACACAAATAAAATTGTTTCAAGTTTAATATTTCATAAAATGTTTTATAAAGTATTCTATGGATACTTTTGAAATGTTTGATTCATTTAACTTAAAGGAAAAAAATTGGTTATAAATAATTAAAAAATGAAGAAAAAGAACTATATTTAACAGTAGATTTGTATTATTTTTTTTTAGTTTAAAACTTTTGTTTTTTTTTTTTTTGATTGTTTTTATATACAATGGATTTTGGATATAATTTTTAAAATATGTATACAGATTTCTTTATAAATCAACAAAAAAAATTGGCCCGATATTATTTAAAAATGGAGATTTATGTTTATATCCTTTTTGAAAAGAAAAAAAAAAACAACTTAGAAAAAAACCATAACACTTGAAAAGAGAAATATGTAATGAAATATAACTACTTAAGGCTAGAATTTGGACATCCGGATTAAAATTCGAATATGAGCTTCGAAATAACTCCGGAATTCCTTTGATTCTTTTAATTATTATTTTATCATTATTATAATAACTATTTCTATTATTATTGGTTTGCCACAACAATATAGTAATTCTAAGTACCATTAGTTCGTTATTTGGAGACAATAGTGTGTTGCGGTTGGGTTGGTATTGGTATTGGTGGTGGCAGCATGCTGTACATATTCGTTCTTTCGAACGATCCGGGATGGCGATGATCAGCATTCCGGCTAATGTTGATCATTCGAAGACGAATCGCTGCCGCTGTGAGCGCGTCATCATCGCTGAGGGTTTTCTTGTAGCAGCTTCTTTTTTGATTTTAGGTACTTTTGGTGGTGATGGCGGTTTGGGGAATAGTCCGCTACTTTCCTCATTTTCATCCGCCGACGGTTCTTCTTCTAATGCCTTGTATTTTCGATCAATATCGAAATGCTTTAGCTGACATTGGTTGGAGTATATCAATGCGTTTAGCATTTTCCAATATTTACGTCGAATTAAAATCTCACAGAGCTTATCTTTGCCATCTGCTACAAAGCCATTCAGTTCTTCACCATCGGAATCATCACGTTTGAATTCGTCAAATCTTTGATTCAGCACATTGACAATTGATGGTTTATTGCAATTACGACGTGTTCGGCGGCGGCGAGGTGCTGATTTTCTTGTCTTTGTTGTATTTCGTGTAGTTTTACTAGGGCTTTTAAATAGTTTTGTGGTGCTTTCTTCTTCGAGTGGCAGGATTACATCGTTGTTATTGTTGGCAGGTGTGTTTACTTGGTCATTTTCTGATTTAACTAAAACATCACAGCTTCCAAGACCCTCCAGATGAGGAGTATGAAGTTGATCAGCGGAAGTATTATCCTGATCAGAGCTCTTACTTCGTCCAAGGCCGCTGGTCGTATCACCCTCACTTTCATTGCATCCATTACTCCGTTGTATGCTTTGGTTTGATTCCGAACCATGTACAGAACATATCGATGAGGTTTTGCTCCACCTTTTGGCATCATCTGTTGCAATTTCGGTGGCGACTTCTTCATCTTCTTCCTCCTCCTCAACGTCTTCATTTTCAACCAAGACAACTTCCTCCTCATCATCCTCTTCAATTTCATCCGCTTGAACGCCATTGGTGCTATGTTTTTTCGTCATCCACGAATGCTTCAGCACTTCGCCAACTGTTAGGCGCTTTGAATTCTCTATTTGCATACACGATGTCACTAAGTTTCGGAATTCCAACGACGTTGCCAGCCATCGAGGATTTTTCGTCGTCCACATATCACCGTTGAGTATTCGTTCCTGGATCACAGCCTCGTTTGTTGTTCGGTCATTTTTGCCATGACGAAATGGTGCATGACCAATGACCATTGTGTAGAGCGTTGCTCCAAGCGACCAAATGTCGAATGCTTTTGAATATATTGCAATATCGGGAGAGCGTAGTGCTTCTGGTGGGGCATAATCCAGAGTGTAACGTGGAGTGTCCTTCCAAACAAGTCCACGGCTATTGTAGCTGAAATTACAAAATAGAGTTTTTTTTTCTAATATCTGATATAAAAAAGACGAAAATTTACTCACCTTGCAGATCCAAAATCAATAAGTTTTATTGATCGCATTTGTGGATCGCTATATACAACATTCTCTGGCTTAAGGTCACCGTGAATAAAATTTTTCGAATGAATGTGTCGCACAGCTTCGCTTATTCGTTGAAACACAGCGCATGCATTGCTTTCTGAAAGTCCATCTTCTTCATCAATATGATGAAACAATTCACAGCCGCTAACAAACTCAGTAATAAGAACTATGTTTGAGCCTGACCGATATGTATTGATATAATCGAGTATACCCGGATGACCCCGACACGCAATCAGAGCATCTACTTCGGCTGGTCGATATTTAGCTAATGGTATAACCTTAGCTGAATAGTTTTTCTTGTTCTTTGGATGCGAGGCAATGTAACAGGTACCAAAACTTCCACTTGAATAATTACATTGATCCAACTTGAAGTCAGTTAATGGTGGTGGATTCTAAAAGAAGATATTTTTTTTAAATATTTTTATCAGGAACAGCTTTGATTAAAAACTACCTTTAAAGGCGGATTGCAGAACTCTTCTTCGATAAGTTGTCTACTATTAGATGTCTTCTTTTGCAAGTGCTGAGGTGCTACATAGGAATATCCTGAAAATTAGAAAAAAAAAAAATAAGCAAAGTATTAAACAATTTAAATAGTCTAATCACCTCTGAACAGTCTATTGGTATTTGGAGGAACTGGCGCCGGTGAATCAACAACAGAAAGTTTTGTGAATTCTTCACTAAAATTTCCAGTATCGTCCTCACAAGTGATTCTCGGTTTAAATGGAGCTTTTCTTCGTTTTCGCTTCAGATCCTGCCAATTGATTCCATTGAAAAAGGGATGTCTTTTGATTTCATCAGCATTTTTGTTGTTGCCTCCTTTAAAATAAAACAATAAAATCCAAGTTTGAAACTTTCGATAGTAAAAAAAAAAGAAAAACATTTCAATAAATTCAATTCTTACTCACCCAATCTTTTCTTTGGATCTTTGTGAAGCATTTTCAGAATGAAATCCTTAACAATTTCACCCAAACTTGAAGGCAGTGGAGGATCGCTTTTTTGTATTCTTCGTGAGATATCATTTTGTGTGTTACGCTGTTCAACCACAGTGAACGGTGATGCACCAGTTAGTAATTCATAAGTTAGAACACCAACAGACCACCAATCAACAGCGAGATCATGACCAGCTGGACAAGGACGAATTATTTCTGAAAAAAGAAGTAATAATTTTAAAACAAAATCTCTGCGTGACAAAATTAAATATAAAATATTTACCAGGTGCCATATATTCTAATGTGCCACAAAAACTGTGCGCTCTTTGATTTGAATCCGGTTTGAAAATCTTCGACAATCCAAAATCTGCTAGAACAATATGACCATTGCCATCAAGTAGAATATTCTCTAGCTTAATGTCTCTATAGATAATTCCCAGTTTGTGTAAATGTTCCAAAGCTAAAATAACTTCGGCAATGTAAATGCGAACATCATCTTCGGGGAAATGCTCTGATTTGTACAAGTGTGTAAATAATTCACCACCATTGACATAGTCTAAAAAAAAGAAGAAACAAAATGTATAATGGTTTGATATTTTGAAAAATTACAAGATAATTAACTTACCTAAGATCAAATAAAGTTTGGAGTCTGTTTGAAAGGCATAATGCATTCCCACAAGAAACGGACTTTGTTGAATTGCTTCTAGGACCTTAAAATATTAAAAATAAAGAAAGTTAAAAAAATTTAAATGTGAATTAATTCAGAAATAAATTTTTGTTCCGATGATAGAGATATACCACAGTAAAAATTCGTGAGCAGAATTACAAGCTTGTTGCCAAATTATATAAAAAGAATTGCAGTTCGATACAAAGTTATTATATCGTTGCTTGAGAATTACAAACTCATAATGGAAATTTTAATACAGACATTTTGAAATCTTTATATGCATGGTTTTTCGTTAAACAAACCATTTGGTCTGGGCTAGTAGCGCAACAATCAGTCACGAGGAAAACAAATCTCTTATTTTTGAATGTATTTAATAGTGCTGGAATCCACAGTGGCAAAAGAGAATTTTTCAGGTTTGTTTTGCGCAAGAAGGACAACCTAGATAAATTGGTATCTATTATCAAGTTCTGCATAATGAAAGACTTGGTAATGGATTAATTCGATGGAATTTAAGACCACACCTCAAATATTTGGACTTCGGAGACGACGTTTTCTTGCTCTCTCTTCTTCTTGAAATGAATAAAATCATTGAATTAAAGATCATTATGGCAAAAAAATTAACCAGTCTAGAAAATTTCTCATGTGTTCAAATAGATATTTGTGGATAGCCAGTTGAGAAGTTAGAAAATTTTCAATATCTTGAAAATATTCTTTCCTGGTTTTGGAACCGAGCTAGATATTAACAGTCGAATTAGGAAAGCAAAGGCTTCTTTCGGAATGCTGTCGAAAATATGGAGAAACATTTTCTATAAGCTAAGGCACCAAGCTACGACACATTCACTGTCACTAGAAAGCTGCAAACGTTCGTAAATATGTAGACGAAACATCTTGATTTTCAAAACCAAACATATTATCTAAAATGAAGAGCTTCATAGGCGAACAGTGGGTGATTTGACCATATGCTTAAAAAAAGGTAACGAGTGCACCGGAAGTAAAGCGGCGCATTTGAACCGCCCTACCAGAATAATTATGTGTTATGAATAACTTCTTACAAAAACTAAAAATTTATGTAGGTTAATAGAGAAAATTTCAAATTGATCAAAGAACTTTATTTTTACGTAACTTTATTTTATTTTCATCCATATGAAATTCTACTTTAAAATTGGAAATTTCCCTTTCTTAAGTTCCTTTCACTTAAATTCCTCAATTCAAAAAAAAAAAAAATAATCACGATCTCTCATTTATTCTGATTTGATCACATTTTATTCGCCACCGGCATGCATATGCTTGACCTATTTTCAAAAGGTAAAGCAACAAAATGTTAAGGAATTACACCATATACAACAACAATACAAAAAAGCGAAATCAGCTTAAATAAAAAAAAAAATAACAAAAATAAAAACAAAACTTAACAAGCAGAAAATCCATTCACACAATTAAACAAATTATTTTTCTCTTAGTCAGCCAAGTTATTTGCTTTGCTTTAAAAATGCAACTTTAACATCAACAAAATTAATTAAATAATTTTATTTTAATATACATTGGTTGAAACAAAAAAAAATGTGAAAGTTGTGAGCAACGAAAAATATTTTTAATCCACTTCAAATAATATTAATAAAAAAAAAAATATGATTTGATATAAAAAGTTAAAAAAAAAAATCAAGAATAGACTAAAAGCGACGAGACAAAAAATAATATATACTTTCACTCATATTATGGATGTTTCGACCAATTGGCGGCTGTAAATGGAATTTTCCCAAGTCAAAAAGAAAGGTATTATATATTTATGTTTTTTTTTGGTATCAACCAAGTTGGTTGCCAACGGGGTACTTGAATTTGACCTAATTGTGTTTTTTTTTTTGTATACAATCACGAAAATGTTGCTGGTGTTTTTTTTTTTTTGTTAACTTTCTTTGTTTGCTAACCGAAGCCGATGAGAGTATTTATTGTGTGCTATCTATTAAATCAAAAAAAAAAAAAAAAACAACTTGTTGCTTAATTTCATTTTCAGAGGTAGGTATATGATAATGAGCAAAATGAGAGAAGAGAGACATAAGCTTTTTGATAAAACTAATGAAAACTATTTTTGTCTATTTCCGTTAGTCGAATTGTTATTTTTTTTTTATTTAATAACTTAAAGCGAATTAAAAATGTATGAAGTCATAATTTTCATGCAATGCTTCAATTCAAGTTTGTGAATAATTAGTTGAACTTGAAAGATGACAACTATGCAAATACAACTGGTGTTTAAGTTGAGAAAAATTAGTTCAAGGCTTTACTTTAACTTGGATTATTTAATGTAAGCTGAATAGAAAAGTTACTTAGTAGGAAGTATCGTTTATACATTTTTTTATTAATTTTTAGAAACTAGACAAAAAATCGGTTTTATTTTCTGTAGTCTTAAATTGGCTAGGATACTGATCTTTTTTAAGAGTTGGAAGTAAAATTAATTATTATTACATTAAATTAGCTGGGAATAAATAAAATACACCGTTGTGTTGTGGCACAAGACCTTCATTATAGAATCCGACTTTATAATAAAAATTTTATGAAAGGACGAAAGTACTAAAAGATAATAAAAAAAATGTACGACTGGGTCGAACGTTGCTGCTCCTATGTGCGATCAAATCGTTTTTTAAAGTTCGAGTTATTAGTTAAATGTTTTAAATCTTCAAATTGCGTCAACTGATAACATGGATGGAAGTAGGGTCCATTTCCCCTCGGTGAGATGTACAAAAAATAAAAAAATATAAAAATTGAGATGAAAGATGGAGTTTTGGATTTAAAAACACATACAGCTTTGTATATAAATTCTATAATAGTACTCTCATCAGCACGTTCCACACAGCTTTGTTGTGTGGTGGTTTGAGGGCGCACTTGTTTATGAACAGAAACAGGAACCAAAAAATTAGTTAGGTGTGTGATCGCTTGGGGGAAGACGTGTGCCGATGAGAGTACTATAGATTGCATATACAATGCATACGGTCAAATTTTGGCATTAAAGGACTGTTTGGTAAAGTGAAAAACTCAACCTTACAAAATTTGTTGAGAATTTCAACTGAGCAAATAGAAATAATTTCGCAGTAAACACATCTAATACATTATTTAATGTTTTTCAGTACAACAAAAAAAATGTTACTTTTTGACGTTTATAAGTGTTTTTCTTATGTTTTCTAAAAGGATCCGCATTCTGAAATCTGTTTAACTTAAGTACATTTAAGAATATCATCGTTTTGACAAGTTTTTCTGCTGTTGTTACTTTATTTGTACATATACATACAAAAAACAACTCCCTGAAGCTTAACCAACCCCATGTGACAAAACCTGTTGATTGCACCCGACTTTCTCGCGCAATTGGACATTTTTAATCAAATGAATAAATATACACAAATGTGTATACAAAAATATTTAAAAATAGATACAACAAAAAAAAAAAAAGCGAAAGCGAAAACATTAACGTATTTTACCTCTTATATGGAATCACTATTACCATGCACAAACAGAGAGCAAAAGAAAATTGCACAAAAACAAATAACAACAACAAATAAAGTGTGAAAACACGAATTCACCTTGTGCGCAGTAAAAGGTTAATAACGATAGAAATAAGCTATCGAAACAAAAAGAAAGAAAAAAAAAAAAACAAGGTGCCAAGGAAAAGTTGTTGTTGTACTTGATGTGGTTGGAGTTGGATAGTTAGTTTACGTTTTTTTTTTTGCAAAATGTTTTGCAATAAAATAAAAGATGTCGCCATAGATATTCATCTCTGTTGTGGTTGGAATCAAAACAAAAAACTCAGAAAATAAATCTGGAAGTAGGCATAAAGAAAACAAACAGTGGGAGGCAAAAACCTATAGAACAAAAAATGCATGGATACAAACAGATCCAGTTTTGTTAAAGTACCGGTTCATTAGAAAAAGGGGATGTTGAAAATAAATTGCAGATTTTTATGCTGTACGGCTTTGTCATTGACGTAGCCAATGACTTGCAACAAAGTTAGGTATGCAAAGCATGTAATATGATTGATGATTGAAAGACTTAAATAAATAAAACAATGACTTCAATGTAATGCCACCAAGTGTAAGAGTACACTCTAGATGTGTAGCTATATATCAAGGTTTAAGTTCTTTTAAGGCCTTACTTTACTTTTCTACCGGACCGAGATGTAAGTAGATTGATCCTAAAATTTCTTCAAATATTTAAGATTTCGTTGATCTAGTAGAACATTTGAAATTAGTCATGTTAAATCTTCGTAGAACAATAGCTTGAATAGTCGAACAGACCTTTTATCGCTCTGAACACATTCACTCGAAACTCCTTTGAAAAAAAAAAATTTCTGTCCCACTTCCACTTTTTAATGGGCTTTTTCATTCGTAAAATAAATCAATTTATTTTTGATCTGAATATGTCGAAACTTCGATTTTCCCCTTTTTAGTTCGATTTAGAAAGATATTGGCTTGCAAGGTATCGTTTCATTAAGGCAGAATACCATCTACAAGGTATTAATGAACCCAATCAGACATGAGTCAAAATACTATAGTTGTTCTATGGTGATTTGAGCTATTTTGGTCCAATTATGAGATATTATGATTCTGGATTTTTTCTTAATGGGTAATATTTCGTCAAAAGATAAACTTTTTTTCTGAAAGTGTTTTCTGAATGAATTTTTAAATAATAGAAACATAAAAATATTATCAGGAAAAAAAAAATTCAACCTACGAGTAATTTAAATGTTAAATGGTTATCTCAAATTTCGAGTTTCTAAGCTGCATGTTTTTGTTGTCTTTTCTTTCAAACAAAAAAAAAAAATATTTTTTATTTCATTGTCATTTTATTAAATAGGTAGATAGATACGGTTTCTATTTTAATCGCTGATACTCAAGCACATTTCAACAAATTTATTGGAATAGCATTTTCAGAAAATCTATTTTTAATTTTCTATCTCTAGACACAATTCTATCGTATAGATACACAAATAGTCGAAATTAACAAAAGGTAGGTATTCATTTAGAGTATTTATATTCTGAAATAAACACACAGTGTTTTTTTTTATAAGATACACATAAGGAGAATCTTTCGAGGCTGTTAACCTCTTCCAGAGCGTTTGACATTCTTTGACTTTCGAATATATTCTTATTATGATCTTCTAAAAACAAAAAAAAAAACAAAAAAAAAAAAAAACAAAAAAAAACGCATATATTGTTCAGCGCACGTCAGAAGAATTTTTGTTCCTAGCATTGATAAGTGGACTCAAAAGCAATTCAAACTTTAAAATAAAATCAAAATGTGCAACTGAAATTGTTAAGCCAAGTTGTTTGTTTTTTTTTTTTCCTCTAAGGAAAATCCGAAAACCTGCCCTCATGATTACAATTTGTACCTCAATTCCAATACAAAAAGTACTGCACCGTTGAGGTTGACAGAAACAAGTAAAAGGAACAAATTATTTCATGACCTATATTTTTCGGTGCCATTGATTCAACATTGGATTTCTGTCCAATTACGCGACAGAATCACCAAATATACACACCGAATTTAACAAAAAAAAAAAAAAGTTGAATTGCCATTCCTATCTATTTTTAAATTTTGTAGAGCGTGTTGTAGAGTTATGCATCATGGGCAACAGTGCTGTGTCAATTTTTTTTTCATCTAATTCGTCTTTGGTATGAAACACCTATTAGATATAAGCTCTCAAACTGAATTTTCTCCATCATTTATGGTATGTTTACATTTAAACCATTTAAATCAAAAATAATCTCTGTCAAGTCATATACAAAAAATAAAAATGTTGGCAGATATTGATAATTTTTGAAAGTAAACAAACACACCTATCTTCTCCGCATGAAAAAAGTTGAACAAATATAATACTCTCGAAGAACCTTTCAAAATAAAATTTTTGCTTTTGGGACAGATGTTTTAATTTGTTGTCAACTGAAAAAAAGATTCGAATTTGTAATTCATCTATCTAATTTTGACATAAATTCACAATGAATGTGTTCAGCAAACATTCAGCAAACTATATCTTTCTATGTGGATGCGAATTTTTCGTTGTCTTCTTTCTTTCTAATTTAAAATTTGAGCAACAAAGTCAATTGAATTTCCGGAAGTTCTCCCTAACTTCCAAAAACTTTGCCTAATGGTAGTCTGCCAAAAAAAAGTGTTTCAATTTGAAAAATTTATATATATTTTGAATAGATTAAAATACCTACTAGATTTATCTACTCAACTACTTCCCCACATCAAAGTAAAAACGCCCAATGTTTGTGAAAACTTCTGACGCATGAGAACTTCAAAATTGTCGAATGAATGCGTCTAGCACTGTGATATAAAGGTTAGTTTGATTTGTTAATTTATTTGAGTATTTAAGAAATTTGTTAATGTCGATAGTTGAGAATAAAGACCTTTTTTTTACACAGCACTGTAAGTACTTGATTGATAAAAATTATAATGGTTTAGTTAATACCAACACAAATTCTATATGTATCTGCGGGCACGCAGGTATTTGTTTTGTAATAAAGCAACAGAAACAAAAAAAAAAAAAACAGACACTCCTGAGTCTGAATCGCATAAGAATAATAAAATTTAATTTCTCTCAACAGTCTCATAATATATAGAAAAGTATGGTTGATATCAAGGGGAAGGACAGGAAGAAGCAGTTGTTGGAAGACTAAAAAAAAAACAAAAAAAATATATACAAAATAAGTACAGTAAACAACATGTCGTGGCCTTCTTATCACATCAAGTGTGTAATGATCACCGAACCGCTACATCAAATAGTTTTCAGTTTGTATAAATTATTTAAAACACACAAGTAAAAAGTCAGTAGATGTTCGCTGGTAGTCTCTCTTAATCTGTATCAGAAGAAGAAGACGAAAAAAATAAATAAATAAACAGAAATAAGAAGAAAAGAAGATACAAGAAATAATTCTTTAAAATAAAACATTATACAAAAATGCAAACAGAAGCAGCGATAACGAGGAAACGCACGCGCATGCATTAAGTTTTGTGGGCTTATTTCATCTTATCTCTGTCGCTAACTTTAATATTCATAGCTATGCCGGTTTCGGAGGAACATTTTATAATTGCCAGCTGGTCAAGATTCTTAGCTTGTTTTTGTTGGGTTTGTTTACCTGTTTATGTATTGTTTTGCTTAAATTGATGGCTGGAGAAATATGCTTCCAAGTTGTGTGAGTTTCCACGCATTGAGAACTTTTAATTGACCCTTTTTTTTAGGGTGCTGACCTTTACAGTCGAAAAGATAGTTCAGTCGGTAGACTTTCTTGCAAAACTATATGGATGTTTACTTAATTTTATTATTGAAATTGATAAGTGACTTGTGTCTCTTTATATATCCACGACATGGGCATTGGGCAGGTGCAAAAATTCTGTTTAGGTGGCCATTTTGTGTTTTTATTCAAATATTTCACTGCTTCTTCTTAAAGTGTGGCTGCTTCCCACGTTGTTTTTAAGTGGCAAAAACGAGACTGTATCCATCAGAACGTGAAAATATGTTTCACCGAGAACTCTTTCACCTAGCTCTCTTTCGTTTCAGACGGTCTTGGGTATAGTCTATGCGCGTTCTTATTGAGAATAGATCAGTTG
This sequence comes from Syrphus vitripennis, assembly GCA_958431115.1. Classification (NCBI taxonomy): domain Eukaryota; kingdom Metazoa; phylum Arthropoda; class Insecta; order Diptera; family Syrphidae; genus Syrphus; species Syrphus vitripennis. Next base: position 22,054,695 of record OY288110.1, read on the forward strand.
AGACCTCCTTAGGTTAGGTAAAGAAGGTGTGCTTTTTTAAAGTCTCAATTGCTCAATGGTTTACATATTAAATGCATCAACTACTAATAAACTATCCACAAAAAAAAACGCGATTTCGAGCTAAATGTTATTGAAAACTCGTAATGCGTCCATATTACACAATTGGTTTGGGAAAACATTACAATGTATTAATATTTGCATTAAAATGGTCGAATATGAAAGAAACATAGAAATGAGAATTCATATATATTTCAGGGAAAAGGAAACAACACGGAGACTATTTCTCAGAGCTTTACTACAGCTTGGACAGAGAAACCGTGTTTTTATACTTGTTATTGACAGTTTGTATGAAAACACTATTTACTCATATGAAAACACTATTTACTCACAAGATGGCGTTGTTTAGCCTAGCCTATTTTGGGTTTAAAAAACGCACATACATATATTCTGTTTCGGTCTGAGAGAGAGTCGACATTACATTCCATTAAATTCGACAAGTTTCAAGTGGTGATCATCGGTCAATTTCTGATTTTAAGAAACTTTAGGGTATTCAGCAAATTCTTGATCCAGTGATAAAAGTTTGGCTCTTTCAAGTTCGTTATTGACTAATTTATCTGCCATTTCATTATACCCGAGTTCCATGGAGTGGATAACTGCGTTTGGTAGTTTTTCTTATTTTGTATCCGACAATTTATAAATATTTGGGCCTAAGCTGTTAGATTCAAATCTTTAACCCATCGATCTCTTCAGATTAGCTGTGGTTCAACGCTGGTTTAGGTAAGTACTTTGTACTTGGTTCTTTTCACTTGAATATTTTTACTTGGACGATTAACCATATTTGATCCAAATTTTGGAACGGTAATTTTGTGATCTCAGCTTAAACAACAACAACTCAACGCCTCACAACTTTTCGGAGAGGTTTATAGATTGTTCTTCATTTGATTTTCGAGTTTTAAAAATACCCTTATTATTTCAGAATTTTTTAGTTTGACCAAAGATGGCACGAGGCAGCTCGTGGTTGTGGGATATTTTTTACTGTCCGAGTTTCATGAAATGAAATTATGAAATATACAATATATATTAATATAAATAAACAATATATCCTATTGAAATATGGAATCAGCTAATAGTAACTTTTTTTTATTTCTTTAAAGTGAAACTGACATATACATACAGTTTCATTTCTGTCAAAAGACAAAAGGGTTTTGCAGTGAATGCGTTCAGCACTGCATGTGTCATTTGATTGAAATATTGAAACAATTTTTTTTTTTAATGTTATTTTCTCAGTATTTCTTTGACAGAAATTGCCAGTTAACGAAGTTAACAAATAAAAGAATTACAAGAGTTTCCATTGCATTAAAGGTGAACTGCATCGAGCTTTTACTTATGCAAAAGATCTTTAATTTTATATTTCCATTGAACTGTAAATTTCACTTGAACTCCCTAAATTCCACTTCAACTATATTCTCGCTATAAAAAAAAACAACAGACATAATAATGAAGAAGAAAAAATCTTATATACATTTTTCTTTGGGTGACTTACTCATGCGCTCATTTTGATTTACGACAATGACTATGTTTGCTCGATGACGAACGACAACGTCGAACGAAATCTTTCTCATTATATTCATCAGGTGGTAGTGTGGTACCTATTTCTCTTTGTTTATTTTTTAACAAACAAAAAAAAAGAATCAACCATCAGCCAGCAGCAGTAGCGGTGTAGACCATCAAGATGGTAGATGGTACACGTTAATACCGGTACATTCTAACGGGATTTATAAATATCTCAACCGGAATTTCCAGACACGAACGAAACCACACCAGCCAACTTTTGAGTGAATGAAGAAAACAGAAAAAGTGCCAGAAAAGAAAAGATGGATGAACAACAACATGAACAACATTGAAAACGCAAGATTGCTATACTATGTAAAATGTTGATGGTATAGGTACTCTTGTACGTCTTTTACTGCGTATAGTCGGTTGGTTGGTAGAACCTTATCTTCCTTCCCATACGTGCCATGCTATGATGAAGAATAAACATTCAAAAGAAGCGCTTTACTAGCACAACAAAATTCTCTTTAAGCCAAATATGTGGGTCGGAGTTGTTACCAAAAATAGAACTCTTTTTAAGAAATTCGTATGCGCGATGAAAGACAAGTCAAGAAACCGGGATTTCAGCGTGTCTATGGATTGTTTGTTTGTGTGGAAACACCAGTTTAAACCACGTTCAAATACATTAAGTGAACATACTTATTTTGTTGGATGTATGTAATAAAAAGTAATAATAAAAAAAATTATGTATAACCTGAGTTGGGTTAATATTTTCATGGGCTTTCGTTGGACTGTTTTATTATTGTCGAAGATTAATGTTTTCGAAATGAATTGTGAGAACGGGAAAAATATAAATCTGATATGAATTTGTTGGATTATTCTTTTAACCGGAAATATAATATATTTAATATTATGATAATTGGTTAAAATTATAAGGAGTTTTAAGTTGAGTTAAAAAAAAGTTTTCAGCTTTAAGCTTTTAAATGCTATTTCTAAGCTAATTCAAGATATTTAAAGCAAATAGGAAGCACTAGATGTGGATAGGTTAAGCTTTCAAAAATTTGACTTTTAATTCAACTTTGATAAAAATCTGGACTTAATGCAGTAGATATTTGGATGTAAACGAACAGAGGCAAATTTTTTCTAAAAATAAGGACATAAATGACATTTTGACTTTTGCCGCCATATTACAGTCTTATACGGTATTCACACCAAGCCGAAAACACGGTTTTCGCCAAAACATCGGTTTTCGATGAAAACCTAATCGAAAACACAAGTTTTCGCATACATTTTTTGTAGCTTCAGGTTTTCATAAACTACATGTTTTATATAAAACCGGTCGAAAACGTGTGGAAACTCGTAGATGAACTAAATCAAACACACCTATGGAATGTTCAGCGCCCAAAAATCCACAAGAAAGAAATTGATGGAATGCTTTCAAAAGAAATTAAAAACAGCTGACTGTCGAGTTTTTAATTTGTTTTCTTGATAAACTTTTTGTGGTAAGTAAGTTCTTTCTTCTGATTCTCATGTAAGAGTTTTCAGATAAGAAAAAGAAGTTTAACAAAATATTCATGTTTTCTTCAATTTTCTTTTTATGTATATAAATTAGTTTAATTTGTTTAGCATTCATTTATTGTTGCAAATATGTGAACACAAATAAGTTTTTAAATTTTCAATACAAAATTTGACAGTAGTGTTGTCAAAAAATTGAAATGTCAAACGAAAACATGTAATATGCAGTGTGAACGCATTTCGTGTTTTCGAAAACTTTTAGCTGAAAACCGCGTTTTGAGTTTGGTGTGAAAAGGCTATTAGATCAAAATTAGCTTATAATCAAAAAACTAATCTGCATTAATTTAGCCTGATTTTTTTTTTATAATATTCACTCTAATACATGAATTCAATCCAAATGTCTTAATTTAATCCAAATGTGAAATTTGCGAAACGTCAAATATCTCATATGACATTAGATCTGTTTGGAAAAATTGTTCTTTCAGAATTTTCTCCAAAAATCCATAAGAAAAAAGTGTACTTTTAATTTTTTTGAGGTAACGGAATCATTTTTTTTTAGTGTGCGCCATCAGGTAATGCGATACCTGATGACAGAAATAAGAACTGAGTAACGCCTACACTCGCCAACAACCTATAATTTATTTCATAAGACACTTCGACATTTAAAAATGTCAAAAAAAATATGTTTATTTTTCTTTGAACGAACTGTCAACGTGTATTTAGGTGGAGTTTTTGAAAAAATAGTTTAAAATTAAGATTCATTATTGTACGTTATACTTTTAAGTAGGAAAAAAATAAAATTATACTTCTTTACAATCCATTAAGAACAATTTTATTTCTCCTTTAAAATCCCATCATCTCACTCTTAAGCAGTCATAATAATAATCGACATTCATTGCTTTTTGATTTAATAAATTGATGGCTTTGAACTTAAATAGTATACAACTTTCCTCTTAAGGGATGGCTTGATAAGTCTTTCTCTTGCAAATATCCGCTTTTAGCTTTTTGCATTCAAGCTCACACAAATACAAAGTCGCTATGAGTACATAAAATGTCAAAGTTCATATTAAGATTATTGACTACTCCTTTCGATGATGAAAAAGGAGATTTGTAATCAAATGTTTAAAAGAGAATGTTAAAGATTAATGATTTTCCAATAGAGATTTATTTTTTTGACATGGATGACAACTTCCTAGAGAAATTGCAGAACTCCTTTACAATTACTTTATCGAAGAGAGGGAGAAAAAAAAACAAACAATAATTATTCTATTTGCAGACAGTATAGTACTCTATAACAGTATATACTATGTAACTTGGTCATGGGGAGAGAGAGAGGTATGATTTATATCAATATTTAAAAGCCGCAATACTATACACTCACTTGTCGTTCAGTCGTTGTGTGTTCGGCTGTTTTCTTCTTTTGCACGACTGTTGCTTTCCTCAGCACTTTCATTGCATATAGTTTCCTGTGGTCGTGGCCACCTTTTTTGCGAACCAAAAATACTTTGCCGTATGCTGCAGCACATCATCGGAAAATGGAAATGAAAAAAAAAATTAAATATTGTTTTGTGTTTTCAATAAAAAAAAAAAAAAAATACATACCTCCTGTCCCTAGGACCCGGATTAATTGAAAGTGGGTGAGGTTTACTTTTTCATCTTCGCTTGCTGTACCTGAAATTATACATAAGAAAACATTAAGTATTAAGTAGCTATTTTGGTAAAAAAAAAAAAATTGATTGAAAAATTGACGGAGAAAGGAGAAGTGAAGTTATTTAATTGTATAGTGTCATATTGACAAATAGTGAACAAATTTATTTATTATATTCGAAAGCAATCGTTTTTGAAGCCATTGTTTTTGAAGTCAATCAAAACAATTTCTCTACATCAACAACTAAACGAATATTTGTCATTCCAATAAACCTAAAATATTCCATTCATACAAATAAGGTCTGTTCGTTAAATTGCTAAAGCTAGTAATGGGAAGTTTTGTGGATAACATTTCCCACTTAATTTTTTCCATCGTAGAAAATGGTGAACCTGATTTGTAGACAAATTCGAGCCTACGAGGAACAGTAGAAAATTGTTGGCTTTTCCAATTTTTAGAAGATGAAAAAAATGACTTGAGAAATTTTATTATAACATCCAAGTCCTCTGTTCGTTAACTTCCAAAAACTAACAATTTCTAATAATTTTAGTCCGAATATCAGAGCACTTTATTTACTAGGCTATTACTTTATTTGATAGGCTATTCATGCCAAACCAAAATTGTTATGACCAGATAATTTATTCATATAAAATTAGTGGAAAGCTTGTTGATTTTCAAAAATAAACTAATCAAACACACCTTATGAAAAGTTCAGCTCCAATCAAAAGGCAAAATATAAAAAGATGGGATGCTTGCAAAGGAAATTAAAGGCAGCTGACTTCATGCTGTTTCTTTTTCCTTGAAGTCGTCATGAATTCTCATTTGTACCCATTTTTTTTACATATAACTTTGGCTTGAAACCTTAAAATTGTCTGTAAGTTTGATCTAAAAACGTAATAATGAAACATGATTTTGATTTTGAAATATGAACTTTAATAACATATTTAAGGATTTTTAATCGTTCATTCAGAAGCTTTTTTGTATTTTCTGGATTTATGCAATTTTAAATACCTACATACATAATAAAATAAAAAACAATATATTTTGTTTAAACTACACAAAATTTTGTCCCAAGACTGTTTGAACTCAAAGATTTCACTTTGATTGGAACACATATTTTAAGAAAAAGAACGAAGTAAACATCTTAACTTCACCTAGAAACATCCTTAAGAAGAGCTCACTCATGCTTCATTGTTTGTTTTAACATAGCTTTTCTTCTTTTATTTAGTCCTAATACTTGAGTGATTTTACTTTACTAGATGCTTCAGTTCCCATTAGGTTCCATTATATGCGTACAAGTGTTTCCTATAATACCTATGTACCTACAAAAAAATCAAAGTGGGTCAATAGTTGCAGTGCTTCAAACACATTACAAAAACAAAACAACAACCTCATATACCTATTAAAAAAATGTGGCTTCATCCTTAATGTAAATCATCAACATCAACATCGTATAAGAATTTAAATACACCAAACCAATTCATCCACATGTTGATTTTCTTCTTCATAACAGAACAAAAATGTACATAAATGAAGTACATTTTATAAAAACTATTTAAAAAAAAAAAAACAACGAACTGTCATCTCATTCACCACAAAAATGTCTTTAAATTTTATATTTTATATTCACCACACACACTTCTAATGACGTTAATTTTCGAAATGCAAGAATTCAATTTTTCTCATTATATGTAGATAGGTAGACATTTCTTAAGTTTCTTTTGTTGACATTCTAAAAATAGATGAGAATCACGAGGAATAATATAGAAAAAAAATTGATTTTTTTTTTCTTTTTCTTCGTCTATATTCGTCATTCTATATTCAGAACTCGTGTGTGGGGATTTGGGGCCTTAGCAGCAGCATAAGAAGAAGAAGAAGCACCACATAAAACAAAAAATAAAAACTGCATGCCATCAGACACTCGAATTCAAAAAATATCATGTGGGGCAATAATAAATTTAGACGCTACGGCTACACAATATCGAGTTCGCTGCGATATAGTTTTTTTTTATGTTTAAAAGATGTTTTTCAACTAACAGTACTTGATCGAACACACATGTGCACTAAAATGGCATCAGTAGGAAATAAAGACATACATATGTGTGTGGGGGCTCGATTCTCAGCTAAAAGTATTTATCTATTTTGTTTGTTTGTTTAACAAAAGCGGAAGAAGGTAGCAACACTATTAAATGTTTTTCTTTTTTAATTCGGACTTTTGCAAAAAAAAAAAATAAGTAGGATTTTTTTTTTATTTATTTAAATTACTATTGCTGGGTATTTATGTCGACATCGTGAGTTTTTTTTTATTTTTTTTGCTTTGAATTTGGGTCAAGTGAAAAAAATGGAATCCCAAATATAATACAAAAAAAAATATATTTCTTTGGTGGAAATAACCATGACTAGTTGAAAAGGTAACTTACAAAATATAGGTAGGTAGTACACTTACATATTTATTAAAGGAATAAAAAAGAAGTGGCAAAAATATTTTCTATATAATTAAATGGGCGGCAGAATGTCATAATTGAGGACTAGGTTCGTGATTTTTCGGTACTTTGATAACAACGTCATTATAATAAACAGATTTTTAAGAAAATTCGATTTCGTATACCTACCAAATATCTAGATCGGAGGCAATGCCAACTTTTATCAAAAATTCAATATAACCCTCTCTCGAATTTTAAAAATTGTAATCTAAATAGGATTTCAATTTGTTATTGGCATCGTTGTCAACTTAATGGAAGTTACTATTTGTGTTCACAAAGACAGACTTAACATTGGCCGCGTTCACATTGCGCTGAGATATGCTATCTCCAGATACTCGAGTATCCGTACATGTTTGTGAACGACTAAAACCGGATAGGTTAATTTAGCTGTTTGATTTGAATTCAAGTCAGCTGCTTTTGACATTTCTCTTCAGATAGCTGAATATTCGAGAATTTTTTAGATCGGTTGAGATTTATATTTTGAGAACAGATGTTTTATAATCAGCTGTTTTTTCTCAAGAGATTACAACAACACAAACCAATCTGGATTGCTTTAGATAACTTTGTGAACGTGGCCATTCAGTGCCCAATGATGAAAACATACACATATTTTGAAGCATTCAGTCCCCAATCAAACGTCAACAAAAAACCTAGCCGGGAACTATCAAAAGATATTAACTTTAATACTGGAACACAATAGACGCTACTCAGGAACGTGCGGCTCTTAGTTCTTTGGGAATTAAAAAAAAAATAGAAATAATTTCTTATTCATACAAAACACAGTCAAAGAAGTGGAATGTCATTTAATTCAACTTGATTTTTTTTTGTACTTCTAAAAGTGTCGCGTTTCTACGCCACCGCTTAAGAAGCTGTCCTTTGGGCTTATCGCGAATTTGTGTTTGTTCTTTACTTTTAAGATTTGAAGGACTGCAAACTCAATTCAAGTTCGGGAAATATGGTTAATTTTTCTACGATTGCACCGTCCAACAACCTAAAACTTTCTTCTGTGGCTGTCATTTAAGAACTTGGGAAACCCATTTTTTCCCCGGAATCCTTTTTTATTGCAGTATTATAGGACAGTTAATATCATTCACACACGAGTGGATTCAAATTATTCATACACATGTATGTATGTATGTAAATTGTACAGTACAGACACACACCTCATTAAAACAAATAATGAGTAAATTATGATGGTAACATTCCACTTCAATAACTTTTTACAAACAATTAACTTGCACTCAATACATTTTATCTAACATTACACCTTGTTGTGAATCGATTAATTTTTGTAGGTCAAAATAGTTTTTTCGTGGCAAAAATTATGTCATTTGTCTAGTAAAAATTAAAATGAGTCATCTTATTTTCTCAATGCCAAATTAAAGAAATTTGAAATTCCAATAAAATCTAATATAGAACACAAACAGGATGTGTCAATATAATTTAACGCCTGCTAAATTAATTTTGACAGTTGGAGGAGTAATTTTTTTTTTTTTTTAAGAAAATATAAAATTTTAATAGGAATGTTTAATTTTGAAAACTAGTCTTTCTCTTTCTAATTTTGATGTTTTAACCACAATACAATCAATTGAATTTTGGCAATATACCATTCATTTTTCTACTATTGCAGCGATCAGCAAGACTTCACTATTTTGACATTTGAATGAATATCGGAATAGTGCTTCAGATATCAAAATGCGAATGCTGTTTGATTTGGTTCTTATGAATTGGATGTGAGACAATAAGTTTTATTTGAGTCAAACAAATCTAATAAAGAACTAATTTTTTCGATGAAAACGTTCAGTGCGATATCATGCTGTTAGTTGAGTTTCTAAAATTACTGCCTCATGACGAAATAAATGTGTTTACTGTAAGTTTTCGAAATTTAATGAAGACTTATTTAAACCTCGGTTAAGTCTAGCTTAATATAAAATGCGTTATCAATGACCAAACCTATACGAGACAATAATTCTCATATGTTAAAATATTCGGTTAAATTCTAAAGTAAAACGTAATCTACCGATAGCAAATGACAAAATCTATTTTATTGCAATTAACCTGGAAAAGGACATTGCCATTCTATTATACTTGTCTCATCACTCGGGTCGGTCAGCATATGTAACTTATCGTTGACTGATTTTGCGTTTCAATTTAGGTAAACCAAAATAATTAACCTGCAGGTTTTTACAAAAAAAAAAATGACCGACAGGCAGACATCATGAGAATAAGATAAGTGTGTATTTAGTTATTGATCACGCGACTGACTGACTGACTGACTAGCCAGCCAGAATTTTATCGACGCTGCGCTGATGCGCACACATTCTATGCTAACAAAGTTTTGATGGTGTTTTGTTTATTTTTAGTTTTAATTGCACATTAATTATTTTTGACTTGTTGTTCTTCTTCTTTTTTTTTTTAAATGCACTTGGATCTAAATTTAATTGTGGCAGCGCGTGTGCTGCGACCTGTAATATTGTATATCGTGCAATCTACTTTAGAGAATATTGAAAATTTAATGGAGTAAAACTCTATGTCATGTCATTCCCATTATTATATTTTATTGATTGAAAGTCAATGAGTGGCAATATCGTGCAACATTGATATGTACAAATTTTTCCAACTTTTTTATGGCATTGTTAAAAAAAAAAACATCCATTGATTAAATGAATGAACTATAAATTTATTTCTTCGTAAGTTCTCCCATTTAAAAATTCCCTTTTAATTTAAGTATTGGTATGGACGCTTAGGGAAATAGAAGTAAAATCAATAGAAAGTTATTTAAAAGAAATTTCACATAAACTATTTATATTTTGTGAACCTTTGACGGAAAATATAATTAATTTTGTTATTTAGAAGTTAGAGACGAAAAGACCGTGATCCTAACATGAAATGTGCCAGAAAAATTGTTTTGGCGAACTCAATTCTAACAATATTCGTTCTAGAAGAAATTCTGGATCTAAAAATGTAACTGACGTTCAGAAGCAGAAAAACATTTGATATGGTAGCACCCCATAAATAAATCTAAATCAAACATCATTGAAATAAATTGATGTTAATTAACGAATTCCTGAAAAAAATGTGTTTTTGAATAAAATATTGAATAATTTTATATTTATAAGGTCTTGATAAGAACCAATTAAATGATACCTGATTCAGACTGCCACCCTGAGATAATACCTACCTAAGGTTTAAAAATAGGCGAAGAACTGCCAACCGTAAAATCTTAGATTCATAAATAAACTTTTATTTTTGAAAAAACTTCCAATTCTACCAGCCAAAGAAATAAAATTGGACAAAAATTGACAGAAATAAAATTTTAGGGACATAAAAAACGTTCGTGTTTTAACTTTTATAAGATTACATTTTCTCATATAATTTGTTTTTAAACTGAGTTTTTGATAGATAATACAATAAATTTCAAACTGAAAAAGCTTTTAAAAAAAATTACAGAGATCAGAATCAAACTTTTCTCCGAAAATTAACTTTTGCAGAATTAAAAAAAAAAAATAACAATTCTAAATGTGCTATTCAACCATTCCTGTGTGCGTATTATTGGATGAGCACAGGGGACCTTCAATTTTATGCTGAATCCAAACGTCAAGGGTAAGTATGTTTTCTTGACAAGTGATACTCTTAGAGAATTTGAATTTGAAAAAATAATTCTGTTTTTTTTTTTGCGATGGACAATAATGGGAATCGAACCCATTGACTTCAGATTAGATACATATTGAAAATTAAAAATCCAAACAAAACCAAATACAGCCTTCATTAATTCAAAAGAAATCGGCATTAAAAAATTTCCAAGTAGAAGATTATGAGGTATTACTTCAATTTTTTGATTACTTTACAAATCTCTTGATATACCTTATATTTACTATGTACGTATGTAACTACTATATAGCTGGTAATACAACAAAGCTCATTTTTTATGCAACGTGCCGGCAAACTCTACATTCGCCTCCACCTCTACCATTTCTACCTGAAAAAAAAAAATAAACCCCCAATACCATCACTTCCCCTTCTTTTAACCCACCCATATTTATATTTGAAATTGAGCTCAAGGTCGTGTCACACATAATATACAAACAAAATACGCTACGAGAACCAAACAACATCCATCCATATGTTGCATGCTGATGGATGGATGGCCTAAAGCGCCATACATAAATATGTATGAAAGAATTATAGACTTGTACATAAAGAACTATCTACCTATAGTATATGTATGTAAAAATTCGACTCGACTCTTCTATAATAAAACATATTGAGTTCGAGATCCAATACACTATTTTATTATCTCGCAAAGAAACGATTATGAAAAATAGGTATACTCGTAGCTATGAAATATAAATTTGAGTATGAAAAAAAGCTTTGTGTTCAGTCTGTTTGCGCTCGGTGTCGGTCGGTCGGTAAAGAGAGTAGTAGTACAGACAAAAACAACAACCGGCATTTGTGTGTTGATTGAACTTTTGTTGAAAACAAAAACTCATGCTCTCAGAGATACTGAAGCTTTTTTTCAGCTATTGCAGTAAATAAAACACACCTCTACAACACCAACGCGCAGAGCCAAACTCAGCTGATACGTTTGTTTTTTGGATGTACTCGTATATGGGTTGCCTATGGAGTTTTCTAGAACCCTCTATTCTGGGTTGGGATGGTAGGGTGAAGAGAAAGAGAGAGAGAGAGGTTGATTATATATTATAGCTAAACCACCCGCAAAATTCCCCCACTTACACCATTTTTGACACAGCTTACACCTATGTAACTACTCAATGTACATAGTTCGAAGATTGCAAGCGCAAAGGCAAACAACGCCAACTTCAAGGCTAAAGGATGATGGTGGCGCTGCCTGACTGACTGCAAAAAAAAAAAACAACAACGACGACAGAGCGTCAGCGTTACGTTATACTGTTCGGTTTGTTACTTCCCTTATGTTCGATTGTACCACTACCAGTCCCTAATACACCGAGTCGTTGTAGCGAAGCTCTTGGATAATTGGATTAGATAAATAGGTCAGTATACGGTTACAAACTACAGCGAAAACGACGAAATGGGGCTTATCATTACACACTTGTACATATACCAGATGTAAACTATGCTCATACTGCATCGAACAAAACTCATTTAAAGAGTGGAGACTTCAATGTTTTTTTTTTTTTTTTAATTTCATTCGAGTGTATTTTGTAATATTTTGGCTTTGTCAATTGGAATTTCGCTAAAAGAAAGAAAAACAAAAAGTGATTATTTACCTACATATACATTATATAGATGATGTATAATAGATATCATTTATCAAACGCATTATGTTTAGCTTTTGGTTTATAGCGAACAAAAGAGTTGCATAAGAAAAAAGAAAAAAAAAACTATAAAGCAACAAAGAAATTACTTTTACTCAAAAAAGAATGCTATTGTGGTAGTTTAACTAGGGTGCCAGCAAAATATAAAAAAAAAATTGGCCAAGCTATTAGAATAACACAAAGAAGTACTCGAAGGAGCTTTGGAAGACTAAGATGATTCAAGAGTTTAAAAGAAATGGGGGGCTAGAGCGAATGGAATTCCCCTTTTCTTGAAAAATTCGAGGTACTTCAATGATGGTTCGTATTATTTTTTTTAAATATTTTTGTTATAAGTCGTGAAAATTTAAGGGGAACTTGGCTGTCATTTTAATAGAACAAATATAACGAAAACCTGATAGATTCGGATTTAGTGATTCAAAACCTTTGAAAAGTATATTTTGGTTCAGGGATCAGTGTTTGGCTTTTGCAGATTAGTGTTAACAATCAATTTTAAGCTATCTTTTGTTTGTTCTCTTCAATATTCAAAATTATATGAGTGCTGCTGTGGTCGATTATTTTTTTTTTGTTTTTTTGTTTTCGTGAAAAATTATGTCATAAATATTCTCCTGTCATACTTTCTAAATATAATGATAAAACGAGTATAGTGCACTTAGGCGTATACGCACTTTTTAATTTTATAATTTTTTTTAAACAAATACAGCTTTTCCTAACTTTTTTTGTATGTGCAAGTACAATTATTTTACAATAGATGATGTTGCAGTAAATGACTTGACTTCATTCATTTTATGTCTACACTGTACATCAGTTTATGTGATGGGTTTGAAATTTAAATTTAAAAATGTCAAATTTAAAATTAAATTAAGTAATTTTAAATTTAAAATTAAATTAAGTAATTTAAAATTAAATTAAGTAATTTAAAATTAAATTAAGTAATTTTAAATTGAAAAATATTAAATTTAAAAATATTAAATTTAAAAATATTAATTTTAAAAATATTAAATTTAAAAATATTAAACTTGAAAATATTAAATTTAAAAAAAAATACAGATTTCACTCATACTTATAATGAGCTCTAAAATTTTTAAGAAAATTGGATATCTGTGGCATTTAATTGAATCGGTTAAATTTAAAGAAAGGAACAAGGCCAAAATTAAAATTGTATTAAAAAAAAAATCATCAGCCTAAAAAAATATCAAAAAACAAATATGTAATGGAAAAAATGTTTTGTTTTCTATGAATATTTTTGTCACTTTTTTTTGTCACAGGTTTTAAGTAGGTATGATTTTTTTCGCTTACAATTTTTAATCAAATTTGTTCAGAGTAACAAATTTTCTATATCATTTCGTTATGATCTTAAAGAGGTACTATCAGTAATGACTTTTAAATTTAAATATAAATAAATAAATTTAGAATTGTTTTGTGTTAAATGATTGAACAAACCGACCCGAAAAAATTATCAAAGTCAAATAAACCCTTTTTAAAAAAAACCGCAAATTATTTTTTTAGAAAAAAAAAAACTTTTTCAAAAGTGGAAAGAGATGCCAAGACGATAAGGTATTTGGGGAGAGTACGATAACTCAGACGACAAAGTTTAATGACGGATTTGTATAGAACAGTTAAAAATAAGCATTTTTTACTATTGGATGGGGGTCTATCTCCTCCCGTTTAGGCGGTAGGGCAATTTAAAAAATATGCACGTTAAATGGAAAAGAAATAACTAAAAAATAACGGTAATACTTACAATTAAGTTTTATACGTTTTTTTAAAGCCAACACTTTTGTCTATTAGCCAATTTTAAAATCAAGTCAAAACTATGCATAGTTTTTGAAAAATTTAATTTTAAACTCAAAATTTGAGTTAAAAAAATTTAATTTCAATATTTCAAAACAATAAGTTTATAAATAATTTTGTTTTTTAATAATTTGTTGCTCTTATTAATAGAATGTTGGCTTTAAAAAAAACGTATAATACTTAATTGTAAGTATAACCGTTATTTTTCAATTTTTTTTTCTATTTAACGTACATATTTTTTAATTGGAGATAGACCCCATCCCATAGTTAAAAAAGCTTATTTTTAACTGTTCTATACAAATCCGTCATTAAACTTTGTCGCCTGAGTTATCGTTCTCTTGCCAGGTATTTTTTCGACGGAGATCTACATATAAGAAACTAAAATTATATGGTCAAAATATAATTTTCAAAAAAACTTTAACGATACCTACTATAACATTGCAAGCTGTAAATCAAATTTTTTCAAAAACAAACAATTTTTTTTTTCACTTTTTTCTCTAATGAGATTCTTGTTTTGTTTATTCTAAAGCACTTTAGCAAGTTCATATGATCAAATCATGGATTTCATTTTTATTTATATCCCGTGATTCAGTCGAACGTTTTATTTATTTGACCTACCAAAATCCCAAAGTTCAACCACTCATTATTGAAAATAAAACACACACGACCCTGTTTAAACCCCAAAACAAAAATCTCAGTTTCATTTTCCCATTACATTGCGGGTTTATGTACAAAATAAACAAATAAATGTCATGAATCTTGTACAGTATGTATGAAAAAAGGTATACATTATATGTACATATATTTCTATTCAACACTCTTAATTGAAATAAAATTATATTTTTTTCTGTTTGGTTAAGTTGACAACAATCACACTCTTTTCAATGGATACATATACTATGTATATCCACACGAATGAGTATGGAAGCTTCTGTTTTATTCAACCTGCCCCTTCCCTTTATTTTTGTTTTTTATTTAAATACAAATAATGTTTATAAGTGAATGACACTTCAGTTTTTTTTTTTTTTATTTTCCACCCGAAATTTGAACTCAAGAGAAGATGTCGTTGTCGTGGCTAACGTGCCTAGTGTCACGTGTAGTCTTCGTCTTTTCTGTTTTAGAAAAAAGGGTTTGCGTTACTGTTATACGCGATGTATGCCATCGCCATGTCATGTATTGATGTCAGCCATAACTTAAACATTCTCGATTTCTATACTCTCCACTAACGTGCTGCTGCTCTTGTATTTGCATCTTTAGCTTTCTTCTTCGTTTTGTCTTGCTTGGAAAACGGATAACGACGACGACGCTGTTGGGAAAATTGCTTTATATGGTGAAATGTGGTGTACCATGAATTAAATATTACCATCATCATCATCATGATCATCAGAAAGCAAATATATACACCTTCGTATACAAGTGTAAACAAATAGCCATGAACCTCACAAATAACCTACAGAGCCGACTTGAGCACTGAGCAGGTTATTGTCGATGTAGACGAAGAAAACGTTGGATTTGGCTATGGTGGCGGTGCGACGGACGATAGGGCGACTAAAGAAGTGACGGTGCGGTGAAGACGACGCGACGGACGTGGGAAAGACGGGGCAGGGAAGAAGACAAAGAACCTGCAGAGGCGATATATGGACGAAAAGAAGTTAATGACAATGAACTGTAGCTGAAATTTTTTTTTATATTTTTCATAAAAATGTTCTCTTTTTTTTTTGGTGAAAGCAACTTGATCGAAAACGGTTGATGACCTCTCTTTAAGTATATGAACTTTGAAAGACCCCCTAAAGGATTCCTTTTTGTCTTAACTTTCTCGATTTTTTTTTTGTGGCAAAAAAAAAAAAACGACAACCGAAAGGATGTTAGGCAATTGGTATACTTAACTCAAAAAGGTTAACATGAACTGTAAATGAAAATGAATTGCAAAAAAAAATGGACATTTGCGTAGTAGAAACATCAGTCCGTCCGACAGGGTTGATGTAATTTAACTTATTTCGTTTAGGGGTTTGTGTATTTGGGATAGGTGTTGACACGCATTTAATAAATAATTGTGGATTAGACTGGGAAATTGAAGGAATTACACATCATGAACCCACAACATATATATATTTTTAACTTTTGGGTTAATGTCACAGGTCACTTTGATCTAAATTACGTGTAGCTTATGTGGGATTTAACAATAATATATTTGACAAATTGTAATGCAGACTGGGTGATTTGCATAAGGCAAAAGGTGACAAGGGGCTAGAGCTTGTGGGAAGAACCGAGACAAGAGTAAAATGCACGTCTGATTGCACAAAATGGCTCATATGTTTAAATTCTTTAAATAAAAAAAATACAAAAACAAAATCGTCATTAGAGAAAAATAGAAAGTTTGATTTCAGAATTGAAAATGGCATCTTATGTATTATGAAAATATAAATTTTTGTAAAAAAAAATGGCGTTTTAAGCATTTAAAAAAAAAACACCTCTTTTCAAAACACATATTGAGTTTTCAAAAAATAATTTGATTTTTTGGGGAGATTACTATAACTCAGGCGACAAAGTTCAATGACGGATTTGTATAGAACTATTAAAAACAAGCAATTTTTACTATGGGAAAGGGGGTCTATCTCCCCCCGTTTAGGCGGTAAGGGAAATTTAAAAAATATGTAACGGTAATACTAAAAATTAAGTATTATACGTTTTTTTAAGGCCTACATTATATTTTATTAGCCAGTTTTTAAATTAAGTCAAAACTATGCATAGCTTTTGAAAAATTTAATTTTAAACTCAAAATTTGAGTAAAAAAAATTTTAAATTTCAATTTTTCAAAACCATAAGTTTAGGTATAAATATTTTTTTTTAATAATTTGTTGCTCTTATTAATTGTCTGAAAACTAGATGATTTTATGCCTTTTAGTTTTTGAGAAGAATGAATTTAGGTATGGTTGTGATGGATTTTGTGTAGTATTAAAAAAAAATCTTTTTTTTAGATTTTTTAAGAAAAACAAGTTAGAATTTTAAAATTGATATTTTTGTTGTACAAATTCACGACAATTATTTGCACACCAACTTTTTTAGCTCATTTTACCCCATTTTGGGGAATGGTACTGCTAGGTTGACTGTCAACTTAGCACTACCAGGGTTTTTTTCACGATAAATTTACGATAATTTTACGACAAATTCACGACAAATAATGCGCCTACCACTCTTCCGAAACTTTAAAGTGGTAGTTCTAAGTTGACAAACAAAAAAAGATTTGAAGTGGAAAATTATTATTTAAAAAAAAAAACCGACAAAATTTATAACGTCATGCTAAAACTATTGTTAGTTCCGAAACTCCATACTTTAATTCACTTTTTAAATCAAGTTCTTTCAGTGCATGATTTTTGAAAAAATTATTTTTAAATACAAAATTTTTAAAAAATAAAAATAAAATATATAAAAAGATAACGTTAATCTTCATCGAATCCATATCATTCTGTTCTTTTAGCTTTACGGTAATAACTAAAAGTTGGCTCTAGGAATTAAGCTTCAGAAACTGAAACTGATTTGAAATTCCCCAATCACAAACTTCACAAACCAAAGTCATCTAAACTAAAATCTTCAAACCAAAACACACAAAATCGAAGTCAAAAATCCATGGGGCTATGTTTATTAGCTAATTAGCTAATGGTCGAATATTTTTGTGTATAAAGACAAACATGTTTTTTTTTTCACAAAATAAAAACCAGGGGTCAATAAATTCAAAATTGCCAAGAACTTGACATTAAGCGATAAAACTAAATTACAAAAAATAAAGTATAAAAACGCCAAAGAGACAAATTGCATAGTTTATGCTCTCATAATTGGCAACCTTCAATTTCATTTAAACTTGCCATTGAAATAGCTCTCCATTAAAATATTAATGTGCACAAATGCATGCTCGAGCATATACATATATGCATGTTTTATATCTCCGGTTGTTCATATACTAAATGTCAGCGTTATTCATATGGATAAAGATATAAAAATGAAAAAAAAAACATTAAACTGGTAATGAATACGTTTAAAATGATTTTTTTTATTTAAAAAAAGAAGAAAAAAAACAGTAAAAGTGAAAAATGAAACTGCAGCGTGTGTTGTGTATATTGTGTGTATTCCACCTCCCCCTAAAAAAATTGACAGGTGTTTGTTTTTTTTATTTGTCTTCTGCTTCGATAAATAAAGCTTACACAAAAGCTTTTTTGTCATTTACAAAAGACCATAAATACAATCGATGACCTCTTAAACAAAATGTCATATAAGGCACGATGCATTGTATGCCAGTTGTCAGTTAAGCACTTTACCTTTGTTATTAAAGTATTGACTGACTTAATTTTAATTAATTAAGAATTCAGTTTATGATGCCTTTTGAATTAGGCTGAATGTGCATTTCAGGTTAATTTGTATGTAACTGCTATAGTAAAAAAGACACGATTTAGAGTACTTCGACTGTGTACAAATTCAACACCGACTTCTTGCAGCTACTATTTAATTTCTTGCACATTTAATTTTATTTAAAGCTTCAAATTGTACAACACAGCAGAAAATAAAAGATGCAATACAGTTTATTTCTCGTTAAACAACAAACTTAAATTTGCTTTGTTGCAACGTTGCCAAATTTATGTATTTAACACAAAAGTAAAAAAAAAAAAAAATGGTTTCCAGCGCAAATTTGTAATTCATTTTTTGAGTTTACTTGGAATTGTTTGTTGACTATGGTTGTTGGTATTACCCAATTCAATAAGATATATGGCGTTTCGTTTATTTATGAATATACATATGTATGTACGAGTATATATGTATGTATGTACATAGCTAGATAGCCCGCATTAGTTATAAATCAAAGTTTTATGATTTCCATTTGGTAAATTAATAGTTTTTTTTAATGCAGTTTATTGCTTGTAAGTTTGTAGTTATACAGGAATAATTGTGAAACTCTTGAAAAGGGGAATCCCCAATACTTGACGTCATAAGAATGTCGTTTCACATAAAAAAAATATTTATCTTCTGGTCTTTGTTAGGTACATAAACTTGATTTTTTATTCGATTCATGAGTGTAACATTTACCCTCAAGAGAGAGTAATAGATACGTTCGTATGTACAAGTAATGCTGTCATAATTTTTACATGGAGCTAGTACAGATTTAGATTTTGTAAAAAATAATTTTTTGAATACTCAATATGCATTTCTATAGTTTTGTTTTTAAGTGTATAGTGTTAAATATTAAAAAAAAATTGCATTACACTTTGTAAAAGTATTTTTTATTATATATAAAAATATTTTTAAAAAACGACTAACAAATTTTGAAATTTTTTCCAAAAATTCGTTTTATACTATAGGAATAGGTACTATAAATGGCAACTTTTGGATTCGTATATAAATCAAAGTCGAAACATTCATCAAACCGCAATTCTGTCGGTCTGTATGTCGGCTTATATGACTGCCTGTCTATCAGTTTGTCTGTCTGTCAGTTTATCTGTCTGTCAATCTGTACCTCAGCCTTCGACATAAACCACTAGAGGGATTTTCCTCAAATTTCAACCTTAATGTTTTCAAGATTGAAGTTGCAATTTTTCTTTTTAGTTTCAAAAAAAAATGATACCAAACAAATTTTATTTATCTAAAAACGGCTCTAACGGTTTTAATGAATTTTTTTTGGGTAATTAAAATCATTTTTTCAAAACCCGTTATTTACGGAACCTGCCACAGAATACACAATATATTTTTTGTGTATTAAATCTTTATCTTAATACGGAGTTGAGATTATTCCTTTAATATATGTATTTTTTTTTTATAAACATTAATCTTAGTAAACCTTAAAAAAAAAACACAAAAAATGGCGCCCAACGTGATATCAATATTAGTCATTAACTAAAAACCTTAATTCAAACTTGAATTTATAAAAAAATACTTGATCGATTTAAAATGGCACACAACGTGATTCCTACTTGATTTCCTTATTTAAACCAAGATCAAGTCAAGATTCTATCCCCAATACCAAATTTCAGGTAGTATTTTTTTGTAAATAGTTAATTCATTTTCATCCATTTATAATATAGAAATGTGAAATCTCTCAATAAAGAAAGTATTTCTTTGCATTAAAGTGAAATGCCCGCAAACAATAAAATTTTAATAAATTCATTCAATCTTCTATAATGTCAGAAGCGCATGATATAGATAAATGGCCAGCACAGATTCAACAGGTGGTTGTAATTAATGGCATGTAGGCGTGTTGTCAAGAAGCAATATATATATACATATATGTATATTTATTCCCCACATCACCATGCGTCGCGTCGTCGACCAAACTAAAAATTGTGCCTCTCATCAGCAGTATCCCTTTATAGCGAAAGCAAAAACCTACCAACTCTCATCTCTATGGCCCATTGCTTTTTTCTTATGTACAATGTACATCTAGTCAAATAGCAAAAATAGAACATTTTCAGCGCCGCCGCCGCCTCTGCCTAGCCGGTGAGCTGGTTATGAAGTATTTGTGGGTTTTTTGCAAATCCCAAGTATTCTGGTAATGGTGATTCTCAATTCCACAGGGTGTTGGGGTATATTATATTCAATATAAGAAAAAAGAGAGAAAAAAGATTAAGAAGAAACAACACAGACTACAGAGTTGTTGTTCCTCTGTGTGTGATGTCGGACGGTGGCAGTAAGGCAGAGCAGCATCTTGTTGTATATACCACATACATAATAATAATGTATTGCCTCGGTGAAAGATGATAAATAGAAATTTAAAAAGAGGAAAAAAAAAAAACAAACCGTGCTTCTATTTTTATTGCTATTTTTGTTGTTGTAAACAATACACTAGGTTCTGCGCTTGACGTAGTTAAACACGAGTCATTCTTTTGTGTCATTTTCTTCCTTCTCTCACATGCTGCTTTCTTGTTTTTTTTTTTTTTTGCATTTAATGATATTACAATAAACATGGTCGATTGTTGCACATATAATATACACACCCATGGCATAAATGCCATGCATTGCATATAATGTGTTCTATATAATGCAGTTTTTTTTGGGTTGACCATAAATATTTTAAAATTAGGTAATTATTATAAATTACTTAATTCTTACATAAAAATGATAAAGCTAGGAAAAACCACGTGTTTGTTGTTTTTTGTCGTTGTTAAAACTATTTGCATTCTGAATTTAAGTCGGTATCACGTATGTATTGTATGTATATACATTATTTGTCATTAAATGAGAACTTTTCTTTTTGTTTGATGTGTGCATTCTTGAACATTAAAGAAATATTTTTTTGGTTAGGAATCAGAAAAATGATTATTTTTCTAATGTGGTGGCTTCCTTATAAACTTCTTTTTATATTTTAAACACAACTTTCAGCAAAATTAAATAGTTTTAAAAAATGCATACTTTAGTTTCACGTTGGGCGCCAATTAATTCTTAAAGTTGTTGGTCTCTTATTAAATTCTTTCCGAAAATTCGTTAAATTATACTGTTGCATACTTCACTACATGACTTGGTTCACCATTTAAAGCGCGATTGATTTGAAAATATTAAAGCGTTTCAGATCCAGTGCCACTGATTTCATTAGACAGGCTGTTTTTTAGGTCTGCGACTTCTTTTTTTTTAGTGTCTTGATTTACAATGAGTTTAGTGATCATCTTTAATCATTTGATTGGGTTAAGCAGGTAGTATGGTCTATTCTAACTGAGCATGTAGCCTTAAAAGGCATCGCGTTGGGCGCCGTTTTTAGTTTAAATTGAAATTATTCCGATGTCTAATCTGTACTAAGCCCGAAAGAACTATAGAACTATAGTTAAGTCATCAAAATCGTTTTCGAATCGTGTCAGTATTCGTTTCCTTCAGAGCTACTGAACTCGTTTTAAATAGGTAGCAAACAAATAAATGCAACGGCACCCAATTTAGGTCTCACGTTGGGCGCCAATATAACTAAATTCTTAAATAAAAATTTGCCAATATATTCTTATTTGGTTTTAAGCCTCAATGTATTTAAAATTTAACATTTAAATATATATTATTCTCCGGAAAACCTAAGTTTAGTTTAAGTTTTTTCTATGTAAGTTCATTTTAAGTTCACATACATTTGTGAATATTTATTTATGGATAATTCACCCCTCAAAAAAAAAAAAAAAAAAAAAACAATTAATTTCAATTTAAATCAAAAAAAAAAAACTGTGTTCTACTTACATTTCGAGTGCACCGTTGTAACTTCCTCAATTTCACGCTGCAACTGTTCATTGTCGGCATTGCTTTGGGCATCCGTAACAGCAACGCACTCAACCTCTGACCCACTATCGCCGCGATCATCCGCCTGATGATTTGACTGTTGCTTATTATTATTACTGCTATTGCTCGTGTCATCGGTTACCGCTGCACTGCCACCACTGCTGCCACCGCTGATCTGTTGTTGATGATGATTATGATTATTATGATGGTGCTGACCCTTTTTCGTGCTCTTTTTCATCACAGCCTCGTCTTCACTTTCACTGTCATTTACTTCGACAATTTCATCGCTTTGTATTATTGCTGATGATACAGTTGTCCCGTTCGTGCGTTGTGGTGTCGTTGGTGTTGATATTGTTGTTGTTGTCGTCGTCGTTTTCATTGTTGCTGCTGCCACTGTCATTGCCGATGCTCCTGATGATGACGTTGTGAATTGTTGTTTCTTTTGATTGTTATGGTCCGTTATATTCTTATTATGATGCTCAAGCACAACATCACAGTGTTTGGTATTATTGTTGTTGTTATTCAAGTGACGTTTATTGTTGGCAGTTATTGGCCTTTTCTTATTGTTGTTTTTTGTCATCTGTTGATAATTATTGCTGTCACTGACATTAGTTGTTGTTGTTGTTATCGACTCGGTTTGTTGTTTCTTAAGTTTTTTATTCTGAATTTGTCTCCCACCACCACCAGCTTGGTGATGATGATGATGACGATTTTGTTTTTCATCGTCAGATGATAATTTTTGACGTTTTGCCGAAGATGGCGGCTGTGATGGTTGTGAATCATCGCTTCCATTTATTCGGGCAAAATCTAGCACAGGGTTATCTTCGTAATAACCACTTTCGTGGTCGGGTTGACGACGCGACGCCATCTTTTTTATATTCGAAACATTTGCATACGCAACGGTAGCGCCGGTACGCGTCGAATTATATTGCCGACTCATGTTTTCGAAATGTTAGATAAATAAACGCTCGCGTTTCAAATACTTGGCCGAATTGGAAATTTCAAAACAACAAAAATGGGAGTTTAATCCCTACGAAATCAACACGTTTGATTGATTTGTATTTTCGCGCGACGTATTCTACCACATTTTTAACACAATTCAACGTTTTTTTTTTTGCTGTTTAGAGATTTTTCAGCTGGAAAATTGTTGCTTAATTTTTTTTTTAACAAAGCTTTGAAGGCAACGCGAAAAAATTATAAAAATGATTCTGTACTTGAACCCGAAACGACCTACCGTATACGTAAATATATAACGGCGATTAAACTTCGAAACCGAAAGAAAGCGAAGAAGAGTACTGTAGTTGTCAACTAGGACCCGCCATTTCTTATCAATTTAAGGCTGAAGAATAATTGCACCTGAAAAAGAAACAAGAAAAATAAGATTATTCTATTGCATTTTAAATTGTAAAACAAAATACCTAAATAAAAATTTTGAGATATTTTTAAAAAACTGTACCGAAGTGGAAACTGAAGAAAATAACATGTTGATAAATCGATGGATATTCACGTTTTACAATACCAAAAGCAGCTGAATGTTTTATTAACATCAATGTTTCAATGCAATATTTATTGCAAGCAAGCGTTTATTAAAGCGGGGAACGCGAACATTTTGAGAACATGGTAATTTTTAGTGCATTTATAAACTGACCCAGCAGTTACTGACACCCCAATTTTTTTTCTTCTCTAAATAAATCGGTTCCTTTTAATTTCACAGAAAATTTATAAGTGATAAAATGTAAATTAAAGTTTGCCGTAACCAATTATCTCCAAAAATGTTTTGAGGACAAATCAAAGAAATTTTCTTCATTTTAATTTTTTTAATTTCTGTCATGTGAGTAACTATCAACTTGCCATATAAGCTTATTTATTTAACTCTCCAAAGCTGTCAATTTCTACCTATAAAACGAACAGAGCTTAATATGCCTGTTGGTGAATGATGACAGTACTCAAATGGCATCAGCCAGTGCTAGAAAAAATTATTTTCAAGCGGCTTTTTAGCCTCTTTTAAAATCAGTATTTTTTAGCTAAACCACCAAAACGAACGGATCTACGTACATATGACAGTACTCCAATGGCATCAGCCTGAGCTTCAAAAACATTTTAGGCTTAAGCTAAACCAGATCCAGAACCAGATAATTAATGACACGTTCACATAATTCATCATCAAGACACCTTTTATAATTCAACAAAAATGTATGCCAAATAATGTTCAGATATGTCAGAAACTATGACAAGTATGTGGGACATTAAAAATTCTATGCAGGCTCTTTTAACTTTTCTATTATACATAGGTAGGTATACAGACACGCTATACACAAATTTTGTGTTTTATAAAAGTATCTAGCAGCATCGCTACTAACCTTTAACTGGACATAAAAGGTAAAGTTAATCGTTGTTGGTGTCTACGTGTAAGATTTCACAAAACTCAGAACTTTTGTAAAAGTTCATGAGTATCACGTCTTATGACACAAATTATATATAAAACTTCATACCACACAAATACCAAAAATGAAAACTAAAATAAAAAAAAAACTAGGCCAACGTTTACTTTTTTTTCAACTCAATTAGGTCAAATAATCGTAAGCTAATTACTGGCTTTAAAGTTTGTTTGACGTGTGGTAAATTTTGAATATAAAATACAAAAAAAAAAAAAAACACGATGAACTGTCACTTTTTGTGTGATCAATGTCATACAATAAATACCTATTTATGAATAGATAAATTATTAAAGAACAAACAAACGCCAACACACAAATTCAATAACAAGAAGAACATTTTTATTTAATCTTTATTTAGCTAGCATTTTCGTAAACAAAAATAGAATTCAATAGAAGTTGCAAGAGAAATAAATATGTAGTAATTTAAAAATCAAAACAGAACAAACAACACAACAAAAAATAATACAAAAAGTAGGTACAACGACAAGCTTTTATCAGAAGTTTCAGATAAATGTGAGCTTTTTTTTTTTTAATTTATTTCACTTGCACGAATCAGTCAATCTTATCTTCATATGGCATGTGTTTGTGATTATTCTCTTGCACCGTAGACGGCCATTTGCAGCAATAGCAATCGTGATTACGATCACTTGTTGCTACAATATTATGAGTTGTGTGTGTCATATTTGTCATGGTGTATTTCTATATACTGAGAGAGCAAAGAGAAACTTTCGCTCGTGGAAATAATTTTTTTTTATTTCTCTGTCTTTATAAATGGGTTTTTAAGCCAAGGTGTTATGAAAGTTTTACACGTTTTTTTTTTTAAGCTTTAAAATTTATTTCAATCAATTAAAAATGAAAATATTGCAAAATGTATACTGTTTAGTTTATAGCTTGAAGTAAAATAAATATGTATAGAAAAAATTGGCATTTGGAACAGTTTGCTTTACGCAATGTAAAAGAAACGTATTTATTAATAAAAATTTTGCTTTAAATTATCATTTTATAAAAGTTATAAATATATTTACATCGCACATAATAATTGAAGGCGGGGGTGGAAATTGAAAAAAATGTCGGAAGCGTTTTAAAGAAGATATCTTATATTATTCACATCAAACCTAAAACACGCTTTTCGCAAAAATATAGTTCTGGGCGAAATCTTATGAAAACACAAGTTTTATCATGCAAGTTTAATAACATTCAGGCGCCTAACAAACGTCAAAAAAAACTGATGGGATGCTTTCAAACAATGTTAAAAACAGCTGATAGCAACTTTTTTCGTTTTCTTTGAAATTGTCTATTCTAAATATTAAACAATAAGTTATGATTGCTCAAATTTTAAGATATTTTATTATTTTTTGCAGCTAAATTGTTGCACAAAAAAAAATTCGAAGCATTAAATTTTTATGATTGACATTTTAAAAATTAATTACTGATTCAAAGAAGGGATACTTCGAAATTATTATAATATTTGCAAATCAAACAGGATTGACGAACAGACTGCAAAAAACATTTTTTTTATTTCTTTTATTACGGCGGAAAATATAAAAAAGTTAATTTTTTTTTTAGGAAATTTGACTCACATTTCCAATATTGCTTTTAACTTTTTTTCTGGTATCAATAAAAGACAAAACGGTATCAAGGAATAATTATTTGACTTTATTGTTGACTTTATTTTATGGAAATAAAATATTGAATAATTTGTAATTCCTTGAAAACAAGCATAGCTTGAAACATAATAGTAGACATACAATAAAAGCAAACAAGTAAGTGTTTTTTTTTCGATTTGGTGCGAGTACAACTTGTGATTTGTATATGCTTTTTCCTGGAATTGAGGTACATATTCATAAAAATAAGGAAACATTATCAATGACTAAGAAATTCCACAAAAAATAATCTCATAATAAAATGATTCAAAACTTTTACGAGATAAATGTTTTTTTTATTTTGGTCAAGTCCTTTAGATGATATACTCTGTTCTGATTTTCTTTCCAAATTGAATTCGTTTCGGAAATTCATTTTCGTAGAAATTTAAAAACGGTTTTCTAAATTTCTTGCGAATTTGCTCAAATTCATCTGTCAGGTGAAAGGTGATGACAATCTACATTTTTAGATTATCGAATTCAAATTCGCAAACAAACCCGAAACCGAATAAATACTTTTTTTTTTGAACACCGTTAGAAATAACCGTTAAATTTTATTTAAGGTAGCCCTAAACGACGAACCAGCTCGCAAAATGTGTTTGCCGTGTAGGGGAAAAGCAAACGAACAAGTTCGGGGAGCATGTTCGTCGTTTAGGGTTAACTTTAAGAGATTGTACAGGGAATTCCGTTTCAAAAGTATGTTGAGAGAAATTATAGATGGGCTTTATAAAATTTATAGTCCAGCAGCACTTTATGAAGAAAGCCTTTAAAATAGTAAAGCATATTTTTCAGATTTTGTGTATGGACAAGAAAACAATTCAGAAACATCAAAATACCAAAATATTGTTTAAAATGAATTTTCGGAATTTTGAAATTTTGAGTTTTACGAATTCTTGTTTTGTTTTCTGAAAATGGAGAGATCATAAACTAAGATCCAATTTCCTATTCCGGAGGAAAATGGATGCCGCTTTAACGTAAAAAAGTTTAAATATCTTAGATATGTAATCAATAGCTAGGAATCTTGTGATGATGCCATCAAACATAGCGCAAGCTACTGTGATCGGGAAATTACCTCTAAAATGAAAGGAAGACTCTACACCGCAGTTGTTGAACAATATTCAAGAACTATGACAGTAGATTGTGTTTCTAAAATGATGATATTCGGCATGACAAGCAGGATTGACAAATATGATAGAATAAGAACCACTTTGCGTGGAAGCTTTCACAATAAGAATACCACCTTAGATAAAATACAGCATAACCATTAACCATAGCTGGTACTGTCATATAAAAAGAAGATGCCATAAGA
Organism: Syrphus vitripennis; assembly: GCA_958431115.1. NCBI lineage: Eukaryota > Metazoa > Arthropoda > Insecta > Diptera > Syrphidae > Syrphus > Syrphus vitripennis. The sequence continues at coordinate 22,082,593 of OY288110.1, forward strand.
ACCCAGTTCAAAATACAATAGCACAACACTATGAAAGAAGAAAGACGACGCAAATACTCCTGGATCAAACAAATGGAACGACACCTGCATTTAGTTGGGCTCAGATTCGGAACAATCATCAACCCGAGTTCAACTCGGCGAACCTTATAATTCGTGAAGCAGAAAAATGAGAGAATTGTGGTCCCAGTCGACAGGCTCGAGATCATGACAATCATCGGTTAAAAAAGGAGAAAAAAAGACGAAGACATTCTCCCCGACTCAGACCCAACCATTCGTGTTTAAAAATTCAAAAACAATTAAAGAAATTCAAATTGCTATTGACTGTCTTGTAAACTTTATTTTAAGCCTCGTAGGTTTTCTTCCGGATCGACGAAATTCTTATATTCATCTAAAAATAGCAAATCTTAATATTTTTATATCAATTTCCTCTTATACAAAAAGAACCTTCAACTTATATGTACATATATCTACCCAAACCATACTATTTGTATGTACTAACGTATTAAAGTACCTTATTGCAACTAGGTACATAACTAGCAATTAAAATGACAACAATATTACCAACCAAAACACTGATAATAAAATTTAATGCCACTAACAACACTTATCTCTTTCATATCAACCACACTTATCAGTAATAATTTTTCAATGGCTATTCCAAAGTTCCACATGTTTGCGGTTTATATGTACTGTACATAGGTATCGCACCTATTAAGCGCACGCATTGTTAACATTTCATATATACCCAATTAGTAAAGTAACGTTTAAGCAAGTTGTACCTATCTTGTATATTTTTTATTTACAACACCACAAATCGTATAAATATAGATTCTTTGTTTTTATTTTGTTGTTGTTGTTTTTTTCATTTTTCAAACGCAATAGTTGCAGTTTGTTTACTTTAGTAAAAAAAAAAATTAATAATTTATTTTCAAGTAGATGCTTTTATAGGTAGAGAACTTCTCCAAGGCAACATAATATGAACTTATAAATAATAATAGGGAACCTCAGCCGCGTGAAATCACGCAAGCATGTTAATGATTTTAAAACAACAAAATAAAATAAAATACAAAAAAAAAAAACTGCATAGATTTCAGTATAAATCACTTCCGGAGAATCGTTCTTGCAACTCTTGTGTATGTGAAGTATCTTTAAATAGATACATTTTTATAGGGGGTATCCATTGCAGCTATACACAGTCTCCGTTTAAATATGTATAGACAAAAACAAATAAATAATATGCAATAAAAATTCAAACTAAGCTGCAAATACATTTATATAGTTTTATTGAGGATATGTTGTATTCAACTACAAGCAATTAAAATAAAAGAAATAAATTCAAATGTTTGATTATCATGTCTTTAAGTGTTTCATATTTTGATTGAAAAATGTTCTAATATATTATGTTCTATAGACAATTTACAAAGATAGTATCTAAAAAAAATAATTATTTTGTCATTTACTGGTCAAATGGTAATGCATGATCATGATCACTCTGTTTGTCTGCAATCTCATTATTTTTAATGGTGTAATTTGAAGACCATTTAGGTCCAGTACAATGTTTTGAAAAATTGAAAAACTTAGACAAAACGCCTCTGGATTTAATTGAACTTTCAATAATTAGCTAGTTATCGAAAGTCGTCTGGAAGTGGTCATTAAATATCTGTCAATTGGAAATAAATTATTTTCGAAATCTGATCACTCAAACATTTTTGAGATTATAGATTAATTTATCATTTGTGAACACAATGCATTTCAGACAACTATATTTTCAGACTTCCAATTTTAATGCTTTAAAATAATTTTAAAATTTAATTTTTGATAGTTCAATCAGTTTTGGAAAACTAATAGATGTATGGTTTTGGACACTCTAAAGTCATCATCTTGCTATTTTACCAACTGTTTTTTATTATTTTCTTTTGAGTGAACTTCATGAGCTAAAGTTCCCCCAAACCAATGCGAAAAATTCGCTGACAACGATGTTGTTGACAATCATAGGAAAGTAGTTATTGTTGTTTTTGTCGCCGACACCGAATGTTTCTCATTGGTTTGGGAGAGCTTTTAAGTATTTATTTAAATTGTCTTAAGTGATAAGAACTACATTAATGAAAACATTTGAAAAAAAAAATAAATAAAAAACAATCAGATTAGGTAAATAAATATTTTTTCTTTTCGAACAATACTACATGCATGGATGATTTTGACGTCATATGTACGTGAGTTGTTTGTACTGCTATCATTTATATTTCTTTTTCTTGCGAAAATGTACCTATTAGGTACCATAGGCAAGATTTGTATTCGTAAAACTGCCATACAACAATTAAGACTAAATTTATTTATCTCATAACATCCATTTATGATTATATTTTTCCACAAGGTTTTTCGATTACATATTCGACAATTTGCCAAGTGAAAAACAATGTACCTATTATTGTTTTTGAAAAAGGTACATTTATTTGATTTTAATATTTTAATAGTATAATAAATTGCTGAGTCTAAATAAAGAATTTAATTTAAAAAAAAAAATAAATTTCAACCAATTTTGATAAAAACAAAAGGCCATGAGCAATTTTCAAAAAAAAAAATGTTTGCACATATAATATGTACTTTCAAGTCCAGGTTTGTTTTACTACAGGATGCTCTATTTTATAAAACAAGATTTTTTAATAATTTGGTAAATTTTGGCCTATACCCTACCCGTTTTGCAAAAGTAATATTTGCACATACATATTTTTTTGTATGTTACAATTGCACATTTTTAAACATTCCGCGGATGTGGATATTAAAAAAGGCTAACTACCGCGGATGCTAATGGCGAGGTTACCTACATAAAAAAGAACATTTGTTCTACAGCTCTTAATAAGTACTTAAATATAAACAAAAGTGCATTATAGGTACTGTTTGCCTTTCTGGTCCAAAGCAAAGTATCGTAAATCGTAAATTAGACCTACCACCAAGTCCATCTTGTACCGACTTGTCGCACTTGTCGACTTCGGCATCCACATAAACTCCGCGGATTTGTTTGGGTTTATAAGCTCTGCATTAATTTTTGCAGTTGGAGACATGGATGTTGAATTTGATGCGGAATATCCCCAACACCCCTACTCGATGCCAATTTAAGAGGACTACCTATGTAGGTATATACTGCAAAGTTTTACTTCTAGCAATGGACAAGACTAGGTGCATGAACTGATTTGAGTACCAAATTTAGGACTAGTACCGGTAATAACATTAGTATTGGTATCATTTATGATATTGATAACATTTCAACATTTCAATCCCGGTTATTTGGCTGCAAATGAATTGGTTGCATGAATTAAATGAGTGTGATCCTTCATTTTTTTTGTTTTTAATTTTAGGTAAATTTTTTTAGTGAAAAAATCGAGCACATCGCTATTTTGTTCCGGTCTATGTTTTTCGTATAAAGCCTAGGTGGGTATGTATTTTATACTTGGTTATTATTTCAGTTTTGATGGCCATTAAAATGAATATGTATATTTAATAAAAAAAAAACTAGGCAATTCATTTTTTGTCAACCTAAATTCTTTGGCTTTTTTCCAGCTGCTTCATAAATGCTTGCTTTAATTAAAATCAAACAACATCTTCAGTACTTATGGATTTCATTAAAATATGTTTTTTTTTTTTTAATCTACCTATTTGTCAACTTTTGTTTCAAAATATTTCACTTAACAGCAGAAAAAGGTACAACACTTGTTATGTGTTCCTATAGGTACTAATCACACTTTAATGTTCTTCATTCGTATAACTTGCATATAATGTGTTGCTTACTAGGTATACCTAAAGCAAAGTAAATACGTGTTGTTTTCCAATTATGAATTGACTACTTGAATGTTTCAAATAAACTCACTAAACAACAATTAGAACATTTTGCAAGTTTCTCAATAAACAAAAGTTATTTTTTTTACATCAACAAAAATAAAAAATTGACTGTCCTAGTACCCAATCCAATCCAATATCTACTTATTTGTAAAATAATAAAAAAAAAAAAAAACGAAGAAAAACGCGCCAACCCTTGTAGAATTTTACTGAAAATATACCAAAGTAGGTAGGTATACATGGTTACTATACAAATGGAATTTCCCCCTGATTGATTTTCTCATTGGATTTTGTTTTCTTTTATCTTTTTCTTCCTACTCGTATGCCTAGCTTCTTATTTTTTTTTTTGTCGCTCAATAACTTTTTTCCATTTTGCCAATATGTTTATTAGATCAGTCATCCAACTTAGGTTGGATTTTTTCTGACTTTTTATCGTTTGCAAAATTTATCCCTTAAATTAATTCGAACATGGAAATTTGCATGAAGAAAAAAATTTTACTTGCGCGTTTGCTCACAATACCGTCGACTTAAAAAAAAAGAACAGACAGACATCTGTCATCCTGGCGCAGAGATTGTTGGGCCAGCTACAAAACAAAAAAAAAGTATGATGACCTATCGCATATCACCCCAACTTATGAATATATTGCTATCAAATTTCAGCTGAAATATATAATAAATGAAGATGCCTAGTCTTTCTATGGAAAAAAAACGTACTCTCATCATAAATTCCACAACATGTGGGTCTGCGCTGAGGCCCCTCCTTTCTCGATGACAAAAATAATTTACACCAAAACCAACCACACAACACATATGCTACAGTTGGTCACTTATTTTTCAATCATGTTTTTTTTTCCACCAAAAAAATAAAAATAAAAACAAATAAACAATGAAACCTAAATGAAAGAAATATTTTAAGTGAAATAATTAAACATGATTATTTGCATTTTCTTACCTTTTTTCCTGAGGAAAATGCCAACAATAGAGGGAAAGCGCGGTATTTTTTTTCTGTTCGTTCGATTTCCGTCTGTCACTACACCGTCTCCTGCTTCCAATCCAATATTGCTTTTCCACAAAAAAAATAAAAAGAATTTTCGAGTTTAATTTCTTTTTTTTTTACTATTTTGTTCGCAAATTATTTTTTAATTGTGATTGTGTCACTGGTCACTGCCACGCACTTGAATTATATTTTTTTTTTTATTTTAATTCAGAAAACAAAATTCGCTGCAAAAGCACACAAAACATAAATCACAAAAAAATATTTTCTTCTTCACTCTTAATTCATTTCTCATTTGGCTTTTTTATTCAACTCTTTTTTTTTATATCAAATAAAATTTGAAATAAAAATAATTACTTTGCAATTCTTTTGCCACTTGGATAATTAAAAAAAAAAAAAACTTTTTCTGTTTAATAATTTGCTTTTTTTGTGCACACGAAGAATTTCTTTTTGGCTGTTTTTATGTTATTTTGTGGATTTTTTTTAAGGTTAAAATTTTGACAGCCATGCACTAGATTTCTCTCCACTACTGTGTTCGTTCACTTGGAGGATTTTTATTTTTTGTTTCTTTGAATTTTTTTTTTCTTTTTTAGAAAGTCTCCTTTCTTTATTTTTCGTCGATTTTGAAACAAGATTAATTTTCACAGTTTTTTATACACTTGATGATTTATTTATATTTTTCATTTGTATGTTTAGATTTGATAATTGTGTATTTTATATTTTATTTTGTTGAAATAAAATGAGAGAAAAAATTAGAAAAAAAACGTAGAGCGACACGTTCACCGTACCGAACAGCCGGACTGCGTAGTTATTTTTAATTTAAAATTTTTTTTTAATGCCAAAATGGCTTTTCAAGCAGCAGATGCATAATGGCAGTGTGTTAGAGGGAGGAAGATAGAGTTTGTTGATGGATTGGGTTGTTTCGTCGAAAAGAGGAATATATAGACGAAGAAAAGGGATGGAGGTATGTTTATGCAGTAAAGTGATGCCAAACTTTTTTTTTAAGTGGAGAGACTTTAGATTACAGCGGCTTTTTTATATTTGGAGATTTATAACAGATTTACACGTGAGCTCGGTGGATAAATTTCGAATTTGTGAATTTTGTGAGGCTTAGAATTGCTTAGAATAAACGCTTATAAACGGGGCCATGATGAGTGTGTATGTCCCTGTTTAGATTGGAAGATTCCTTACGGATGTAAGGTACGTATCATTGTTTTAAGATTATAAATTGCGAGTCACCATGAAATGTATTGAAACAAAAACAATTTCAATATATTGAAACAGCAACGCTTTGCTCAGGCCCCTGGTTTATATATTTTCTTTATGCCCACGAAACATATTATCCCAGTTCTTTTGCCAACGAACTGGCGTGAGTACATCTGAATTGACAAAAAAGAACGATAACTGGGCTTAACGCCATGACAGAAGAAAAATGGAGTTTATACAAACTATCGATAATTTAAAATTATCGCTTGTAGTCTATCTCCATCCGGGTTAAGCTAAACGTTGAAAATCATCTGGGTTTTGTTTAACACTCTCGAAGGTAAGTTCGATTTAGCACGCAAATTGTTTGTCGCCGTAGCAGTTTTTTTCGTCACATTCCTAATGTAAGGAACATTAACTTTCGAATTAATTTTTTGATTATGTTGTTATCCTTGAAAGGTTTCCATGGGTTTGTTCGATGAGGTAAGAAAATGCAAAAAAAAGGCCGATACCCATTCACTGAAGTAACGATTTTTTATATTTTATTGCTTTTTTTTTTTTGTTTGATAATCGATATTTTAAAATATAAAGAACACAACAAAAAGAATAGTTTTGAAAAATGGAATGAATTCTCTACAAGAATAAAATAATTAATAATAACACTAACAAATGTTTGAAAAATGAACCAAAAACTACTTTTTTTTTGCTAAATTTGCAAACACTTCCAAAATATTGAGATCATTGATGTATGCAGCTTATTTTTTCCTTTATCTGTTTCTGAGTTTTCGAAATTTAATAAAAACTAAAGGATCATGCTTTTTGGTTACTAAACATAAATATATGGAGCAATCGAATACAAATCTATTAATATAAAAAAAATTTAACATTTTTTCAAGTTTAATTTTAATATTTAATTAAAATATCTTCCACGGATTTTCGTTTTAAATTTGGCACCTTACAATCCTCTGAAGCGTATCCAACCGGTAGCAGAACCATGAGTTTTTCATTATGCGGCCTATTCAGCAAAATTCTTAAAGCAGGTCCACAATTTAACGGTGTAGTAACCAGGGAATTCAATCCGGCAGCCTGTAATGCACATAAGAGAATACCCGTAGCAATGGAGACAGATATTTCATTATAGTAATGTTGTTTTCGGCTTCCATCAGGTTTGAATCCATAGATTTGCTTAAAAATTAATATTAGATATGGAGCCTGAGTTAAGTATTCTTTAATGTGATCAGTGCGTAATGGTTTAAGATCGGCGCACCATTGTCGATGCATTCGCTGACTATAATTCAAATATTCTTCAGCTTCAATTATTTCTCGCACCTGTGCCTTAATACTTGAATCACTTATAACACAAAAGGTCCATGGCTCTGTGTGAGCTCCAGATGGAGATGTTCCAGCAGCTTTGATACAACTTTCAATAAATTCGAATGGAATTGGTTTGTTGCTAAATGAACGAATACTTCTGCGGTTATTCATGATATCGTAAAAAGATTCAGCACCACCAGGAAGAGTGACTGAAGCTCCTCCAAATGGTATGTGCTCGGATTCTTCCAAGGACGGAGTGTATTCGTCGATTTCTTCATTGTCTTTGTAATCAGCTTAAAATAAAATATAAAAAAAAAACGATTTAAATATTTGACTATATAACTGATAGAACCATATTACCTCCAATGTACTCTTCCCCATCGAGTTTACAGATGTCCACCTTTTTCTCTTTTGAAAATTTCAATGCATTACATTTCTTAAAATACAAAATTCCCAAAACAACCAAGAAAACCGGTAATGTATACTCCCAGTGCTGCACAATCAATGATTGGTTTATTATTATTGGAATCATTTCCCAAAAGACTTTAATCACAAACTAATTAAGCTATGTCTAACATGCGTTACGAAAATATTAATCTTCACCGCTTATAAACTCCAAAAAGCTTAAATTAAATTGTCTGTCTAGTTAAAGTAAATACGGTCAAGGCGATTTGAAATCTACTGTGTACATAATATGTATTCACAGACAAAATATTTATTAGATTAGACGTGAATTCTAAGAGTTATAATTATACGCACTACTAGGCACTTTACTTTCAGAGAAGAATTTTAATTTAAACCACAATCATACTTGTATTGGTCATTAAAAAAAGCTCTTGAAAAGTTTTCATCAGTAAGTTTTTTTTAATTTTAAAATCTGATAATAAATATAAGCTTGAGAAGGAACAAATTAAATTTTATTGCGGGTGAATGTTATCAAGAGTTCATTAGCTTTTTGATGTGGAAACTTTGTTACTTAAGTAATGCTACTTTTAAAGAATAAGAGTAAACCTTATAACCATAAGACCTTTGTCTTGGTTGTTAGTTTGGAGTAGAGAATTTTAGTTTTTTGAAAAACTTAATTATTTTGGAATAACTTTGGAAACCAGTTGATTACTTCGACACCCCACAGTATAAAAATACAAAAAAAGGGGTTGTACCTATATCGCTTCGTTTCTTGGAACCACTTACGCTGACCTCCGACGATTATAGGTAGTTCTAACTTAAGTAGGTACTTTTGAAGCGATGAAAACTATAATTTAAGCTAAGTACCTACAGACGATTGGCTGATCTTACAATATTGTACAACGAAGTGGAAATATTATTGAACCCCGAAAATAAAAATTGTTCAAAAAATAAGTTGTGACAAAGTTGTGAAAATAACAAAATTTTATCTGAAAAAAAAGCTGCGTTAAAAAATTAAATAAAAACCGCAGTTTTGTCAAAATATGTTTGTTCTCAAAAAAAAGGTTGAGTAAGAATCCGATAAAATTTAGTCAAAAAAAAAACTAGGTTTTCAAAAAAAAAATCGTGGAAAAAGTAGGTAGGTTTAGGTAGGTACCTACATCAAAAAAAGATTCTTTCAAAAAAAATGTTTTTGTAGGAAACCAAGAAATTCAACCGCCTACCGAGTCACTCAATACATTTACCCATTAGTCCTTGATTCAATCTGTAGTGGATTTTGTTTCAAGGAAGGGAGTTTTTTGGTTTCAAATACCGATAACATTTTTTGTTTTCCCACCAAATGCCATTAATTATGTATGAGGTAAATTTAGTTGTTCTGTAGAACATTCTATGTGTTCAATAGATCTATAATTTAAATAAAAAAAATTATAAAATAGCTCACCCCTTTTCTTTACCGCCAATTTGGTTGTATTTTTATGTAAAACATTTCACGTGACGTTATACAAACAAACATTTTCGATTAAATCTCTTTTGTTTAGCGGAACAGTTGCTTCTACAAGACACAACAGGAAATATATCCCACACATTAAAATTTAATGGTGAATTTCCTTTGTTTCATTTAAATATTGTGTTGCTCATTTTAGTAAGTTGTCCTTGTCTCCTTGCCAATGAAAATGAAATGGTATTGGTATGATGTTGCTGGCATGCAAATTAGAAAAAGCTTTTTCACCTGTTTAAACAAATGTGTTGCCACTATAGAAAAAAGGTATTTATGTACTTTTTGATGTTACAAATTACTCATGGCCATGATAAAAAAAAAAAACCACTACGTCAAAAAGGTGGCGACATATTGTATTGATCATACACGATTTTCTTAAACTTTTTCGACATTAGGAAATTTCATTTGATTTTTTTCCATTTTGTGCAATAGCCACAAAAACATGGAAAAGTTAACCAAAATTTAATTTTTTTTCGGTTGCACCAATATTAAGCACAGGCTAAATTTCAAACTGACGTATTTTGTATGGAACAAAGGTCATTTTGAGACTTGAAAGTCTGTTAAATTTTTAAAAGCGTGTGGTGCAGAAATAGGACTTCTTAAATGGAACATATCCTAAACTACTTTAATTTAATACGTAGAACATTAATCTTTTATTTTATGCAAAACATGTTTAAGATATTTATTTTTAATGTCGCCACTAAAATAAGTTTCCATTATCACGATATGAAAAAAGAAACATGTTCATCATTATGGTACTCTTTCGCACATTTGGATTTTTCGCATGAGCTTGTCGTATTCTACTTTCCTTCATGATGCAGATAATGTAAATCTAGCACTAATCCACTGGTACTAATTAGGTACTTAATCCATATTATTTTTATTATATGCGGCAGTAAAAAGCTACCAAAATACAAATGATAATGTTAAAAAAGTACTTCGCTAATCAGTCACATGGCATCACTGCTTGCTCCATTTAAAAAGCTCTCCTTTCGTCGTTGTCTTTCTCTGCATTTCACAATTCACAATTCACAAACCTTACCCATTCTCTACGTTTACGGCTTCGTCAGCATGTGCATGTGCACTTGCTAATTTGTTTAATATTTTGCCTTCCTTTCACTCTTACATCCTACCATACGCAATCGTGCTTTACTTTTCTGCAGAAGTAGGTATGTTTTCGCAGCTGCTAAAATCGACACACACAGAAGCAGCTAGCAGAGACAGCAAGCAGACACAGTACAGTTGAATTAAATTAAAAGCTTTTAATAGGAAACCAAATCGAAAAGGAAGAGACAATCGACGAGCACACAAAGTGAAAACCAGAAAAAGTTAAAGTAGTCTCGTTGTCAATTAAATTCAAGACAAGAGTGATGATTTTTGTCGCTGTGCGCTGTTTGTAGTGCGTTTGTTTAGTTGATTAATTTAAAATCCTCCCTTTATTTAATTTAAATTAAAGTTTCACAACAACGGTATACGGTAAATAGTTTCCTATTTTGCGGGTGTAGAAAGCAATTGAATAGAAAAATGACATTGGGCTAGATTCTCTGACAACGAAAGTGGTTACATCGAATTTTGCGAAAAAAAAAGTTCTAATTTTTTTTTTGTTTACACCATTTTCTCCCTAAGGGGGTGTTTAATTTGTTTGTGTATTTTTGTTTGCCGTGACAATTCTTTTTGACGTTTTACCAATTACACGCTTCCGCGGCGTGTAAATGTACGGCGACGGGGAAAAACTGATTCAACACAAAGAACGTATGCAAATCATAGCAAGGAAGATGGACGAGGTCTTTTCGCTGCATACGGAAAAACTTGATTTATTCGATGGTGAGTATGGGTTTTAATGTTTTTTTTCTCTTTTAAATGTAATAATTATGTTTAGTAAAGTGTACAGAGTGGTGAATTTTTGTAGGGACTTCCTGGCGCCCCTCTCTATGATCCTGTCACCTTGTCCCTCTCCCTAGTTCTCTGCTACCACATGAAATGTGTTGCGTCTTTGTGTGACAAAAATAATTTAGCTAGCGCCGGTTTATCACATCTCTTGTCTCAGCTCTCATGTGCTTGTGCTAGAAAATAACATGCTTGAGTTCCTCTATCAGTTTCAGTTGGAGGACAGGAGGTGTGGTTTTTATTTAGATTTAATCTTAAGATAAACTAGGTAGGTATGTGGCATAGTGTTGCGATAGCTTTTCAAATCAAATAAAGAACAAAATTATGTCACATTAAAAAAAAAGAAGGTGTTGAATATAATTATCTATTTAAACAAAAAAGCAACAAGGTAGTGTCAAAACACACCACCGCACTAATTGATTTCCTTTGTTTATGAATTAAAAATTAAAAAGCAAACCAGGTCATTGTTTTCTCTCTCTTCACATCACAAGGCTCCAGCCCCATTGGAAAAAAACTCATCCTCACCCTCAGCCTCGGTTTTATTCCTTTATAGGCAGCAAATTGAATGAACATTCCCTCCATATTTATGTAAGTAAGTGCACGACACAAGATGAGCAGGTTTCTGAATTATCTGATGATTCCTTTAATAGAGACTAATTGATTTTTTTTTTCATTTAAAAAAAAAATAAAGCTGAAAACAATTAAAACCTCGTTGATCTTGGTTGAAGAATGAAAAAGAAAACTATAATCCCCCCTTATACGAGTAGTTTACCCTTTAAGAAGTAGGAGCTCTGCTTTTTACAGGCAAAGTTTAATCGATTTTAAGGTCAACAGTTTTGCAGAAGGTAGGTAGTCGAGTTATAGCTTATAGGGTACCTACATACATACCTATATAAAGATATGCCTCTGACTATAAAATCACTTTAACTTGCTATATAGTCTACAAATTAAATTTTAATAACCTTGGAGAACAATGTCAATGGGTTGCGAAATTAATTTTTTTGGTAAATTGTTTTTTGAAAAGTTTATTTTTATGTTAATGTATGTACGTATCTTATGTGGGTGCATGATGTAAATTATTGAAATTATTTTAAAGCATGGCTTGTTTAAGGATTTAAGAAATAAAGAAATGTAAAATTAAAAGTAGGTAGGTACGCGTCACCGATGATTTGTAGATACATACCTATGTATCTAATCTAATCACCCCTTTCCTAAACTCCAAATGACTCACTGTCACTAAAAGTGCATCAACAAAATTTGGTAATTCTGACTCAGAAAATGGAAATTTCGAGTAGGTAACAAAATGCCAATGATTGAATAATAAATTTTTAAAAATTTTGTCTAATTGGTTTGTTTGGTGTTATTGTTTTGATTCATCGGCATTCGTTTAAAATAAAACACCAAATTGTCTACAAAAATTGTTGCAGACATGTCGATTGACAATCATTCATAATCACGTAGGTATTTATTGGCAATATCAAAAGTATCAAAACGGAAGTAGGAGTCACGTAAAACCATAGAATTTGTTGCTTCACTTGAGATAATTATGTTTGTGTATTTTATTTTTCTAATTTTCTGCCACATTTACAGGAGTAACAAACTTTCATTTAATACATAGTTATCTCACAAAAAAAAAAACTAGAATAATGGCACAACGCAACGGTTTTATTAATGATATGTTTACGATGGCATTTTAATGACACCTAACAGGTAGGTGTGTTTTCTTTAAAGTAACATTTTTTGGGCCATATCTCTCAACACGTTTTTTTTTTGTTTAGGTAGGTAATGGTTTACTTTGGATTAAAAAACAATCTTGATGTGGGAGGTACCATTACCAGAAAAACCCCTAAACTTAGAAATTTTGCAAATATGTTATTGTTATTGAAAAATTTTTGAATGCTTACACTTTCTAAAATAAATTTTACTCTAGGGTAATTAAAAAAACAGGTTGATAAAAACAAGATAAAGGACACTCTGTATTTCTTTCCGTTTTCTAGTGTCCAATCCTTCCTAACTCACTTTTTTTTATTCAAGTTATAATGGCGAAGGGTCCCGATTCTATCCTGTTCAACGGGAAAAATGCAAAAAAATAAAATATTTTTTCTTGGCAGTTTTTGAGACTAAAGCCTTAATTTTAAACTTCTATATTTGCACTGGACACGAACATTTTCACTTGGCGACTTAAAACTACAAATATAAGCAATTCTAAAAAATTCATAAAATTATCATTATACCTATGTACTATATTTTATATAAATAATATTTTTGGTTAACGTTGCTGTTGAGTTTTTATGAACTTCAAGAACAGTACGTACTTTTTTATATCTCTCACAAAAAAAAAAAAACAAACAAATTATCATGATCATTATAAAATTTTCTTGATTTTCTGAAAAATAATTAATGACTTTGTTTCCCCTTTTGAAAACCATGCAACACACCATGACGATGAGACAAAAAGCAATTCACATAACAAATCACATCCGCATTGGAGTAGTTTGTAAATTAATTTCGTTGAATTCAGTGCCATTTTCATTAGTAGGAAATATAATTTCTTTTGTAATGAGAGAGGAAATGCCATAATCTAATTTTCAAATTGAAAAGTTCCCTAAAAGTGTTTGTACAAATTATGTATATTTATTTATTTGGGATAGCAAAACTGAGTTGTATAATTTGTTGAATTGACTAATCATTACCCTTTAAAGGTTGGGGCCAGTTTCTTAAACCCATGATTATTCCAAAGTGTAAACTATAAAATGTGAATGTTAAATTAAAAATCTTTCAGAGAATCCATAGTTTGTTTATCATAGCTAATCTCCAAATTTTATTTGATTAGCGTCAGCTTTTGAAAAATGTATCAGAAACTAAACCCACTGTTAACAAACTGTGCAATGCAATGGAATTATGGCATTTTGTGGTATTTTTTTTTTGTCGGTGATACTTACTTTTTGTGGAGAAGTAATCGTTTTTGTGAGTCATATCGCTCTAGAACAAGTCTGCGCTTAATTAATTTAGTATAAAAATATTTTAAATTGTAAAATAAGCATAAGAAAAATTGTAAAAAAAAAGACAGTAACTAAGTAAATAGGAGTAAGTAGAAGCTTATTCGATTAGAAATGTTATTACCATTAAATCGTGCCACATCGGCATTTAACATTCAGATTGATTTCGAACAGATTGAGTCCCTTAGAAGCATTAAAGTTCAACATTCTTGAAAATAAGGACCACACTAATTACTTTTCTTGCAAATATTTGAACCTCTGTTTTTGGGTTGTACAAAAAATTGTATTTCAACGACAGCTTTTGTTTTTGGGAATTGATTGTAGCCAATAAAAAAATTATCGTTAAACTTCAACTTTTTTTTTTTTGAAAAAAGTTTTTTAAAAGAAAACAAAAAATCTAAGTTAGAAAACATTTTAAAAATAAAACAATTGTTTGTCTATTTTTGAGCATTACAAAAGTAAAACAAAAACATTTTTGAAATTCAATAAAAACTTATTTATATCTATCACAAATTTCGTAAATACTCGTATATACCTACACTACATATCTCAAAGAAAATTTCGTAAACTAACCGTAAAAAAGTATGTGCCACTTAAGAAATTATAAAACAAAATTCTTTAAATTCGAATGGACTATACTCAAACTGATTTATTAAAATAGAACCAACAGACTCTGCCTGCCTACACTCTTTCTTTCTTTATTTCTAAAAAAAAAGAATACAAATTAAAATCCCGCCACAACTGCTGAAGCTAAATCATAAATAACAATATTAATGGTATGACAACTAATAGGCATAGCTTCTGAATACTACACTCTGTAGTGAGTATTTAATCTTTAATACAAACGTTCATAGGTATATACAAATAAGTACTGGGAAGACTGAATCGAGAAGCTAACATTTAAAAATGTTTAAAACACAAAATCATTCGTTGGTTTCGATATTCATTTTAAAACGTGTACTGAATTCACCATCAAAAATTATGATAATTTTTGTATTTCACCAACAAAAAATAAACTGGCAAATTGTAGTCAAACCACAGATAATAAAAAGTAGCTTTATAGCTCAAGTTTCTGTGGTTCTGTTTGACCACAAGACAAGAGTAATTAAACAAAAAAAAAAATTAAGAATTTTTTTTTTGACTAGCTCTATCTTAAGAATTTGTAAGGTTATAGTTCGAAAACAATCTTTTTTTAATTTCATTGGAATTAATGATTAGATTATGATAAATTAAAGTGATTCTACATTTGATAGTGTTTTTGTTATATTTAGATCAATGATGAATTCAAAAGAGTTTTATAAAAAAAAAATCAGTGAACACATTTTACTAGCACTTGGTGGGCATACAAAATGTATATCTTAAGAAAACAATTAAAATGCACCATTCGTAGATTTTCTTTCATCTACGTTGAGCTAAATTCTTCAAAAATCTGTGATTTTTTTTTATTTCGTTCGTTTCTATAAAATAAAAAATTTTATATTGGCCACTGTGATGTTGGAATGAATCAGAAATATTGTTATTATTATTTGTCTGCGTTCTTTTGGTTTTTTTTTTATTGCAAAATTCATTCATAAAAAAATAAATTGATATAATTTTTTTAAAGTAAATAATGTAGGAAGGTGGTATCTTAACATTTAGTAAAAAAAACAGTGTGTTAGAAATCTATATATTTATACGTCGTGGCCTTACTCTGTGGTACTAATATGAGACAAATATGAGCAGAATATGACTTTTAGGTTTGAATGCTAACAAAAAAAAAATCCACAGACAAAAGTGTAAATAAAGGCAAATAGTTGTTAAGATAAAAAAAAAATTGTTGATAGGACGACGACAGCCATTCCTGTTCACGTGTAATGGCAGGAATTGACTAATTTGAGAAGCAATCTATTCTTAACATCAGATACACTTAAAAGAATTTTTCAATTTTAAGAGCACATAATACTTTTATTTTTTATTATTAATTTTCTTTGGAAATATTCAAAACTTATGTCCTTTTTCATTGAATAAAAGATTTCATCCTTTTGAAACAAGATTTGCACTTCATATTATGTTTCTTTGAAAATAATGAAATCTGACCGGAGTTTATTTGTATTATGGAAATTCTGTTTTACCTCTGCCGACTGGCCTATAACCTATAGAATAAATGTAGTTAGTAGATATCAGCTAGACGTCTAGGTCTTATCAAAACTGTTGTCATTGTTCTTGTTTTTTTATTTAAGTTCACAGTAGGAGTTCAACTAGAATTTATATTTGATAAGAGCCAAGAAAATACAAAAGATGGGTTAATCACTCTTTTATCGTTAGTTGTTGTTTAAATTGGTGCTCCGATTAAACTGTGCCCTCTGCTTCATTTATTTTGAACAAATAAAATTTCTGAATATGAACTTACTTGTTGTCAAAATTTAAGAAAAATACCAATACACCAATAATTTCAAGCTGGATTTCGACTTCTTGCGTGCCCTATTTATTGACTCAACAAGGGAAAATAGCAAACAAAAAATTACAAAGTTTTCCTATGGGACAACAAAACATGCTTTCTTCCTTTATACTCGCTCACTTATTCAAACTAATCTTATGAACATAATTGTTAAGATTAAAAAATGATGCAATCTTCTTTATACTATTATTAGCCGCCGCCGTTGTCTTCATACATATTGAATAAACTTGTTTCAAATTGTGTTATGTATCAACATATTTAATTTAACGTACTTTCTTATTCTATAACAATAACTTAAATGATAACATCCTATGCTTATTCCTAATCTTCTCCCCCACGTCATGTCACTTCTCATTCGCTATCACTAGTTTCCGCAAGGATCTCCTTGACCAGTTTGTCCTTTTCCACAGTGCTTTTAGCATTTGATAGAAGCAAACTTTTGAGTGTTTCGATATTTTTTTCAGTTTCTTTGATTTGTGTCTCAAGGCGAATGTTCTCTGTTTTTAATGCTTCCACGCGCTGTTTTCTCTCTGTGGCTGTTTTGTTGGTTTTCTCTCGTGACTTCTTGACTGCCTGCAAATAAAAAAAAAAATGAATGCTTATTCGTTGAATATGGTGAAATGAAAATTCTTGATTGTAGCTTTGAATATCAGGTAAAAAAAGTAGTGTCTAGCAAATATTTCAAACATCCAATTATCTTTTAACAATAATTTTGGGTATATTAATAAATACAATACAGTCACTATCTCTAAACCATAAGCCAGTTAAGTTCCACACTTCCTCTTTACACTTATTTGATTAAAAACAAATAGTTATCATTTTATCAATAAAATTTTATTAATGCAATTTGTTTTTATTTTCTATTTTTGTTTACATACCTCATTATTTCGCATCCTCTTCTGGCGATATTCATCACCATTGCCGTCATCGGAATTGCCACTTGATGCTACGGATTTTGCAGTTCTTCTTTTGGCCGGCATTCTTTCGCTTATAATACTTTTGGTTCTGTAACCGAAAACATTAATTTATTTATTTATATTTAAATTCCTAACAAATTGCAGCTAAAAGCCAAAAAATAAATAAATATTTAGAATGGAAACTGAAGAAACGGCTGGAGTAATCCACTTACATGGAATAAAATGCAAAATTCGTGGTGAAATAAGTAACGTCAAGCACAGCTGTCAAAAATGACACAACGTTTGGAGCTTTTTTTTTGTAAAGAAAAAGCTTTTTTCTTCGAAAGCATATCTTTTTGGGATGTGTTGGGCAACTATGCTACACTATTAATGTAGTGTTGCTACACTATCAGGTAATATAAAGTACTTAAACCGAGTGTAGATTTGATTTAAAACCAAACTATAGTGAAACATCCGTTTTCGACGACGAAACACCAACTAAGACTCCCAAACGGAAGCAAAACCATCGCCGGCGACTACTCAACAACAATAACAACGTGTTATTATCATTGGCAACAACGTATTGTTTAGTCATTACAATACGGTGTTGTTTCGTTGTGGTTGGCGAATATTTGACGTTTGTTTGGGAGAGTTCACTTCTCTTGCAACCAATCGAAACATTCAGAAGAGGTGATAAAACAATAATAAAAAAAACGATGCTATGATTGACAAAAACATTTTGTTGTAATTGTTTCGTCGTCGATAACGAATGTTTTGCTTTATATTGTCAAAGACTGGACTGATTCTGTCGCGGCAACGAAATGAAACCAATACGTTGTTATTGTCTTCGTTTTCGGTGCGACAAAATCGCATAATTTTAAAATTGATATACCGCTTGAATAATATATTTTCTTTTTTTTCTTAATAGAATGGACATTGACAACCGTACGTTTGAAAAGAAAATTTCCATATCTACTTTTATTATCTGTTGCAATTTGTGATATATGCTCAATAAATTATAATTATTATAGTTTCTTCTTTCACAAAAGACGATATTTAAAAATATATAATTCATATATTATATAATAATAATGTAAAAAACAAAATATCCTTTGTAAAACAAAACTAAAATCATTAAAAAAAAATTATCAGTATCCGTTGTAAGTAAAAAAAAAAACTATTATTATGACAAGACTGATTGGTAATTTTAAATCGACGTTAATATTTGTAATTATAAATTGCAATGTATAAGAACTATATATTCATAGACTATAATCAAATATTTAATAAAAATAAATAAATTGTATTACACAATAATAATGAAAAAATATGGGATATGTTGTTTTTATTTATTTGAAAAAAAATCATGAAAGGGAACGCGGAGCTGTGGATTTAAAATTATTATATAATAAAATATTCGCTATGTCGCTATTCGATTTGAAGCCATTCCTGAAAGAGTAATGAGTAGCGACGAAACTTTGGTAAGAGATAAAACAAAGTAGCTTTAATTGCATCCAAACCGAGGTGAAACATTCGCTGGCTACGATGAAACATTGACATATTTTTGTGTTCGCGTCGCCATTGAATGTTCCGCATTTGGTTAATAGAGCCTTTATATGTTGTATTGAGCAAGGGACCTAATAAAACAATAATAATAATAATAGAATGTCAAAAATAAAGGGAAAATCTTTGCCCAGACAGAATCAAGTACAAAATAAGTTGGTTTATTGTAGTAATGAATATCCTCATTAGTTTTGAAAGCGATTTGTCTTGTTGACTTATATTAACAGATTAAAAA
The DNA here is from genome assembly GCA_958431115.1 of Syrphus vitripennis. NCBI lineage: Eukaryota > Metazoa > Arthropoda > Insecta > Diptera > Syrphidae > Syrphus > Syrphus vitripennis. The sequence continues at coordinate 22,101,858 of OY288110.1, forward strand.
TGGAAATATTGGATAGAACCATTTTTCAAAGTAATTATTCAAATAGTAACTGTTTTTAAATAAATCAGAAAATTGTAAACTAAAATAATTCATTCAAAGATTATTTTTGTGGGAAATAACTACTACACATTTGGCCACAACTGAAATTTGAATTGATACATATATCGGAAACAGAAAGGTGATAGAAAAATGTAGAATCAGTAACCGTCGACGACAAAACAGCAATAACAACACGTTACTGTTAATGAAAACAACACGATATTTTTGTCGCCGGTGGGGAAGAACTTTTTTAAATAAACCAAAATTAAGAAAATCGAAATTGATGCTTCTGTGCTTTTGGAATAGGCCTATGTATTTAATTTCGTAATCTAATTTAAATCTAACTTTAGTTTGTACGCTTGTGGTGGATTTGTATTTTAATATTTACACCAGTTTTTTTTGGGATGATGAACAGGAATACTTAGACAATTTTTAGCCCCTTTTCAGTGTTTCAAAACACTTCAATTAATTTCATCCAAAATATTCACAGTCATTGCATTAGTCGTTTAAATGAAACAATATTAGATAAAACGACTAGACTCTAAAATTTAAGTGAAAAAAAACTCCGCACAAAAAAACTCGGGGAATAATTTTCTTAAATTTTTTTTTTGTATTTTATTTTATTTTTTTTTCAACTTAAAAAACATCCTTTCTAACTCTTCCTCTTCTTTCCAAACTTTTTCGGACCACCGCCAGATTTCTTTCCCTTGCCCATAAAACTTTTGGAATTCGATCTTCTGTTCTCTTCCCATTTCATTTGTTTGTCCGATGACTTATCTTTATTGTATACAGCACTCGCTGTACCTTGCCCCTTTGTCTTGCCAGTCTCTTCCAGCAGTTCAGCAAAGTCATCAGCTGCCGCAAACAATGAACTCATATCTGCAAAGTAAAACAACACAATTAAAATGATGCAAAACTAGGATCGGAAAGGTATGGCTAACTACCAATTGTCATAAGGATAAATAATACATAAATCAAAGTGATTAAAACTTACCACCACTACTGTGCTTGAGTGCCTTGGAGAAGTTCAATGGCTTTTCTGATTTCTTCGATTTTTTCGTCTTGGGAGGCTTCAATTCATCGTCTTCATCATCGTCATCAGATTCTGGGTCACTCAAATCATCATCACTGCCATCTTCCTCCAATGATATCGAGCCTCCGTCATCATCATCATCATCGTCATCACCTCCAATCGAACCAGCCTCATCTTCTGACTGATCCTCCCCTGGAATATCATCTTCATCCATACCATCATCATCCCATTCGTCATCATCATCTTCATCCATATCCTCTTCTTTCTCGATGTTCATTTTCTTGGTATTCTTCTTTTTCTTCTCGTCGCTCTTCAACTCACCGCCCAATTCCTTCAAAAAGTCTAATTCTTCATCCTCGTCCTCATCGTCGACTCCCTTCTTCTTCTTCTTGCCAAAGAACCCATCTAAATACTCCTCGAATTCATCATCATCAACATCTTTTGCTTCATTTTCATCGTCATCGTCACCACCACGTTTTTTCTTCGGCGCCACTGCAGTCTCACGTTTCTTTTCCAAATAATTGAAGATGAACATTTCATCCTCAGTGCAATTGGTTTTGGTCAAATTCTTCACAGGTTTGCCTCGCGTTCCATATGACACATACTGTTTGCTGTGGATAGTTGGCATTTCAGCGGCTTCCTTATCGAGTTTCTTGGGATTCTTGAAGGCGAACCGTTCCAAAAAGTGCGGCAAACTGAAATCCCTCAGTGGATCACCATAATAATCGATTCTTTTTTCTGCAAAAAAGAAGGAAATTTTAGGTTTAGTGCAAACTATTCGGAGAAATTAAAAAAGGACTCACTATTTAGGATACTCTCGGCGAAGACTTGGACAGTGGGATGATAGTGTTCCATCAACATTAGCAGTTCTGTCTGCAGAGCGTATTCTGCTCCAGCAAAAGCCGGAACTCTATGATAGGGATCATATTTTGTGGCAGATATAGTACTAGCCGCTTCAGGATTTTCATCTTTTTGCAATTTTGCATGATGCCATGAGGAGCCCTTCGGCTTCTCCTCCTCACTTATATCCATCTCAGCTTTTTCAGAGGGTGCTTCAATCTCATTATTCCCATCAATCGGAACATCAGCATACTTCTCCTCTCCGTCGCTATCAAACTTGGCCAGTTCATCGTCATCTGCACGGACGACATTCTTGGGAGTGTCTTCCTCGGCTTGATCTTGCTTCAAGTCGCTCCTGGACCGAAGTAATTTGTGTATGACAATCAAGCACCCAGCTGCAACAGCAGCTGGCAAATACAATGACATCTGGAGGAGACGTTTGATAAAAGCCTGCACTCGACTTACATGCGTATCGATGTGTATCGCTCGATGGATGATATGCAGAAACTGTGCCGCTGTCTTGTTTCCAATTGTGATCAGCTCCAAATCGAGCATCTTCTTATACAAAGCATTATAGAAGCGATCTGTTTTCTCTGTTTTAACCGTGACCAGCTGCAGGAGAAGTGACAAAGTTTGAATGGATATTCGGATGTCTGCCAGATGGACCAGACGATATATTGTATCCTGCATGTCTTTGGTCATAATCTCTGTGCTTCCTTCAGCGGGTTTTGCCTCTGCAATTGCTTTCTGTAAACACCTCAAAATCGCTTGCATTGTTCGATTGTTTATGGCTCCCTTTTTGACCAGCACTTTGAAGAGGGCAAAGCAAATATTTACTAACTTTGTGCACACTTCGGGGCGTCCACTTGGAGCGATTTGGGCGAGGAAACATAAGCCGAAATGCTGGGCTCGATCCGATATGTTGTTCCGGAAAAGGAGCTTTTCTGTTTCGGCGGTGATGATACCGCACATATTGGGATGCTTATAAGCAACTTCGGAAAGATGATGCAAGGCTTTTGAGGCTATCTTGGGCACGGGATCACCCAGCTTGTTGATGAGCATTGTCAGAAGCATTTGTTCTTTTTCCGGAGAGAAGGATAGCAAACGAGAAGCGGAAATAATGGACATGGTTTTGTTGTTTTCTTGGCCAGTTTGGAGCCCTTGCTGAAGGTTTTTCAGGAATTCTGATGGAGGAGATAGAATTTAACAGTTAGGAAACTCTAAATTTAACCAACTCACCAAAATATTGATCTTTCAATTCGTTCTCGAAGTGCCAGTAGGCGAAGATCTTACGCTGTTGCTCCTTGGATAGCGATTCGTCTTTCTTCACAGCCTTCCAGTCAGCAGCACGCATTGGAATCGAAAGTAGCTTCCTGTGAGCTGGGAGAAGAACTTCCATGAAGAGGTCAGTGAGAATTGATATGACTTCTGTGCAAGATTTATTAGAGATCTTGGTGTAGCTAATGAGAGTCTCAAGCGATTGCAGATTTCCAATTGGGTTGCTGGTCACGAGGAGGGCTCCAGCATTGGCTCGATCCTTGGCTGTGCCCTGGTGTATGGCAGTAAGCAACCACTTGGAGTCATTTGGATTCTCTAGATTGTTTAAGGAATATATGAGCAAAAAGGTGTTGGTTTTGTTTGTGGATCTTTAGTAACTTACTTTTGACAAAACGTGGCAGCTCAGTTTCGTATGCTGCTTTGCAAATGTTGAACAGTTCAGTTTGTTCTTTTTCCTTGATATCTAGTAGTTCTTCAGTTGTTGGATATTGAGGGTACTATGAGAAAATGTTACTCATTTCTACTAGATGTTTATTTTTGTCTTAGAATAGAATTACTTACCACTTGAAACCATTTCTTTTGATCATCATTACTTGGATCAGGTTTGTTCTTTTTCTTTAATTTTTCTTCTCTTTCAAAGAAATCTTCTTCTTCTTCTTCGTCGTCTTCATCTTTGATGTGATTTCCATTTTTTTGAGCAGCATCGTCCTCGTCGTTGGCTTCATCCACAACTTTTGTTGACTTTTTCTTTTTGTTTTTATTTTTGATTTTAACTTCGGTTAGAACTTCACCTTCATCATCGAATATGATTTTTTTGGGTTTTGCTGTTAAATCAATAGCTGGTGGCATAGTGATTATTTATTCGGTTTAAATAAGGATTTTTGTTCAAAAAAAATAAGCCGAACCCGAAAGATCTGCTTTGAGTTTGCTGCTGCACGTGTATTTGGCTTGTCAATTTTTTTTTTGTGATGACATTTCGATGGAGGGGAAATGGTTTTAAAAAAGCTTTTCTGTCAGCGTTCAGAGAAGTAGCAGAATGATTTTTCTTAGGTCACGTTTGAACGGAACATTTGTTTGGAATGGATTTTTTCATTAGAAAAAAACATTTTTTGCCAGTAATTTTAGTTCGTTTGGAAATATAAAAACAAAATTAAGTTTATTATCAAATTGTGACTGAATTGTTCAACAATATTTTCATTTGTAAAATTGGTAGTTTAACTATTGTTATTAACTACTATTTTAACTATTTATTTCCATAGAAAAAAATATTCGTAAATTACCTGATATAAGTTGGAATGAGAATTTTTTCAAAAACATTTAAACAAATTTCTCTTACCTTTTATTATTTTTTCACTTTGTTGTGTGTTTAATATGTAAAAAAAAATTACATACATATACGCCTGAGTGTACGATTTTTTTGGCTACTGAGTTTTTCTTTTTTTAGCTCAGAGCAGAAAAAGAGGTGTCGAAAAAAATATTGGGGCATATTCATAGTCAAATTTTAGAACCGAGTCCAACTGGCCTCGAGTCTAAAGTTAACACACAGGTTAGAAACAGCTGCTATATAGAGAATTTTGCAGCTATGTTTAGTAAAAAACAGAAATCTACTACAATTTTAGTAGTATTGCCCGTCAATCCATTGAAATTCAATACATTTTTTGACAGATAGAAAAAAACAACTTAGTCAAAGAGTCAGCCGTTTTTAAAATTGAGCTCCAGTTTATCTTTTGGACCTGGGTCGAAATTGTCTATGAATAACATAAACTCCAGGTTAGCTTAGAAGAGACAAAGAAACAACTTGTCAGACGACTATGAATATGCCCCATTGTTTCTTTTTAGCTAAGACAAGTTAGAGCAAAAAAAAAGTTTTTTTTTCTACTGGAGCTAGCTAAGAAATTGCTCAGAATAAAATGACTCGGGAAAGTTGCGCAAAAATCTGAGCGCAAATATTAAAATACATGGAATGGATTTTTCATATATATTGATATTATCGTGTTCTAAGATATATATGTAGGTAAAATGTGTTTTATAATTAAATCTGAGGTCTCAGATCATGTTCTGTTCGCTCAGCTAGAGCTGGAAAAGAAAAAAGCCAATTGTTTGTTGAATTTCTAGCTACATAACTGACTTCAAAAAATAAAAGCCAGTTGAAGCTAGGAAATCCTAGTTCGTGGGTCAACAGGCTAAGCAAAGTTACTAACTTACCGTCTTTTATTCATATCCAGGGATGTTATATTGGATTTTCGAATGAAATATCAGCATTTCAGGTTTTCCCAAACCAAAGCGAAACCGATTTGTAACATTCATCGTATGGGCTTCGGATTGGTTTCAGAAAGGTTTTAAATAAAAAAAAGAGATTTTTTTTTATACATAAATGTTATTTATTAATGCTTTTGTTGCTAAATATGTACTGGAAAAGGTCCACTTTTATTAATTTGAAAATCGATTGGGATTTTATTTTTCTTCATAATAATAATATAATTTTCATTTTGTTGAATTATTTTTTTTTTTTTATATTTTATGTTTTCTTACATTTCATTGAATGCTCATTGAATTATTTGATTTTAAAATACACAGTAAATAATATATAATAATATAACAAGTTAGTTTAATAAGTTACTTTCAATAAAATACTATAAACAATTTTTTTTTAATTTTTGCTTTAGCATCTACTTAATAGTTTCTTATAATCTTTTTGTTTGTTTGTTGTTAAAAACTATTTAAAGTTAGTTCGTATTATATTGTTTGTTTGTTTGTTAGATAAATATTATGAGTTTTCATAAAATGGTATAAATATTGTTAATTCCATGTTTATTGAGCTGACAGCTGATAGTGATTGTGTGTTTTTCTTGTAATTTTTTTTATTTTCTTCAAGTTTTATGGCAAGATTTAAATTATAGAACAAAAAAAAAAACAGAAGAATTTATATGCAAATAATTTTTATTTTGTGTATTGTTTTTATGTATTTCATTTTAATTTTCAAACATTGAGCGCAACAATTTATTGTTTTTATTTCATCTTAACATATAAATCTTAAATTTATAAATAAAATTAATAAACGATTAACAAAGAGACAAAATATAACATAAACGACAAAACTTATCCATAGGCTTAAGTGCTAGTTTTTTTTTTGTTTTTTAAATTGAATTTTGTTATTTTCTACAGTTTGCAATTTTTTTTTGTTTATATAAATATTCTAGTATTTAAATTGTTTGTCTACTAATAGTATTTTTGTTTAGAATGTTTTCTTGTTCTTGTTTTTATTTTTTCTTAGATTAGATAGGTATAGGTATACGAAAAAATTATTAGAACGCTTTTTAATTTTATTATTATTTTTTTTTTTAATTTAAACATTTATATATGTTCTGTAAGTAATAATATTTGTATTTGTGTTGATCAAAAAAGTTAACACTAAATTTAAGCGTAGTATGATTTTATTAATTTTATTTATTTATTTGTTTTGTTTTTTATTAAATTCATAATATTAATAATTTTTGGTTGTTAGTTGTATAAGTTCTTTTTTTTTGTTTGTTTTTAATTTGTATTAAAATTGAATTTATTTATAAATATGTATTTAATTTTATAATTTTTATTTTTAATTTTTTTAAATTTATTTTGCGTGAGAAAATTTTGATATTTTATTTTTGATTATATTTCATTTGGAAATAATTTTTTATTAGGTAAAGTTTTTTTTGTCTATATAAATAAGTAGGTTGTATTTAAGATGACAAATATTTTTGTGTTGATATATCTTTGTAGGCTTTTTGAGTTTCGAGTCGGTAATTATGTAGATTATGAATAAAAAGATAATTTTAAATGTTGAATGCAATTTTTAATAAATTAAGAATAATGATGAAGTGCACCAGATTTAAAATTATATTTGATTAATTTTTATCTTTTTGGTGGAAGTTAAGATAAAATCACTTTTGTTTTGAGTGAATTACACTACTGGATAAAAAAATTGTGTCAACTTTGTTTAGAGATACACTTAAATAAAATAAAATTGGTTTTGTTCCCAAGATATTTTTTTTGATCCATTGCCTAATATTCATGGCCAAAAAACGGGATAATAATGATGTTTTAAGTTTAAATTTAAAGTGGCAGTTATAATAATGGAATAGATATTATTTACTAGGTTCTGAAAGCTAATAAGTTTAAGAGCAATTATGCACAATTATAGATATATTCCTAGTTACTATTTCAAAATACCACATAAGAAATAAAATGGCAGTGCAACAAAATTAAACAGGGTCAATCCGATTTTAACTAACTGACATAACACAATTGTGGGTATTCAAACAATGCATCGGTTAAAGTTGTGGTCACTGGGAAATGTGGTTGAATTGTAAACCTACTGAGTCTGTCAAAATGATTAGGATAATAGATTTTTCCAGTTCAAAACTTTTGCGATTAAAAATTACTTTTTCATCAACCACTTCATCACGATTCATGTTGATTTAGCATAATCTTCTACGAATCTCGAAGATTAACCGTACAAAATAATCTTGTTTGGTATTTATGGACTTAAAGTTTTAAAAATTAAAACTCAGCTTGCGTTGAATCATTTATTTGAGAACCAATATTTTGCTTTGCTAACAAAACATTGAACTCTCTTTCTTACTTTCACTTCAAAAATGAAACTGTATTTGTACTTTGAAGTAAATTTAAAGGACTTATTGGTGACCTCTTTAGTTGATTCAAATTTACAATAGGCTCAAGGTTTGAACTCCAAATCTTTTTGAAGTTAACTGAGAAACTTATGGCGTTTTCAGTTTTAGATTCGGATTTTGCTTCAGATTTCAAATCAAGAAGAGAAATTCTCTTCTTTTTCAGAATCAGAACTGTCACTTTTGCCCAATCGAACGCATTCAGAATGCTTTTTTCTGCTTCCAGATTGCCAATTGAAAACGCTATTTATCTATTTTCAATCTTCTTGTGGAAACTTACTAAAGACAGCCACGAGGCATTCTTTTAAAATTGATTTCGCAGGCAACACATTATAGCCGAGCTTGTATATTCAAATTGTCCTAAGATGAAGGGGTCTAATACATCAGCTAAGTATATATTTTATTTCAAAATTGCTTCGTTTGGTAAAATGGAACACTTAAAACACTCCGCTAGTGCAAATGAAGTGGAAGGATCTATAAAACGTGTTTCAATAAGGCCACGCTTAAGTTTAAAATCTAAACTAAGAAGATTTCACTAGGCGTAAATAAAAAAAGTATTTCTATTTATGAAAAATGTCATTAAGTACAGCTCATAGTGTAAAGTAGGTACACTTTTATCAAATGTTAATTTTACATTGATTTTTTAAGTCTGGATTATGGCAGTGATTTTTAAACAACAACAAAAAAGATTCATTAAACTAATTTTCTGCCAAACGAACTAAACTGGTATATGCAAACATAACTACCGACTTTAATCACTCGATTTAAGTTAAACCTATCTATTTTTTTGTACCCACACTATATATTTAAGGTTTGTTCTTGTACCGTTCCTGTAAACCTGTATTAATATTCATTTAAATATAGCTTTTGATTATACGATAGCTTATTTAAATAAAAATTTCCACTGAAATAACAAACATCACCCGAGTTCAATGCAAGTTGGATTTTAAATCAACCGACTATTTTTGACAGGCTCTATCATATTAGCTAGATTAGCTGTCAAAATTTAACAGAATCCTTTATTTAGTTGATAGTTGATTTATTGTCTTATTCACTCTGAACCCGATTATTATTTTCTTATTATTTAGCTGAATTCACATTCAAATTTTTTTTGTTTTCCTATTTTGAACACCATCTACACAAATTACATACAAAAAAAAAACATTCTACTTATTTGCGCACGTGTCGACATGCCGTGTGCCATAATCGTCACGTCATTCAGCGTATTCTACGAGTACAAAATATAAAGTATTATCATCTCACCAGGAGTGCGCTTTGGCCTGATTTTGTCGTATCAGTATCAGGACCAAATTCTCATTCTATAATTTCTCTTAATAAGGCCGCCATGATCTCACAGCGGCACCCAAACAAAATTATGTCAACTGCAATTTTCGACAATTACATAGCCATTTGATAATTCGGGCATTTCGTTCGACAATAGATGGCGGTTCGGTCGGTCGATATGGCTGAGTTGTTTGTGGTTGGGTTTCAGTGCTGTCAGGAAGGCGTGTCGAATCAACTGTACTGACATCCGAAAAGAACACAGAACCCGATTGATCAGAATCATTGTCCGTGCTGTAACGTCTTTTCGGTGGACTGTAGATCTCTTCGAATTTCTCTTCGTTCAGACCGAGTCGATCAAAGAATTTCTCTAATTGCGACATGCTCTCTGCCCGCCGGATCTTTTCCATTCCGTTTGAGTTCTTTCCGCCACTCATTGGTTGTTCGGTCATTGGAGATCCGCGATTGTAGTAACGATCACTAATGTCACTCTTTGATCGCAGTATGGGCTTCCGATCTTCATCTGATTCACGATCGGGTGGACCATACACAGCAGTCGTGCATCCTCCACTGCCTCCACTGCGCTGTGATGTGCGATCATTGGAGGTAGAGTAACGATTTCGGTGCTTGAAACGAAGACACTTTTGTCGTTTGAAACCGGTTGGTGGAGGACTCACTTCGGGCTCTTTGAGGCAGTCATCCGTTGGTGTTCGAATCGTCGGGCTGTGAGTCTGCTTGTGAGAGGTAGGTGGTAGGTGGTGCGTTGGTGGAGGTGGATAGATCTTTCGTTGTGACGTGTATCTAGAGTCTTCATAATAACGTGTTATGGGTCGGGTTTGTTCGGGTGTGTAGTCATCCTGAAAGGCTTCGGGAACCTCAGGAGTGGTGAAGTTCAATAAACATTCCGAGTCTTTTTGATACTTTAGACGGCACTCCGGACAGTCGGTGTACCTTGATGAGCCCATGCCGTAGGTGTAGTAAGAGTTTCCGCTGTGCTGGGTTGATGATCCACTATCCCGTCGATATTCAGCTTGATTAACACAAACAGACATCTTGTTGGCTTCACGTTCTCCACGTTGCTTGCAGCAGGGCTCACTTCGGTGAGTATAGTGTCCTGATGAGCCTCCAGAATCTCGATTCAAGGAACTACCTCCAGACTTGTTTGACCGGTTTCCACGACTACAACAGCTAAGTACCTCACTGTGAGGGGAATGTCGACTTATCTGGGAATGAAGGTCAGGCAGGGATTTGTGGCTATTGATGTTGTACGAAGGAGATGAATAATCGTGCTCATCTGAAGTCGTATCGTGTGAATGTGAATAGGATCTTTGGTATCTAAAAATATGTATAATGAATCTTATGAAAAATCACAAATATTCCCAAAAGATTTAGCTACTAACCTTGAATTTTGCTCCTTATCCGGTGAGCTTTCGACTGCAGCGTACTCTGCAGGAGGGCTTATTGCCCGGTAGTCTTCGGTTAGAACCAGCGGTTCATTGACTCCAGCTTCGTAGCTGTATATGTCTTCGTCAGAGGCTGGGTGTGGTGGCAGAGATTGAGGCGAGAGAAAAGCACTGGGAAACATTACCGAAAGATCACTTTGTTCATTAGAAGCATGTACCGATAGCTAGAGAGAAAAGAATGTTATCTCAATAAAGAAAATTCTGTAATCCACAATTTAAAAAACTCACTTCTTGGTTATATTTTCCACCTTGAAACTTACTAAAGGTGTCATATTTTTGGGGGTCATTGCTTTTGTATCTGTCGGGCATATGAATCGAACCTTCCTTTGAATCGGCATTGAGAAGCTTCCTGAGCTTGGTCTGAAGTAAATCGGAGCTGGAAGAAGCACTTCGTCGATTTGCAGGTCGATGATGAGGTGGATGCTGTTGGTGCGACTGGTGCAATGTGTCCTGTCGCTGTTGCGAATGATGATGATGATGCATTCCTCCGGCAGAGTGTGTCCGTGAGGGTGACATAATGCATCCGGAAGTATTCATATTCGATATTCGGTCACCAGCTCCACCCACAATAGCCACGGGAACATTGCCACTAGCACCAACGCCACCCACAATGACGCCTCCACCACTGCCAACACCACCACCAGTGCCTCCACCTGCACTATTGCCACCAACGCCAACGCCACCACTCGCAGAATTGACCACACCACGGAAATTCAATTGCTGATGCCTATCGAGGACCGTTTCGGACTTGACATAGAATGGCTTGCTCTCGGCCAAGAGCTCCACGGCCGATTTTCGTTTGTGATGACGCCCTACCGTGTACATCACCGATGTGTGCTGATAGTGATGATGAATTGTTTGTTGTGCAGAGCCCAAGGGTGAGCCACCGCCGCCGTAATGTGGTGGAGGCAGTGTTGCTGCATGAGTTATCCCAGCACCTGAGAGATATGATGCCGGAGGCATGATGATAGGATTATTGCCCGTCGGATGATGATGCGAGTAGGCAGAGGGTGAGGTTACGTTTGCCGATCCAGAGCTATAGTGGTGAGTGGTAGAGGAAGAGGAGTGATGGTGATGGGAGCCTGTCATACGGCCACCATGATGACGTGGACTGCCGCCGTACACAATCGCAGCCATAATTGTTTTTTATTTTTGACAGAGTGGGGATGGTTGGTGGTTTTTGTTTGTTTTTTTTTTTTGTGGCGTATTTGATTTTCGGTCGTCGTCGTCCTATATAGAGTCCTGCAATTTTGTATGAAGTGCGATGTTGTTGCACTCTCTCTTTGTTCCTAGATTTTAGCTGAAATGAGAAGAAGAAGACACAGACGGTGAATACACAAACGAATTTAAATTAGAGACTCGGAGTGTTGTTTTTTTTTTTATTATTCCAGGAAAAATAAAATTCCTGGATGAAACAGAAAAACACAAATGAGTAGGAGTATGTAAAGAGAGTGGTTTTGTTTTGCTGAAGATGGCAAAAAACAATGTCTGCCTTCAAAATTAGTTTTTGCAACAGTCTACACTTTAAAAAAAGTTTAATAGAGATTAAGAAGAGGATGAATTATTATTTGTTTAGTAAAAATTTATTATATAAAGTTGAATGACATTTTCAACATAAACATAATTTTTCAGTAGTAATAAGAATGCTTACATTGTTTTGCAGTAAATGTTCCTTGAAATTTGTTAACCAATAAACGTATAAAATAAAAAAAGACTTTACCAAAAAAATGTAAGTCTTATAGTATTTTTACAGATTTGCATGGAACTCATGTTGGGCGCCATTTAAAAAAATTCAATCTTACGAAATGAATATGAACAATTTTTTCGTTGGTTTAAATTAAAACGAAGAACCTCATTACTGTTGGGAGCAACTTTTTTTTTAAATAAAGAAGTGTTTACAATTTCATCTCTTGGAAGAATTCCAAAAGGCTTAAGTAAAAAGTTTGAATAAAATTCCTCCAGTATACTTAAGACTGTAGGTGGAGATACAGACAGACAGACTGACAAAAAGACAGAGCAGTTTTTTTTTCGTTCTATTATCGTAACGTCAGCAATGTTTAATATATCGAGATCGATTTTTTAACGAGTCCAAAGCTTGCCCTATAGTACCTTTAACAGTCACACAAGTAAAAAAGCCATGCCTAATAGACCTGAGAGAAAATACGAAACATTTCTATAAGAATTTGATTTAAAACATCTTCATTTAAATAAAACTGATATCTATTAAACGGTCTTATCCGATTTTTAAAATGAATTATAAAGTATTAAATAAAAGAGTATTACATGAATTACTTTCGTTTTAAATAATAATTTCATTTCGTCTCAAATTTCTCTATCTTTATTTTTTTTATCATAAATATGAAATAATACAAAACCTATCTTTAAACTTTCATCAACAAAATTCGATAAATAAAAAAAAAACACTTAAAATAAATAAAACAATAAACCTATGCAGTTGTGTATCTCATTATTCTTAAAAGACATCATCAACATCAACCAACCTTCAAGATTGCTCCATTCAAATATATACAAAAAAAAAACAATTTAAGCCATCAAAACAGCTGAGCTGATCATTTGTAGTGGAACCAGTCGTATTGGTCAATATTATTCTTTTTATATCACTGACCTAATTCATTTCTTTCATCAGAATCTCATTTTTATTCTTAAGACTTAATTTAAAATTCAAACTCTCACTTTATGGTAAATCAATTTGGGATGTTCAACTTTAAGATACTCAGATTATTTATCAAAAGTATGCATCAATGAGAGAGCGAGAGAGACTTCAATTAACGCCCTCTTTCGTGATCGGTACTTACTGATAAAGTTTAGAAAAGGAATCACGATTCTTATTTTGAGGTAAATCAAATTTTCGTCCTATTTTTTTTCAGTTAATGACTTTAAATAAAAACGAAATTTTGACAAGACAAAAAAAAAATTTATGACAGTTTAAAGGTTTCACAGCATAACGCAATACACAACATCGCGTCGTGAGCGTGACTTCTGATGCTGGGAAAAGAACAACACACATTATTATACTTTCTCTTGTTTAAGATTTTCATAAGATGTCGATGGAGTGCACGGCACACGAAAAATAAACCTGATTGTTTTTTTCTTCAATGAGATCCAAAATTCATCCAACTTATGTATGAAGTATGAAGAGATACATAAATATATAAAACTACAATTATTGGGGTTATGAAACACGATGAAATCTGCCCCCAGCATCACCCAAGCAATAAACCCACTTTGTTGGTTGTCATTAAAATAGCAAAAAAAAAAAACTGTTGCAAGAGTCCAGAACAAACTCACAAAGATTTATTAAAAACAACAACAAGATTCATTAATTCATACTCAGCTGATTTACATCACTTGGATAAAAATTCAGTGCGATGAAGCGTATTAATACCGAATTGAAAAAAAAAATTAGAAACAAAATCTTAAACCCGCCACCACAAAGTTAAGATTGGAAAAACTGCACGACACGTTTGCTTCCCACGATCATCTACTACTATTTAGAGTTGACTTGCGAAACTTGTTTTTAGCTTTGACGTTGCATGCAACAAAAATGGCACAAGTCGCGCAATTATAGAGGAGGCTCAACAGCTCAGCTGTGCTGCATTTCGGATTAAGAAATACGAATGCATAGATTTATCTATTAATCTTCTAGTCGGTATATTCGAGAGTAGGCGTTAGGCATGTTTTTTTTTTTTTGTTGATTATTTTTTAAAGCTCGCAACATTTATAGCACAATAGTTGAACCTTTAATTAGATGAATGTGTATGATGTCAGATTTGGACAGAGTTGATTGATGTTTCGTGAAAGGTTTTATATTTTTTTATTTTGATATGGAATTATATTGTGGGCGGTTTAATGAACTTTAGGCCAATTAATGAAAATATAAATTTTTTTTCAATTTCAAATGGTAACACATTAAAAAAATGGAAGATTAAAACGCTTTATGTGTATTTCATGTTGGGCGCCACTTTGGTTGGTGCTATAGACGCAGAATCAACTAAATTGAAAAAAAATTCGAAAACAATACCTTCGTTTCGGATTTTTCAATATCATGATTCTTGTTTTCAACAAACCATTGAAGATTTTTGGTAACATAAAACCAATATTTTCATTGATTTTGGAAAAAATTAAGTGAATGGTAACAATTTTTTTGTTAGAAAAGTGAAAAACAGTAAGTAAGAAAGTTTGTGAGCTTTAATTGTGTTAAAGCTTTTTGACAAAAATTAGTTTGTAAGAATGAAACATAATCCCATGCTGGGCGCTACTTTTATCCAAAATGTAAATATTTGTGTCACTTCTCAAAATACTTGTACTCAATAATACTATCGATTGTAAAATACTTTTGGCAGTTGCTCTTCACGAAAAATGTTCTATTCAGCACAAACAACTAAAAAACGTTTAAAACGTTATGTTTGCTGGACGCCTCTAAAATATTTAACGGTACTTTATCTAATATTTTTGAAAGCCTTTAAAATTTTAATTAGCTTGTTAAACTTAAGCAATTAAAAAAAATCCCACATTGGGCGCCAGTTAAAAATTTCAAATGAGCTTACACATTTCGGTAAGAAACTATAGAAAGTCAATTTTGGAAAATAACACTATAAATTAATTATTTCGTAATAATTTATATTATACCTTCTTAATCACTTTTACACTTCACAACAAAGGCGTCAAACATTTGTCAGTGTTCTATATTAAATCAATGCAATGGCCCCAACCAGTGGGCCCTTTAACAATATAATAAATCTCCATCACACGATCGAATACGCGCGACACCTTTGGACATAATGGCGGAGGCATAGCAATTCCATTTCCATAAGACTAGCAATAATAAATTCTTAACAACTTCCTCCATATCTCTGCGATTAGCATCTCTGAATGGTATATAAGCCGTCTAGTTGCTTAGATCTTGTGTGCCCCGAAGACCGAATGAGAACCCTAAGGGTGTGACTGGTTAGTGTGGTGGTTGAAATGTGCTTTAGTCTTGTTGTGTATATTAAACTTTTGGAACGTGTTGAGCCGAATAACTAATAAATAACACATCCGGACATCATATAAGGAGGACGAAGTGCATTGAATCGGAACTTGCATATGCGTTTCATTGGATAGTCTCACCAACCGACAGACAAGACAACCATGCATTTTCTTACATGCCCTTATAATATATTTTGTGGGGATGTGGCGGATTGATGACGACTTCATGACGCGCGAACCATAGTAGATAGGGTTCTTTTGACGGACGGAAATGTTAATTGTCATGACTAGCTTACTCTGTGTCTTTCAGAATGTCAGCTGATGGGTACAATGAAGACGTAATCTGAGAAGGATAGCAAAGGAGAATTAAGATGAGAGATGATGTGTCTTAACGTATGGACTTGAGGACTTTATTGGCATCATGTATAAGGAAAGCCGCATGAGATTGCTAATGACGTATAAGATTATTATTGAAATCATTGATGAGGAATAATACAATAAATAAGAGAAGATGCAGGTGTTAATTTAATAAAAGTGAGCATTTGGCTTCTTTAAGTATAGGCAACTGCTAAAGAAGATATCTATGTAGTTGGTGTTTATCAAGAAAATCAAAAAGAAAAAGAAGTTGTTCATTATTTTATCCGCGACCTTTTTTATGTCCAGTTTTTGAGTGGGAGATCATCCTTATTTTGGAGTTAAACTCAAGTAACTCGAAAACCAAGTTTTTCAGTCAATTTAGATCCAGAGTTAACTCACCTAATTTGGAGAGTTATTTTGACAACGCTATGGATATGGTGATTTTGATAGTGTTGCCATCTCGATGGATTTTTTACAAGTGAAGTTTAAATTGAATAATCCAATGAATAATTATTTGCGAGTTAGTTATCGTTTGAATCTTTTCAAGGAATTAACTAACTCAGAGCTAACAGTTTTTATTCAACTCGGGTTGTGTATTTTATAAATTTCTATCAAAGGCCGCATCAGGTGTTGAAAACTCATCTACCACGAAGAAGTACAATTTTTGTTTTATGTTAATTACCATAGTGAGTTGCTAATGCGCAGTTAACTAATGTGTAACAATTCAGTTTCTGTAAGAAAAGCTTACTAGCGGTTTCTATCATCAACCCAAATTTCCAACTGATAATTTGTGGTTACAAATGAAGAAAATTATAACAAGCTACATTAATTTACTTAAAACTTTACAACAAACCACGGTTGATACCACCACCGCACCATACAGCGACCATCACCATCATCAACAACAACAACAACAAAAAAAAACTACTTACAAAATAAATCAAAAGAAACAACTTATTGTTTTTTTTTCATCGGTTTGTTGGTTTTTGATGAATTTGTACGTACATACATAGGTACCTAATGGTACAATTTTTTTTTGCTAATAAATAAATATGAAGTAGGTACTTAATTTTAGCTTTCAATAAAGTGTACTTACTACCTACGTATAAAGGTAAGTTATGAATTCATGAAAAAAATAAAATAATTTATTAACGAAGTAAAGAAAATAGAAATGCTGCCAAAATATAGATTGAATTTTGGAAATAATGGAAAGGTTTTTTTTCTAAAGCCCCAATGAACTTGTTGAAAAATGAAACGGCGCCATCTAACAAAAGAATATGGGAGCTTTCATACAAACTATAGATAGCAAATATGAAAATATTGCCAGTGACTAATTTATATTTGGGCTTAAGTTGATCCCAATCGACGCGTCCTGGGCAGCGTTTGGGAGAGCTGACTAATAAATGTTTTCGATTTACTTTTTCACCAAAATAGACCTCTTAATCGCCATTAACATTTTAAACGTTTGTAACTTTTGACGCGAATTTTTTAGTGCAACTACATGCGACTGATAGAAGCATTTTATTTCTCAACAATAAGTCTAATTACTTTTTAATGACTGTTAAAAGTTACAACAGCACAATACAAAAAATTAAGGTTAGGTACCTACATGATTATTAGAAAGCACATACATAAGTACAGTTTACACATCTACACCTATTTGGAACAAAATTAAATTAACTTTTTATACCTTTACCTAGATTCAATGATGAATTGATTTTTTGATCCCACTGAGATCCGACATCTAAAAAGAAAAAAAAAAGAAATATTAAGTTAATATGTGAAATGTGTTAGGATTTTGTGTATTGGAAATTTTATCTATGCATATCTTTCTACAAAAAAGTTATTGTTTGATATAATGCCCCACTTTACCTTATTTTTGTTTTTATTCCTCGACTTAAAATAAGGCTTTAGTCTTTAGGTACCAATAAATTATTTTAAGTTAAAAGGAATATTTTGAAAAAAATGCATTTAAATATATACTGAAAATGAAAAAAAGCTGGTTCAAGAATATTTCCTAATTTAAATAATATAAAAAGCAATTCCCTTGTAAACAAAAAAATCTCTAAATAGAAAACTTTACTAACGATTTTTAAACTACTTATCAAAGCACTTTTTCAATTCATTTCTGTACTAACAAACATGTCAAAAAGACTTAAAAGAAAAGCTCTTCAGATCATCCGTTACTTAAAACAACAGCGCTTTGAACTGTCATCATTGCTGTCAAAATTCTAATGATAAACGATAATATGTTGTGTGTACATAATTGAGCATTACACAACAAACAATTAACAAAAATTTATTAAAATTTATCTTGTCCCCCTTTTGACCAAATAACATTTTGGTTGTTTTTTTTACGTATTTCACCTTTTCTCACACAATTCCTGCAATTGGTTAGGCTACCACATCCATGCTTTAACTCACCTTCGACATTTCGAACAACTTCAGTTTTGGTCACGACCACGATTGCTGTGTGGCTCTACTCTAGTCTTGGTCTATGGAGTCGTCGTCGTCGTTGGCAAGCACTTTACTTCACAATCTTGCCACAAATGGCCTCGCATGCAATATGTATATATCCACATTAAAGTCAGCGAGTGTTCCTTCCAGATTTTGCCACATCTAATAAATAATGCTGTTTGTTCACACAAGTCATATAGACAAGAGCAGAGAGCAGACATTAAATGATATTATTTCGGGAAAAGCTGGAAACAGATTCATGTATGTGAATTCACCATTGTGTAATAATACACTTAGGCTGATGTTCTCTTGATGATGAATTTTCGACATAATATCGAGTTCTTTAATAGAAATCCAAGAGCTATTCTATTTTTTGTTCATCATATCAGAAACCAAAATTCTATTATCGGTTGCGTAAAGTGTTGATTTTCAAAAGAAACCGCGACACACATCAAAAACATCAAATGGAAAGATTTATTAATTGTTGCCGGATAAATTTAATCTGAAATGTTTTTTATTAAATTCAACTCCACCTCCTGCCTCTTGCCTCCCTCCGACTGCAAACAAATTTAAATTTAACTTCGTCGACGTTTGACATGTATGAAAAATGCACTATCCACACAGCGAACATTATCGCATCGTGGTTCGTGCACTTTAAGCAAAGTACCGGTCCCATGTGAATTTGCAGCTCGTAAAATGTCAAACGGTTTGTTGTTTTATTTTTGGTTTACATTTTTTGGTTGAAAATGAATAAGGGACATTTTGTAGAAGCAAGATGTAACATAAAACACATGTTTGCACTCCTTAGGTTTAATGGCTTTTTATAAAAATATATACGAGTATTTTTTTTTTATCAGATATGTACGTTATTAAAACAGATGTGGCAGATGCGGTTGTATGGTAGATTGGGTTATTGATTGATGTGTGCCTGATTCTTAATGATAGAACGGACGGACGTGGCATTCGACTGGAAAATTGGCATGAGATTAAAAATTTAATTGATATGTCTGGCATCAATTTGATGAGTTAGGATGAAGTTGCATGTTGGCAATCGCAGTGTATTTATAGAAGCGGCACATAGATGAGGGATGAATTGATAGAACGAAGTCAACAGAGATAAAAAGTATACACATTTGCATTTTGCTTAATAGATTGCTATTTAGTTGCAAAGAGTATTGAACGAACAGCGCTCTTTAGGAAGATTGTACAGTAAAAATTAAGATAATCATCACTTAGGGGCTAACTGTCTGAGTTTTAAGTGACTATTGAAAACTTGGCTCTTAATAGTTTCTGAAGTATGAAAAACTCGACCAAAAGAAACGACTTTGTTTTTTATTTTTATTTTTTTTTTTGGTTAAGAAAAAAATTTCAAAAATATAAATTCAAAAAAAAAAAAAATGAATTCAAATATTAAACATAGACCAAGGGTCTTAGCATAGACATTGAATGGAAATCATCATTATATATGCGATGGGGTAGATTTGGAACATTTATTAAAAATGCAGGAAAATAGAAAAAAGAAAGTATACGCCCCAGAGAACCCACTGCGTCCTTCAAGTTCAAACCAGACAAAATCTACGACCGGGGTTAGTCGTGGCGCGATGGTTTGCGTGGTCGCCTGTCAGCCTCATGGTCACAGGTTCGATCCCTGCCATAGTCTATGTCATGTTTTTATTCCATTATAATAATCTCTATATCATTGTTGGGCCGCTGGTTTGCTCATTACATGTTGTTTAGGCATACAACACTAACAACATGTGATTGAGTAAAGTATGCCCAACAAATATGACAACGGACAAGATAATGTGAATTATAAAGGGACATATAGATATAGCATTTCTCCGCTTTAGCCAAGCCGCCAACCCTGGAGATAAAATCTGAGACAACCACCACCTTCAGTCTCAGTACCTCGCGCCACACACCTTTCCGTACACCATCCCTTCCTTCCCATCCCAACCTATCCTTCACGCCCGCGCTGTGTTGAAAACATATAAAGGGTACACAAAAATCTCCTTGAGCGCGCAAAAAATAATTTAAAAAAAAATTGATAAATTTGTTGTTTAACTTAAGAACAGATTTTAATGTTAGAGAAAAAAAAAATAATAAGATTAACACATTGAGCTTTTATATTATGATATCTTTTTAAAAGTAACAAAATTAAAATGTAAATCAATAACACGAAAACTGCTTGTTTTAAAAAGTTTGCTCATTAAAATTCATCTATTCATATTATTTTTCATGAAATATTCAAATTAGTTTTCTAATATTTTTTCAAAGCTATAAAAGTCGTAGTTATATTTTGTTTGAGTTGCTTAACGAAGCTAGGTTAGGTTAGTTTGATTGGGCTGACAGTTGCTATTCGTCGCCCTAGTGACACAAGAACGTAACTTAATTTTTTACGATTTTGGACTGGGTATGTCTTCTTTTTTAAAATATAGCATTCTATATTGTGGGAAAAAATTGAACCTCTAAGTGAAGTAGCTTAGAAGTTAGCACTTTTCGTAAGAACATTTTTTTATTTGCAAAAAACATGAAAAATGGTAAAAAAATCACAAAATCGTCTCTCCTAAAAAATTCCAAATATTGACATACGTTTTTATGTCACAAAGGCGACGTATTGTTACCGTCACACTTAGATCTATGTAGATCCGTTGTGATACCCTGAAGTGTTATAACTTCTTGAAGTGTTAACCTATGAATCCGTTGGTTCGTCTAGCCATTTAGAGGTCTTGACGAAGTTCAGTAAGCTCTTGCTTGAGAGTTTTGATAGTTCTTCTAATTCGTTAAAGAAGTAGTTGCCTAGGGTTTTATTCCTTGTGTGGCAGAGTGCTGGACAATGACAAAGAAAGTGAGCTGTGTCTTCACTCTCATCTTCGTCGCCACAGCCTCTGCAGAGATCGTCGGCATTGAGCCCCATTTTCTTTTTATGGTAGCCAAGTAGGTTATGTCCTGTTATTATGCTTATAAGGGATCTTAAGGAAAGTTTTTTAAGAATTAAAATTCTATCGGACCTTTTCTTATCATATCTAGGCCATAGTTTCCTGGTAATAACACAGGTTTCTAGGAGGTTCCATCTTTCGTTGGATTTTTGAACAATTATGTTACCGACGTTTTGCTTCAGTACACATAGTGGGGTTCCTATATTGTGATCTATGAGAGAAGGTTCAAGTGTTGAGCCTTCCCTTGCCAGCTCATCTGCTTTTTCGTTTCCTGGCACACCACTATGGCCGGGAACCCAGCAGAGTCTTACATTATGCTGTATACCAAGAACCTTTAGCTCTTCGCGACAGCAAGAAACAAGCTTTGACTTGATAAGAGTGGCAGACAGAGCTTTTATTGCTGCCTGGCTGTCAATGAAACGAAGCTAAAAAAAAATTTCAGCAAAAAAATTAAGATAACTTCTGATATGTATATCGAAAAAAAAAACAAATTTTTGAAAAATAAAATTCAGAAATTGTCTTTTTTTCAAAATCAAAACTGCAGAACCCACAATTCGAGGTCTGAATATCTCAAGCTCGAGTGTGCCGCTGGTTGAAACTTATTCAACAAAATTAACTACTTGCATAAGTCTTTTAACAGCAGGATATAAATAACAAAATTAAATTGTGTCAAAAGTAAAATTTCCCGTTAACGAGTATTTGGACAAAAAGTGTCTAAACGTTATAGAAGATAAAAAGTTTGACTTGCACTCAATCAAAAGAACCGCTCAGATACTATAAAATGTTGAGAACTGAGATTAGAATCTGCTGGGATACTAAAACTCTGTGTCTTATTCAAACTTCGCCTTTATGGTTCACCGATTTCTTATCTATGCACTTAGTTTCGATTCTTATTGAATTGCATAAAAAAATCAATAGTTTTGACTTTTTTCATAAATAAAACTCAATTAATTATTTTATACAAAATCAACAACTACAGAAATTACTATACCTAAAATAAAATCTCTTGTCCTCATCAATAATAAGAATTGAGCTTAACTGATTGACCATTTTAATCATTTTGTTATTTTATCAAATGAAACTTTCATCAATCAAAGATTATAATGATTTTAATTTTATATTTATTTATTTTTTTATTTCTATACACAGCAGTACAAGCACGTTAAGTATGTACCTCATTGCACTTTACAATTTTTATCATTTAATGAGAATATTAACGGTCAATCGCATTAAATTTATCAGTAATTGGTGATTTAAAATAAAATAAAATGTAACCCCGTCTGTCTGTTGTGTACACAATGAAATCAATATATACTTTGCCTCTTCGTTAAACGAAGTGGGTATATGGTTTAATCTTTTGGGGTCAGAAGCTCAAAAATAAAAAATAAATAAAAAGACATCATCATCGATTATTATTTTAAATATAAATTTAATAAAAAAAATTAAATGTTTAAAGATTTGATATGTTACTGACTTTTATATACTTTCAACAAATTCTGGGCATTAAATAACACGCATGTAAAATATTGACAATTATGACAATTTGTTCAATGACCAAACATCGATTGAAGCCAACAGACTTAAATGAACCTCTCTCTTTAATGCATTGTATAGTTTAAAACAAAGTCTCAAGAATCCCATCAAGATAACTGAATTTATCGGTCTGGGATGAATAGGTCATCTTCTATGGATGATTCGTCCAGTCTTGTCTCAAAGTGGGCACAGTCGATTGCTCTCCAATTAAGAAGATGATTTTTTTCTTGTCTTAAAGACGAATAATCTCATAATTATACAAATACTTAATCGATCCAATTACCCAAGCAAGAGTAGACTATCTGAACTAGCTTTGTTTTTGTTTTTTATGTTTCTCATCCCCATGGGGATATTTTAGAGTAGCAAACACAGTTCATTCCCTTTTTTTTATAAAATTGCAGAAAATATGTCTTATTCTTCTTTCTCTTCGTCATCATCGTTGTCGTCTTATTTCATTCAATTATCTTGAATTAAATTTTGTGAACTTAGTGCAATTAGATATTTTCTTTTTTTTTTTATGTCTTGTAATTTTTTTTTTTCTTCTTTTTTCTTCAACTTTGATTGTTTAAATGAGATGGAATAATATTTAATCCAATTAATCGTGTTCAGCTTGTTCCATTGTTTAACAACAATAAAAAAATGCACTATTGCGTAAAAAAAAAAACAGAGAAGAAGTTCAATGAACAACTTGACTTAAATTATGTTTGCTGTCACTTTCGCTTTTGTGTTCCAGTAACTCTGAAACAATTAAATGTGTTTGGGTTTTATTTATTTTTTTTTTTTATATTAATTGGGAAAAACTAATAAAAATTATTGCGTGTGCGAATTATTTGTTTTTTTTTTTCGTGAGCACTCAATTTCAGTTCCGCAAAAAGTGCATCATCATCAACATCAAAATTAACGAACCATTAACGAACCAGATGTCAAAATTGTTTTTGATTAAAAGTATCAAATGACACGTAATGAACTTGCGCCATCATGACAATGCACTGTTTAAAGAACGGGAACAATTAAGTAGCAGTCGCACAGGCTGTATAGGCATTGAATGAGGGGTAAATAGTGGTTTAAAAACCCTTCATTATTTATATTAGCAACTACACTAGGGATATTGGATTGGTGAAAAAATTCGAGTTCGAGATTTTGATCAAACTTGACATAGATAATGTTAGGTAAGTCGAAAAAAGTAGGTCTCGCAGTTATGTCTGTCTGTCCGTTGAGCTACAACATTGATGGGTGGGTTTATATTAGTAGGTTTTGGGCCATATTTCCACACATTTTTTAAATTTTTTTAAAGATCAAAAATAACGGTATTTGCCATAAGTTTTTGGATTTTTTTTTTTTGAAAAATCAGTTTTTTCTCGAAAATAGCTCCGACGATTTAAAATACATAGATAAAAATAAATAAATAGATTTTGGCTAACTGTAAAAGGAAAAAAAAATCGAATTGTGGAAAGTACCGTTACCTCCCCTAGAACCATTTTCTAATAAAAAGGTAAAAATTGCATTTAAAAAATACACGAAACATTAAATTAAAAAAAAAATCCGTTTGTTTGACAGGAACTCTTATTTTTGTTTTGAATCTTAAAAGTATGTGAAGATGCCAGAAAATATTAGACAACAAGTTTCAATAATTTCAACAATTTTGTATTTAAAAACCTTAGGAACAAAACTCATAAACATTTTGAAGACATGGGGCTTCCTGCGTGTATTCTTTGCAGAATATAGTCTCTTAGCTTGACAATGACGCAGTGGTGCACTTGGGCGTATACGCCATTTTTTTAGAAATCAAACTTAATGGGCCTCTTACAGTTTGCAAAAAAAAAACATCAAAATCGGAGCTGCTCTTCAAAAGATCGAAGTAATAGCATTTATAAGTTTATTTACTGTACTCAAAAAAATTAACCCCCCCCCCCCAAAATGTTATTTTGACTACGAACTTGGTATATACTTATTCATGTAACTGAGATTAGGGTGAAAACTCGCGTGTCAATGTCTACACGCCACGCCGGTGTCTCAGATTAAGAACAAAGCCGGAATCGATGTTGAACACGCGTGTGTGAAGTGTTTGTTTCCTTTTTGTTTATTTCGTGATTTATTTTAAGAAAAAATGACACTCAGCATTAATGTTAAGGTTTCAATACCAGCAGATTTATGTAACAAAATAAAAATAAACTGATTCGACCCGTGCCTTTTAAAAATATTTATTTGGCTTATTTTTTTTTATCAATTTTTCTCATCACTATCTGTGACATATTTTGATTGGCTGAGATTTTTTTTATTACCCCCAGAAAACACGAGAAAAATTTAGAGGAAATTGTTTGTATCTCAACGACACGTACAGGAAGTACTGTCAAGAACACGCACATGATATTTGCACATATCATTCATTTTTTGTTTTAAATAATGCAACATGGTTTTGGAATGTTTTTTACCACAATTACAAAATAAAAGAAATGTTTTTGAAGTGTAGTTAAGCATGTTTAAAAACAAATTCTTTCAAAATTACTCAAACAATGCCTCACGAACTTTATGAGCAAAAATATGTTTCTTCTAACCTATAAATTTCTTGTACGGAAGTAAATGAAAAAAAATCTTCATTGGATTAATCCGCACATAAAAAATGAAGTAACCTATTATCGTATCGTTTTTACGAGGTATCCCCGAATATAGGCCAACTAAATTACCTTCACTATATTTTTATCAATACGTAAGCAAAAGTTATATACCCTGACTGCGCCTGGTAGCTCTGACAAACTGACAACAATCCCGGAAGACTCAATTTCCCTTTGGCACAAAATATATTATATAGAGATAGTTAGCCATAAATCTTGGGATTTGTCTCTTTGCCTATCTCTTGCTGTCAAGGATGTAATCTCTGGTCGATCCATTAGACTTCCCCAAAGTGCAACCAATGCACAATCACTATAGGTAGATATACATATATACAAAATGGTACCACAGACCACCAACACCGCCATCAGCAGGTCCACCGCCAAAACCGTAAAAGAGGAAACATGTTCCACTTCAGTGGATCTGTACAACTGTATATACCAACCACACAACCAGAGAGCCAGACGAGAGTGAAAATGTTGAAATAAATTTGATTAGTGGCAGGCAACTTCAATCTTCAAACTAAATATACTTTCATACACAAACTGGGCAAAGGCGAATCTGTCTGCTCTTTGGTTCGTTCCACCATTGCCATAGCCGCCATCGCATCGCCACTCCGATTTGTCCCAAAATGTCAAAGAGGAAAAATCACACAAAATTCACTTCACAACATCATCTATAACGCTGAAAGGGCCAGATTAATTTTTGTTTCTGTGCCAAACAAGCGAATTTGATTATAGATGCAAATGCGCAGAAATGGTGCGGAGCATAATGTACAAAGTATTATGGCGAAGTCAAACGAATTTGGATCAAAAACCCTAAGCCCCTTGGGTTTTTGATCCAAATTGCGTTCGTCTTCCATCTTCCCTCATTTTAAATGGCTCTCCAGAGTCCAGAACTTTCTTGTCTAATTTCTATGTCCAAAGAACCGTGGAATAGTTAACTAGAGATAGGGAATAAAGGGACCGATGCGATGGAATGAGAAATGGGGGTTTAGGGAGTGCACTTCGTCTGGGATTTGTTTTTAGTTGATGTAAGTACCTACTTGGATTAAGAGATAATAAAATTATGACATGGTAATTGAGAGCCAATTCTTGTGTACACCATGAACATATACTCGTTTATGATGTGATGAAGCTTTTAATTCAATCAGAAGTGTAATTAGACCAATTTTAGTGAATGAAGATTTCAATTTCAATAGAAATTTTGAAGAATAAGCTTTGGTGAAGAATTGATTCGTTTTGCATTAAATATTATGAAAACTGTGAACAGATTGGAGGGGTATATGGAGTCTATTAAAACTGAACAACATTGAGTGATAATTAATTGTATACAAACTACCGAGCGACATACGAATTGATGGAATTGTCAAAACAAGTGTATGACTTTTGAAGGAAAAGTTTCTTCCAATGTCAGAATATCATTTTTGTTTTTGAGCTTCCAGAAATACTTTTGAAAAAAACGACTTATTTAAACATCAACATTCAACAATCTTTTATTATTTGATAACCACATTTGTGAAATGAAGAGCTTTGGACCAAGGACAAAATCGGGAATTGAAAAATAATGTTTTCTAAACAAAATTTCAAATGCTCTGAAGTTGAATATTATAAAATATTTTTACAAAGTTTTTTGAGTTTTCGAAATATTGTTTTTGTTTTTTTAATCCAAAAAAATATTGGTTTTTTTGATATACTTTTTTAGATTTTGAAAAAATCACGTGAGGTTTTTGAAATATTTCCGTTGGATCATTGTCATTATCGGCTCGACAACCGAGGTCCGGTCCAGGCCTCCTTCAACAAGTCTCTCCACCTATCCCGGTCTTGAGCCGACGCCATCCAGTTGCCCAAGGCTTCGGGCGTCCTGGTCCACGCCATCTCTCCAGCGCAAGCATGGTCTACCACGCTGCCGTCTACCATAGAATGTACCACAAATGACTTTCCGAGCCGGTTCCTCTTCACTCATGCGAGCTAGGTGCCCTGCCCACCGGATTCTACCGAGCAGGATAGTTTTGTTAAAAAACAAATCAACAATTCCTGAAACTTTTGTAGAGGTGGTACCCTCTAACACCTTAACTGCAAATATGGAAAAGTAATTTTTTTAATTTAAAAAAATCTTTTCCAAAAAGTTAATTTGATTATTTTTTTTGTTCAAGTAGAAAAGTATCGAATTTGGAGCAAGAAGTAATTCCAAGAGCTCGACCAGAGCTGTCTAATATTTGTGATTTATTTGATCACTTACTCGAGGAAATTCTGTTCTTGTTGTATGTCTTTATATGATTATCATAATTTTTAAAAACCGATTGAATATGGTATACTATGCTAAAACAAACAAAATATTTTATGTACATTTTGGTAACAGATTTCTGCAAGACTGAGAGAGATATTTAGACCTATTCGGCGAGGTCTTTTATTCTGCTATTCTGTTATGAATTTCCATACAAAAAGCGTGAGTTGTCAAAAAATCTTTTATGAATTATAATTTTGGTATTCAGCATGCCAAATCTATTATGAAATCTGCTATCAGGATCTGTTATGAACTGTCATAAATTTGAACATGTCAACAAATCTTTTACAAATAGCATTTTTCGTAGTCGGGATGCCAAAATTTTTTATGAAATCTGTTATAAATCATAAAAGAATAAAAGACAGATATTTGTGACTTTTGTCAAAAAGATTTCAGTGACGAAGGAGTGAAAATGGAAATGTATGCATTATTTTACCAAGGAAATGTTGCTAAAAGGAGGCAGATGTAAGAAAAAAATATTTAATAAAATATTATGAATAAATAAAATTCCATATTAAATAAAAAAAATTGATTTCATAGGCGAAAACACAGAACACTTTTGATGGGACTACGACTCAAAAGCAGTCCATTCGATCTTCTCGATGTGCGTTTCACCCAACTTTTTAGACTGTTCAAATTAAATGCAAGAGTTTTGATGGAAAAATTGCAACTATTATTTATTATTTTTATAAACCAGCTGATTATGATAAAAGATTTTAGTTCTGTTTGCCAACAAATTTCGTTTTCGAAGTTTCATAACAGAATTTTATAAAAGGTCGAAGAACTGAATACCAATTATAAAAGATCTTTTATGGTGAAAATCTTTTGTTGCTTATAACAGAAAATTCATAGCAGAATAACAGATGTGGCAGAATAGGCCTGATTGGCAAGATTTAAACTGAATCTTAAAGAAGATAATTACTTTTGCAGACTAAATTTTAAGAATAAGCCTAAACAATCTAAAATAACGACACTTTTTTTTTAGTAAGGTACTAACGGGTATCTGAAAAATGTGATCTACATAAAGAAAAGCTACTGTATATCGTGCTGAAAAAACTCGGAATTTGCAAAAAAAATGCTAAACGAGCTTAAAGAAAATTCATCTAAATCTAATGAATGCAAGAAAACATCAGATACATTATGTACAAATAAAAATTTGCTCATGGCTATTATATCTTTTCGTTCCTTATTTAAATTTCTGTTTTGTTATTTGATATCCATTATTTTATATCAAATAACAACAGGCGCACTAATGTATAACAAAACGCAATGCATTGATAAAGATTTCTTTAAAGGGTCCCTGGTGGCGCCATCATACTTAACAGCTGAACATTTATCAAAAAAAAAAAATACTTACCAAACTTTCAACAACGATGTTCACATCGATTTAATTTAAATTCAATCGTCGTCGCTGCATTTCTGAAAAAAAAAACACAAATTATCTATCTGTTTTGCTTTTTTTATATTTTATTTTAAAACAAAATAATTATCATTAATCTACATTCTCAATGAAACACCACAAGTGATCCCCTAATTGATTTGTCAAAACAATTTCCCAAACCACTTAACACAATATAAAATTATCATCTCACAATAATTATTTCAAAGAAGACGAAGAATTTTAAATTTTATCATTTTCCCTCTCGAAACTTGCAATGAGTCTATTAGAGAACGGATGTTAATTATTGAGTGAGTTTCAAAGATGCGTTTTCGATTTAGAAATTAACGAATATGACAAGAGCAGCATCATCATTATGGGGATGAGATAAGACGAACGAATGAAGCCCAACGAGGATAGCGTATTAATCTTAATCAAATAATATTACCTGAAAGGTAAACAGATACCACAGCGATAGATAGATAGATAGACTAATGATTATAATGAGCTCTAGATGAAACGATTGAATTGCACATCAATTCGATATCTTGATATAAACTTGGTATTTTGCCCTTCGGGTATTCTATATAGGAAATATGAACTACAGAACAGTGGGTTGTTTTTCAATAGAATTTAGCTTGAAATACATTTTTTTTGGAAGTTAATTTTTTCCACAACCATAAACACCATGAGTTGCAGAAATTAAAAGAAAGTGAATTTTGAGCCAACAACAAGGTAAACGACTAGCGACTTCATATAGCCGAAACGATAACAGTCTAGCGGCGTTGAATCGCAAAATCTTGGAGGCCAATTCACAGCTCTGAAACGTGAAACTATATGAGGTTACCAAACGTTTCCATCAATAAATCAATTGTGGCACAAGCTGTGTGACGCGCCATCTTGTTGAAACCACAGCTCCTGCAGCTCATAGTTGTTCAGTTGAGGAGCGAAAAAGTCAGTAATCATGGTTCTATAGCCGTCACCATTGACTTTAATGTTCTAGTCAGCACCGGACCATAATGCACACCAAATAGTCAGTTTTTCTAGTGTAACGGGGTCTCAACATACGCTTGAAGATTCTCTTCACTCTAAGTACGTCAGTTTTGTTTATTGACGTAGCTATTGAACCAAAAGTGAGTTTCATCGCTAAACAAAATTCTCTCATAAAAATCCGGATCGTGATAAATTTGCACAATTTGGAACCGTTTTTCAGCGTCAGTCTATTCATGTTCTAATGCCAAACCAAACTAAAAACAAATCACTTAATAGCTGTCAAAAAAAAAAGTGTTGCCGACTTCAAGTTTTACACCTTTAAAAAAAAATTCTTTATAAACCATTGGGCATATTCATATTCAAACTTTAGAACCGATTTCAACTGGCCTCGGGTCTAAAATTATCACACAGGTTAGAAACAGCTGCTATTCATGAAGATCTATTTAGTAAAAAACAGAATTCTAGTACAATTTTAGTACTATTGCCTGTCAATTCCTTCAAATCCAATCGGTTTTTTGACAAATAGAAAAAAACAACTTAGTCAAAGAGTCAACCGTTTTTAAGAAATTGAGCTCCAGTTTATCTTTTGGACCCGGGTCTAAATTGTCTTTGAATAAGATAAACTCTAGGTTAGCTTAGAAGAGACAAAGAAACAACTTGTCAGACGACTTACGTTTTGTTTTACCCCAGTTTTATACCCAACTAGCCCACTGTTATATCATTATACCTTGCCTCGTTCCACAAGAAGTATCTATTTTGAACATCACAGGAAGAAGGAAGTTTTCCGTGATTTGATTACTCCGTCTCCTATGTCCTTATACTAAGGTAAAGGTATATTATGCAGTGTCAGACGAGACAGACACCAGAAAAAGAAAAATGTTTACTAACGAGTTGTAAATGAGTTTAGGAAGATATTTTTCCGGTATACTGTGCTCGCTGCTACCACCACCGACCACCGACATTGTTAACGAATTTAATAATTAAATTTTTCGGACAAAGTTTAATAACACTAAAGAATCGTATTGAGTTTGGAACTTGGTTGATTTGATTTGTTTTTTTTTTTTTTTTTCAGAAGTAAACAAACAAACCATTTAAGTAGAAGATTGTTGCATTAATTAATGAAATATTTAATGTACCATGACAGCCAACCAACCAACGAGAATTAATTGATTGCTATTTCATATTTTTTTTTTTTTATTTCAATGAATTCCGTACACATCAATGTGATAATGAAATCATCATTTTCATACAAAAAAAAAGAAGCCTAATAAGGGAATCTACTTTTTTACTTTTCAAGATTTTTTTTTTTTAATAATATGGCATTTCAATGCTAAAACTTTATAAATGATGATTATTTATTGAAAGTGTGCATTAGAACTATTATTGTTATTGCTATATTATTAACCCATCAACGCGTGTGGGGGAGAAAACAGGAAAAAAAATGTGGAACAAGGTTTGCTAATACGATACGGCCAAGACAGTTCACGTAACGGATGAATTGGTTTTGTATCATTTCGATTGCATTATTGATATTTGAAGGGAATCGAATTAGTACATTAAAAGCTTCTTATTGATTAAGGTTTTTAATTTCCCATTGGAATTTATTTTAATTGCTGTGATTTATCAAATTAAAAATGTCGTTATAATATCGTCGTGTGTAGATATTTCTAGAATCGTTTCGTAGTTTTTAGAGAGATGTATATGTTTGTTTGTACCTTTTTTTTCGTCATACCCTTTTTTTTCGTCCAACATATCACAAAAACGATGTACCGATATCGACTTCGGATGAATTTTATTTTAAAAACAATTACGTCATATAGTGGAATGAAAAGCTGAAAATGTGAATGTTGATCTGTACTTTTGAGTAACCTTAATCGTTATGATCAGACAAAGTATACGCCATTTGATACCGTCAGACAGATAGGCGGACAGACGGACAAACAGAACTCGCGTTCCCACTATCTTAAGATGATATATGCATATTTACTTATCATCCAGTTTTCAGTGTTTGAATTCATATGAATATAGTTATTGAATATTGAAAAAACTTCATGACACTTAAATTTAGTTGGCTTCAGGCATGGAACAATTCACCGATAGGCCTGTCTTAGTTTCCTGAGGTCAACCCGTTGAATCTTAGTGCGAATCAGTAAAGTGGGAGAGTTGAGCAACGTGCGTCGGTTGAGGGAGAAGAAGAAGAAAAAAAAAATAAGTCGTTTTTCCAAAATGTTGAGTTTAAAAATTGATTTTTCAACAACGTACTCAAATAACTTCATTTAAAAAATGAATTGAAGGGTTGAATTTAGTCTTTAAAAAATGCTATATATTGCATAACATTGTAAGTGTTTTCGCAGTCTTCGTTAATTTTTTTTTTTTCAAAATAAAGTCGCTTTTTGTACAAATTGCCCCTCCTAACTAAATCGGAGGATACGATTTACCTTGTCTCGGTCCATCAACCTACACTCTCCAGTTTTTTGTCACACCCTGTGGAAATCGCCTTAGTATACAAGTTTTAATTAGAAATTTAATAAGAACAAAATTTCAAAGTATTGATTTTTCAAAAAAAAAAAGATTTCAAAAATCAAAAAAAAAAAAAATTGAAAAAATTTGATACGCAATTTTATTACGTAGTAGCCCATGGTGAAATGATTATTGCTTAGGAATGTCAAGAGTTCGATTCCCAGCGACACAACTGATTTTTGCGAGAAATTGACAAATTCTCATAGAATTTTTTATAGCCGTTCGGATTCGATATAGAATTGTAGGCCCCCTTCATTCCTGTTATAGCACGCACACAGGAATGGTTGAGAATTCTAAGTCACTAAGGTCTTCGTTCTTCTTGGACTGTCACACCACCAAATAAAACAATTTTTTTTACAATGATATATTGAAATAAAATGAATACCCAAATTAATCTGTTCAATGACATAACAAAAGCTAAAATCCAATGTTTAACTTCTTCTCCAGTAAATCTAATGTTAACTTAAAAATCATAAAAAAATCTTTATTTATGTACATGCAAGTACACGACGTCTGACAAAAACAACTAAACAGAAATCAACTAAATCAGCTTTTGCCATTAGCGAATGAAAAATGCATATACATAGTGAATCAGTTTAACCTCCGCTATAATCGTACACTCCGATGGATAAGTCTTTTCTTCGGTTTTCCTTATATAACTTGGCTATAAGAGAAGAAGCCACACGTCAGGTTGATATAGCAAAATACAAAACGTCTTTCAAATCTCACTTCAAGATAGTTTTTTTTTTTTACATGCTACATTTATATACAAATCCCAATCCAAGTGTGTGTATGTATATGCTTGTTAACAAAAGCAACCTCCACTATTCTTGAAAAAAAAGCAAATCTGCAAAAAATAAAGAGAATAGTAAGAAGAAACTGAATGGAAAGGTAGGTATAAACGTACAATCGGAAACTAAAAACGTCCGGAAGCGAAAAAGTCCGTAGATTAAAATTTCTAAAAAAAAACCTCCCTCTCTGTCCTCTAAGACGCTTCTTCCAACAACAACACCGCCTCCGAAAACCATGGTTGAAAGAAGGTGCATTGAATTTTGTGGATAAATTTGTTGAAGTAGAAATGTGTGTTTATGCTGCTTCTTTCATTTTGTGGGTGATGCATTTTTTTTTTTTTACTTTGGGGTTTCCATTAAATACCGATGTTGATGCCATTGCCAGTGGTGCCGGTGGATCTATCTCTTTGGCTACTTCTAACAACAGACGGGCTTTGCACTGCACCGAGAACCAGCTATAAAGTGAGTCTCATATTTCACTGCATGCTTCATGCTAAGCTTGCATGTTGTCTTCATCAGCTTTACGACGACGACGAAGTCGGTGGCGAGATTGTCAGGGACAGCGCTCAAAGAAATCATAGCGCCACTTGCAGTGACATGGAGGGAATGGATGGAAATGTGCATTGGCGTAGGTAGGATGTTTTGTGACCGAAATGAGAAACACTTCTGATTGCCTAAGGAGCTACGATAGAGGTTCTATTTTGGGGCCCATTTTATCGGCTCCCTCCGTCAATATCCTAAGCACGCCAATGGCATTGAATATTGACTTGGCAGTGATTTAATATACACACGACGAACGACGACAACGTTGTGCATTTGTGCTCTCTATATGTACACCGGCATTAATGCCAGTGTGATCGCACCTCTATGTGATTCAACGTTCATATGCAAGCCAACAAGATAGGGTATTGAATAACTTTCACGAAACGTTATGGTCATTATGTGCAACATACAAGAGTGTTCTATCGTTTCGAGGTAAATACCTCGTTTGGAAATAAAGAAAGAAAAAAAAACAAGAAGAATGGAAACTTTAAAAGTTTTTTTTCTTGAGCTCTTTTGTAAAATATGGAAATAGTAGCGCATATAAGAGATTATAAATAGGAGCAATAACCAGATAATTGCATTTACTGCTTTTATTCCTATGTTTAAGGCCATTATTTTTTAGGAAGGAAATTGATACACCTACATAAGTACACGGAGCTTCTTTGGGATTATTTGAAGAGCAATGTACACCGTGTGTAATGCATTGTTCATTAGATTTCACTTTTAAATCGTTTGCATGAGCTTACTGTTGGGTAATAATTTTATGCATTTGGGGGACTTAAGCTGTTTGATAAAGGACGGTCGTTTTAAGATTGTAGTTTGAATTCTCGAACAGCCACCAAAATTAAGGTCGTATTTTCAAAAAATGTGAAATATTCGGGAGTTTAGGATCAGTTTTGCAATCTGAATAATATCAAAGACATACGGTTCACTTATTCAGATTGAGCTTGACTGAGTTTGAGAAAGATTGAAAGTTTCAAATCATAAGCCAAACACTGCAAAATATTGCGCCACAAATGCAAAAGTGAAAAAAAAAATATTGAGATATAGTTAATATGATCCTTCAGACCTAAAACCCATAATAGATCACTTAAGTTTTTTTCATTTTGTAGTGATTTAAAATTAAATTAAAAACAAAAGAGCTGACGTTCGAACCTTATTTATAGACTGATCGCGCAGTACATAATTGTTTTGAACCACTTTATTGGTAAACTGAAGAGTATAATCCTAGATTCAAGAAACTATTGAGTTTTATCTAGACCGTCTGCAAAAAATTAACAAAAAATTTTAGTCTTAGTCTTAGTTGTAAAAAAAAGAATGTCAGAAAAAATTGGTCAAGAAATAAAATTTATCAAAATCAAAATTGTTCAAAAAAAAATTGGTTAAATAAAAAATGTACAGAAAAAAATTGACGAACACAAATTCGTCAAAAAAAAAAAATGTCACCGAAAACCATTTGGAAGGTTCTTGAACCTCGAGACTAAGAATTGTTCCAAAAATAAATTATGAAAAAACGCTATTGCCCAAAAAAGAAATTTTGAAAATGTCATAAAATCATCGATAAAAGTTCCGTCAAAAAAAGTCATTGAATATCGACATTATTCAGAATTGCCTAACAACTAATTCTTCTAATCAAATTAATTTTATTTTACTCACTTTTTGGGAACAATCCCCCGCTCACGCTCCTTCTTTGCTCCGCTTGGGATTTGTTCAGTGGAAAAGCAGGCGTCCTTATAAACTTTTTTTTTTATTTTAACTACGGGTTTCAAGGAGCTTACAAACAGAAGTGTATTTTTAATACTAACAAAAAAAAAATCATGGTGCTACACGCAGAAATAAAAGTTTGAAAATGTTGGGCAAAATAAATTTAAAATAAATATTTATCAAAAAAATCAACATTATTTGTCAAATTAATCATTTCGCAATTAGCATCCTTCAGTTTTATGGTTTTATTAGGCTAACCTATCACAACTGAGCCAAATGGATTGGAGTCGATTTGATTCATGGATTTTTGGTTTTCTGAGTAAGTGGATGCAATTCTTCTTGTCGAGCCAATTGGTCAATTTTCGCCGGTACATTATTTCGCAAACTACACATTTTTGAAAATTTTTAAACATTAAAGCGGTTTAAAAAAAAATTAATAAAATTCCTTAAATATTTTTAGACCAAAAAATTGGTATGGAAGTATTTAAGAACGAAATTTTAGTTTCTTCCAAAAAAAAACCCACAGAAAAAATTTCATCAAAATCGTTACAGTAATTTTTAAAATAAATGAGTTTTGTTCTAACAGTTGGAAGACAGGTACCGTTATTTTTAGATCTTAGCAAAAATTTCAATTTTCAAATAATTTACGGAGAACTCCACAAGCCTTAGGGTTAACCAATTGGGTGGGAGAGTTTTGGTCCCAGTCGGAGATCGTCAGTATCAATGAAGAAGAAGAACAAAAAAATCAATTTCGCTTCTAGAGAATTATGTTAAAACCTAAAGTTCTAAGTTTGGAAAAAAATTAGATAGACGGACAGACAGAATTGCGGTACCAATTTTTCACGTGCTGTATCATCTTAATATAAGGTACGAGTATGATTAATATCAATTTTTTAAGAATCTAAAATTTGTCCTATTAGTTTATAAGAACATAAATAGTCAAAGCAAAAATATAAAACTAAACAAGAAGCTCTTTTTAAATTCTAGAAGCAATTAAATTTAATTATTAAAAAGTGCCGACATAAAATCAGAATCACACCATCAATAAGATTCTTGTTTTTTTTCCTGACCCAACATGTAAGCAATTTGATTCAATTGAAGTCATTTATCTGCGTAAACTGTCTCAATTGAAACTTTAAAACAAAAAATCAACATGGTGCTAGTACAATTTAAGTACATTCCGACTTAATGCGCAGCTCAATTTTCATGAAACTAAACAAAACAAAATTTAAGATTGTTGTCATGGGTATATAAAAGCATATTTGAATTCAAAGTGATTAATTGCTGGTCAATGACATCAATATAATTGCGAGTGCTATAAATGGCACCCCCTGTGTCCGTGAGGTTCCATCAACGACAAATCAGTTGGACCATAAAATGATTTAGGGAATGAAAAGGGCATCATACACGTACATTATGATGATGATCACATCACCCTCGTATTGCACGCGCATACGCTAAACCGAATACACTCGCCGGGCGTACTTTCAACTAAAGAACAATTACCAAGCCTTAATGTGGTGCTGCCTATTAAGTTCCAAAGTAGGTCTTCCAATTTAGGACAACTATACTCATACACAATTACGGAGCACACCGGCGGGCGGTGTGGCGGGCAGTGGGGAGAATGCGTTAATGGGAAGTGAATTTTGCGTGATGCTTTCAAATGCGACAGATACGAATACGAAACGACACATTTGGATCCAACTGGATACATTTGTGGTGTGTGGTACTTGTGCGGTTGACCCAATTTACATCATGCGAATCCCTCAATTGAATATGACATGGACATTGCACATCCAACAACATGCATTGTGTATATTACTTGCTGTAGATGGTCTTTCCTTAACAGAAGGGCGGTAACATAATGGTTGGTCAATATACATACATGCCAGCTCAACCGACCGATACACGCAGATAAATGGACTTTGATAGAGCCACCAGAGGCCTGTTCAAGCAGTGATTTGTTTGTTTGAAATCAGTGATAAGCCAGATGGTGCATATAAATTAAGGTAAATCTATGTGCTATTTGCAGTGAGCTAGATACCTAAGTTATTTGAAATAATTGGATTGATTGGGTTTCAGCTTGCAATATGTGATATGGAGCAATGGTAATTGTAAAAAAAAAGTTCTTTAATCAAGGATTCTAAGAACCAACATTAATAAACAATTAAACGCAAGAATTTGGAATGAAATATTCAGTATAAATGTTTGTAGATAACAATTCAATTCAATAATTTACTAATGGCGCCCAACGTGAGGATATTGCAAATGATAAACAAATATTAAAGCTATTGATCAAAGCACAACATTTGGCGAAGAAAGGAATAAATAAGATCAAAGGTTTTTTTTACGATTGATTAGGACGTAAGGATGCAATCAAAAACACTACAAAGTTCATCCATGCGTTCTTGAGTAAATATTTTTTAATATTTTTGGTTTAACTCTTAAACTAAGCCAAATTTGACAATTTAACTTAATAGACTTTTTATAAAAACTCAATTTTCTATCCAAAAAATACTTCATATTTTTTTTACAAAAAATTCATAAGCACGAAAGTGGTAACGTTTGAATCACAATTTTTGCAAATAATATTAACCCATTGTTCGATTTCAAAGCATAGCACTATTGCAAATTGTAAACATTTATATGATAATATGACACTTCAGATGACAGCTGAGTTTGACAGGTGTCAAAATTACCAGCGCTGTCAACTTGAACCCTCAAAATGAACGACCAGGGCTATATGCTATAATGATTTGTATCCAATTTAATATTCCGACAGTCGTAGTCAAGCGTAGTCAAAGGGTGCCAAAATGAATGCTTAATGCAAAAACAAAGACCTCTTGCGATCTGGGTAAAATTTTGTATTGAGATAATATTTAAAGATAATAACAGTCATTTTTTCTTGATGTAACGGAGACCCCGGCATCAAGACATATGTACACTTGAGGATTATCTTCACTCTAAATACTTCAAGTTTGCTTATTGACGTAGTCATTCAACTAAAAAGTGAGTTTCGTCACTAAGCAAAATTCTTTTGTGAAAATTGGGATCGGGATAAATTTGCACAATTTGTAAGCGTTGTTCATTCGTCAGTCTATTCATGTTGAAATGCCAAACCAAACTAAACACATACTACTTTCTATGGAAACTTAATGAAATCAGGTACTTTTACTCCATAAAACAATTTTTCATCAGCTGTATTAACTTCCCAGGTAAATGGCGCCCAACGTAGCGAATCTAAAAAATAGGTAGGTAGAGGAACGTATACAGCTATACATGCATTCTTAAAACCCTTTCATAACTATATTCAAACATTTCTGGAAGAGCTCTTGGTCTTAATCTAGTTCGTACTCGTCTACTGACCTATAGTTAAAATTCAACAGACCATAAAAATGATAAAGAACAATACCCCTAACTTCCTATAGACTCATAGACGTGATAGAAAATTCGAGCCACTATTTCAAGTCATCAAAATTTAAAATCGCTACCAAACAAACAATAGAGAAATAACTCCAAAGAGTATTCAACTGCAAATTCGAATAACTATCAACTTCCAAGGAATTCCCCCGTTTTCCCAAAACTTCCAAAAAAAAACTTGCCTAATCAACTGAAAAACTAAAATCGAAACATTTTTTTTTTGTGTGCTTCATTGGTGGTGCAACAACCAGGTAAGCATTCCTCATAAGCCATCCCAATTACCGGATGCCTTGCTGCTGCTCCAAAATGTAAATATAGTCGAAATCAGCTGGTGCAAGTAGCATAGAGCTTCCTTTGCACCCTTTCGTTGGTTGGCACGAAATACGATTGCATTGTGGGTTGTTGCTGCTATGGTTCTATAGACGAAGAGTTTTTTTTTTTTATTTTATTTTATGTTAGTGGCAACCTACTTTTGCCACTTCAATGAACTCCACAATATGATGCAATTGCTGTGGTACACCATTCTACAATTTGTGCGTCATTCACAGCGAAGAGAGGCTGAGCCTGGTTGAAACTATAGAGCTTGAGGCACTTGTGTGGCAGTGGCACGGCACTATACTACTACTCGGTGATGCTCTAATTATGCACATAGTGATGCGCAGCTTAAAAAAAAAACACCCACTGCCACTAATTGAAGGGCTCTTGCTCTCTTCTTACGGGTATACCATCATACCTACTCTTTTTCCGTGGATTTTGTGGCAGATTCTGCCTTGCGAGGAAGTGCAAATAATAAACAATTTCATTTTGTGGATCGCTGTACTTTTCTGATGATGCGATGCCAAAGGACGGGTGTATTATTATTTGTGTTAGAAGTTTTTGTTGTTGTATTAGAGCAGTCACCTTGTGGAACTGGCATGGCATGGCATTGCATAGCGTGCGAAGAACCATACGATTACTTTGAATTTATGTAATCGACTAATTACGAGAGATCTAGATACTGGGGTATCTACAATTTCAATTGCTGCTGGCATCGTTCTAAATGTGAACTTAGCTTTCAGTATAAATGTATATATACAACAACCGACAGAACGGAAGAAACAAGTCAAACTAATTAGTAAGCCAATGCAATATGCTAAAGTTGGGCAGAGGAAGCTAGAAATAATATGATGTGTGTGGGGGGTTAGGTTTTGCTTGCAAAACTTGGACTCAAATAATGTAGCGAATGTTTTTTGTACTTGTATATCTTTAAAACTTCGGAGGCGTTGGTTTTAATTTTTTTTTTCTTCTTGATGTGCTCAGAAAATAAAGCATTTTGTTTAACTTTACCTATTTTTTAATTTGTTCATTCATAGTGATTATTACTTGAGTGAGGAAATGATGATGATCATAGTATAGATGTAGATAATAGAAAAGAATGTTTTTTTTAATTCAATTATACGATTCAAAAATCTAAATTATTTTTTTCGTCTTATTTTCTTTTGCTGATAAATGGCGCCCAATGTGAGATAGATTCAATTCAGTTACATTTACAAAGGAATGTATATGCTGTAAGATTTCTATTTTAGTATACGAAGATTGGTAGCTAGAGAAACTATTTGGATATCAGGTCTGACACTATTCGGATAATAATGGATAATGAAGTGAACACCAGGATCTTTCGATAATGAAACGAGATTGCTGAGGTTAAAATCTCGCTTCATTATCCGGAGATCCGGATGTCCGACGACATCTAAATAGATATTATCGGATATCCGGATAGTATCGTCTATCCTGAGTCGGGGAAGTATCGGATATCGGGTTATCTGAACCTGGATCCGAAAAGGAAATCCAGATAGTATCGGAAATCCGTTACGGATATTTTGTATCCACGTAGTATCCAAAATCTGATCTTGAATATCCAATCCGGGATCTTTAAAAAAGGCCTTCATTAATCAACTGATGAGTCCAAGTGATATAATCTGAACGAAATGCCAATTTATGAGAAGGCATTAACGTTCCGAAAAACAAACTTGTATGAGCAAATAAGAGAGGATTTTTTGAGTTATATTTAATACTAGTGAATGCTGGCCTTAAAACAATTGTTTTAAACTGATTTTTCAAAATTTTACTCTATTACATAATTTTTTTAGTATTTAAAGTTCAATAATACCATAGTAAGTAGTTAAACATTTTGAAAAAAGATTCTTACATATTTAAGTCCCTTTAAAATGGGAATCATACAAGCTATTTGTGCATAAAATGTCTTCGTCGTCTTACCTAGAAAGAAAGAAAAAAAAAATATATAAAATTGAGTATACAAAAACATAACAATAACCAAATAGGTATAAAAAAGGTTAAGAATGAATGTTTTCTATTACCATAAAATATTATTTTACTTTGCCTGCATCCTTTTCTAAGCCATTTTAAAAGTAATAGTAGTAATAGCTCCTTTTTTTGTAGGTATACGAGGCTGGGAATCGAACTCAGATTTGACAGTTCTTCACCCCTTTCATTACGCCACGGTCTTCTACAAGTCACCCAGTCACCCACAAAACAACATTAACCTATCGCCTTGCTATTTTTATAATTTCAAGAAATTATTAAAAATCCATAAATCATTATTATCCTAAACTATCACTTAACAAATAGGCTTAAATATTACAACAATTAAGTTCAAAGAAGCTATAAGTATTAAATTAGCGTCAATGAGTTTGGATTTGACACTGACAATGCTTTAAATCGCTATAGACAGGGGTTGGTCATTCTGTCGCATAATGCTTTTTATTTTATATGCTTTTCTATTGATTTTCTGTTGTAATTGTCGGAATGTTGGAAGGACACTGCCCTAGTTATGCACATGAACAAAAAAGAAGCTTATTCAATTTTATATGCACGTGTCATTTTTATAATACTATTACTCGTAAGAATTAAAAGTGAAAACGAAAAACCTTACCTCACTTGTCGTTTGTTAATTTTTGACACTGAATTTGAATTGTGTAATTGAGTTTTATTTCAAGTAAGAACTGTTTGTACCACACCCAATTTTTTCTCGTTTTATAGGACAGTTGTAAGAGACAATAAAGAATAACTACTGGATTCGGTTTAGCCTCTAAAAACGAAGGCCCCTATTATGAAAATCGCGAGTCGAACGTTCGTCTTAAGTCAAACGATTTAGCGAATTACTCTAGACGAGGTATTGCTAAAGGCGAGCTTCAACATTCGCCTTTCAAAGTCACATAGAATTGCAGTTCGACTGATTTTGACATTTTGACTAAAGGCGAACATTCGCTAAAGATAATAGAATGACTTTTCAATTCACTAAATTTGTTGACATTTGAGGCGAATGTTATTAGGCGAGTCGCAAACGGTAATGCCAAAAAGTCACATACGACACATTTTTCGCGCGACTCGCGAGTCATAATACATAATAGGGGCCGAAGTTTGGCAAAAAATAATTTATGCCAGTTGGACTCGGGTCTAAAGTTTGACTATGAATATGCCCCAATGAATTTAAAAAAAATTATATTTTAACATATTTTTTTATTTCGAAAATCATTTCATGCTACATTTAGAATTTTGACATTTTTTTGATCTCCTAGCTTCTCTATATTTTTGAGAAAATTTCGGTTATTATGTGAATTACTGCTAGGCGAGTTTACAATTTAATTAAAAAAGAAAACGTTTAATCAACGTTTTTAAGTTGGCAACACATTTTTAACTGCAGGACATCTTAACAGATCTTAAATGATTTGTGTGTAGTTTTATTTGGCATTTCAAGAATTGAAGCCGCACCATCACTTAACGAGGCGTAAATTTTGTGAATGAACCCAAAACAAGATTGCCGTTGATCCCGATTTTCACAAGAGAATTTTGCTAAGCGATGAAGCTCACTTCATGTTTAAAGGCTGGAGGAATCGTAGGTCCGTACTTTTTTGAAAACAATGCTGACCAGAAAGTTACAGTCATTGCTGACAGCTATAGAGCCATGATTACTGACTTTTTAGTTCCTTAATCGAACAACCATGATGTACGTCACACAGCTTGTGCCACAATTGATATATTGGATATTTGATATTTGGTAACCGCATAGTTTCACGTTTCGGAGCCGTAAATTAGCCTCCAAGATCTTGCGATTTAACGCTACTAGACTGTTATCTTTTGGGATATGTGAAATCGCTTTTCAATGCCGCTAACCCCGAAACGATCGACCACTTGTAGGACAAAATTTGGCACAAATGTTGGAAATAGTGATCGAATTTTATGTCAATTTAAAAAAATTATCTTTGTTTTATTCCATTTCAAAGTTCTACCTCTAAAAAAATATCAATCTACCTTTTTATTTTTATACTGACAAATCGCGTAACCACTTCTGCAAGTACGTTACAACAAACAATCGACAAGGTACTAACGGTTGAATGCACTTTGAGGACGTAACATATTTCGTATGTATGGAAAAAAACTTTCCATCTGAATTAACACTGATAAAACTTAATTCCACCTGAAAGTACCTACATGTGATGTCAATGACTTTTTTCATAAAGCATCTTACTCCTTTGGACAACCAAAAAAAAAAAAAAAAAAAAACTCAACCTAGGATCGACCAGGACTGAAAAAAAAAATGAAAAGAGAACAAAATGCAAATATTATAATCCAGGATATACGACATCTTTGACGGTAGGTAAAAGGGACAACTTATTAAACCAGAAGAGCCATGTCCATCCAACCTCTTTCACCATACCATATACAGTTTGTTCATCGAAGTCGGCTATAGGAACGCCATCTTTCATTTTTTTTTTATTTTTAAATTCAAATCAGTATAACAATCATGCTCCAGAAAATAATCACACACAAGAGAGACAAGATGAGAGAAGACAAAGAATAAAAGGAAGAAAACGACAAAACCAAAGGAACCGTGCTTCC
Organism: Syrphus vitripennis; assembly: GCA_958431115.1. NCBI lineage: Eukaryota > Metazoa > Arthropoda > Insecta > Diptera > Syrphidae > Syrphus > Syrphus vitripennis. The sequence continues at coordinate 22,145,878 of OY288110.1, forward strand.
ACCTTAATAAGGACAAATATTGTTTTTTTTTTTGTTTTGTTTTGTTGTTGCTGAAGTCGTTTTAGGTTTCTTCTTTTTAGAAGTCGCCATTAAGAAAAGGATAGTAGTAGCATCTAGTTCTGAAGTTGCATGTCCTGAGGGTTGATTCTGGTTCTGGGGCTAAGTTTGGAGTATATGTGGGTTGTAGATCAAGTGCTGATTCACCACTTATATTATCCACGAGAACAACAAAAGCATTGCAATTTAAAAAAAAACAACAAAAAAAAAAAAAAAACAGAAGACGTGAGAGGATTGCATGTGGAGATAAGGATGCTACTGTTCTCTATTTACGTTACGTACAGTTGTCTAAACGAAAAAAAAGGATGATGCTTTTGTTATGCCTACTTGGGTTTGTAAGACGCATTGTATACTATATTCATCCCATTCTAGCCTAACAACTCTTAGAGCCTGAAAAGACAACAAAAAGAAGAATGCTTTTAATAAAAAAAAAAATGCAGTACAAAAAAAAAGAAAACGGAAAAAATTAGGACAACGAGAATTTTATTCCATTCGAATGGAACATTGTGTCACATATATTCAGTTTCTTTACGGTCGTTGTTCTTCCTGCGGGAGGGACAATATACCCGACAACGATAATGATGGTGATGTGCATTTTATGGATGGATCTTGTTTGCCCGACGACAATAACACAATACCAACAAAAAAAAAAAAAAATGGAGGAATAGCATCATGCTACCGGTTTGCCTTCACTTCTATATTAAAGAAAAAGCTAACCCATGATGCAAATGCACATGTATACAAATAAATGTACATACATATATCCTTATTCTAAATGGGTGAATGAATTTTTAGGATTCTTGTCTATATCTGTGGGATTTATCTTCTTCTTCACTGCAAATTCTGTACGAGATCTCAAAATCTTCAACAAGAAACCATTAGTTTAGCTCTGAAGCACATACATATGATGCACAAAAGCTGGAATAAACTCTTTCATATTTATGTCTTAAGTGTGTGATGTGTGTGGTGTGTTATAATATATATGTGACAGCGGCAGCATCACACTGCCTGTGCAATGTGGTTGAACCTTAAGGGCACTTATGTCATTCAATTTTAACAGTTAGTGGTTGTTAAGACTTAATGTCATTAGCAATGGTATGTACAAAGAGCCAGAGCGCCCTCTATAAACCCAGAACCAACTTAAAAATCATTTAAAAATGCAAGAACTTTGTTATACAACTAAAGCTCCGTATATACTGATGCATTTGTCTTTTTTGTATAAAATTTAAATGCAATAAACCGCAATTGTCGCATAGAGCTGTCTGTATTGTTCTTTTACGTGCATGTTCTATGACCTCTAGTAAATTATGCAAATGAAGATTTTAGCCTAGGAAAATTAGACAAAAAAAATGAAAAAATGTGCTTTATTTTGACGTCTTATGGAGGTGCTTTAAAGTACCCTAATTTGGAGCCGGTGAAAAAGGGGAAAATTCAATTTTTTGTGATTTATAAGATTTTTTGAAATTATCGAACAAATTCAAATATGTTCGAAGCATCTCAAAAAGCATTTTTCAGTCTCCATTTTGACGAAAAATTGCAGCTTGGGAGCGCAATAACTGTAAAACGAATGAAAGTTCATTGCTTGTTTATATGTCAAACAAATATATTTTCTACAAGTTGATTTGTTATTGAACAAAATCAAAGTTTCAACTTTTTTCAAGATGGTGGATTTTTTCATTCGTTGCTGTCAAAAAACTTGATTTTAATATAAAAAATAAGATTTTTTAAAAATTTAATTTAATTTCCTAGACTACTTGGCAAACATCACCAGGAAAAACTATCCTTTTTTTCGCGTTCTATTCTTTTGTTCGCATTATGCATTCCGATGGCCATTTTTACGAAAAGACTTCTCGACTACTATGCGACTTGACTATATGTGTTGTTTATATGTCACATGCCTGAGACACGACTTCTGTCTGTCTTTTGCACAATGTAAGTTACTCGCGAAGTCCAAAAAAGACACACCAATGACACTGACACGCTCTATATGGCGTGTTTGAAAATTTTTTTATCAATGAAACGAATTCAAATCACGTTTCGCAACTACATGTGGCATTATAGAACTTCAAGTAGGGGGTTTCCGTTTTTTTCTAGTAAAAGATTTATATTTTATTTTTAGATACATCCTGGAGTATAGTGATAGAATTATTGTTGTGACAGCTGTCATCAAAAGGTTTGTTTACACAACGTTGTCTAAAGGGTTGTGTGGTGGGTAAATGGTTAGATTTATGGGGGAGGTATAGTTTGGCGAATTTGGATTGTTGTTTTTGAATGAAAATGTCAACATTTAGACGAAGTAGACAGCTATCATAGCAAATTAGGAAATGTACCTTCATAGCTGTCAAACAATGTTTTAAGAATTATTAATTTTGTCAGTTTATGTATGTGTTATGAGATCTCGAAAACTGTAAAAACGTATTTGTATAAAACGAAATTGTATTCAGAGAAATCTTAGAATTCTCAAGAAATATTAACTAGTCAAAACTTTTTTTTGAAAATTTAAAATATTTGAGCTAATAAAAAGATATGACTCATCATATACTGCCAAATTAAATATCATACACAAAATGGGCTAAATGGTGGGTTTAATTTCTATTCAACCGAAATTGGCTGACAAGCTGAATCTATGATTATCAACTCAAACTACGGATTTTACTGCACTTTTTTTTATTATACATACATATGCAAGGCAAATTTGTACGAAATTTAGAACACTGTTTTGTAATTCGTATGAAAATCCTTCGGAACGTGGATTCAATTTTTGAACCGAAACGGTGACTAGAGTTGTCATAACTTTTTTTTTTTTTAATTTTTTTTTTATGGTCGAACACTTTATTTTTGATATTTTTCCAATTTGTTTTAGTTATTTTTTTTCAACATTAGGATTTTTAATTTGATTATTTTATTATACAAAATTTTGGTTTCGGTTTTATGCTAGTAAATTTTTTTTGTGGACAAAAGTCCTGGTTCAGGATACTCTGTTATGAATTGATTTGTTCTCTATTAAAAAAATTTGTAGCAAGTTTTTTATGGTTTTCATTTTTGAATTTTAAAAGAAATCATTATACTAGAATTCTAAGCAAGTACATATGTATATTAGGGTGTCCCTTATACATATGTGTTAATTTTTTTTTTTTTTTTTTTTGAAACGCACACCCTTGTTTTTCTTTTGTATTCTTTAGATCTACTTATACGCAAAATATTAGCTTCGTAGGCCTATAGGAACCCTACCCGACTTGACTTCAAAGATAAGAAAGAAAATAAGAATGGACCAATTTTGAGCTTCACTTAAATTTAAATTTTTTTTTATTTTTGGGGAACTTTCACTCCGAATATTATAAAATAACACGTCTAAAACTTGCCTCTTTGAAGGAAGTTTAGCACCTGTTATTTGGTGGTTTATATTTCCCAATAAATAAATTAATTTAGCACTTCTTACTTGCATTGCCATCTTCTAAAAATTAAATGAACACAATATCAAATCTAAAAATGACAATATACTAACTAACTTTCGAGACATACGCGATTTCCCTTAATAAATTGCATGGTATACTTTGATTAAAAGTCGGGTATAGTAAATGAAGTACAAATGATGCAAAAATTTTTTTACAACGGTTTTAAGCTCTAACGAAAAAAACTAGCCCGTGTGCGTAAGAATAAAAAATTGTTGGAAAATAAGGGACACCCTAATGTATATACTTCTTTGAGCAGTAATTTAAAAAATTTGCCCATTTTGTGATTATTCTTTTCAAATACAAAACCGATTTCCACCAAAAAGTTGCAATAAGGTGACATTGCAAAACAACATTCTGTTTTTCGAAAATCAAAATGGATGATGATATTCTGGGAAAAAATTGAACAAACTGAATGATTTTTTTATTGAAATAAAAATAATTAAACAATAATTGCAATTTGTCAACCGTTTAATTTAATCAAAAACATCGATTGTGTCATAATTACCCTTTTTTGTTTTGAAAGTCTCAAAACTGCCTTAAAAAGAAATATATTTTATTTCATATCAAAATACCTACATATTGCAGCTAGTTAACTTTTACTCCAAAAGGTCTTTATTAAATGAAAAAGTTGCAGTACCACAAGGCAACCAACTTGAACCATTCACTTGCCCTTTTACTATCCCCGCATTACATTATTCCAAAATCTATACGTATATGTAAAATTGATATGTAAAAAGTCGAAAGACATTTGTTTCTGTTTTATGGTTCAGGTTCAGTGAGAAAGAGTGTAGAAAGTGATGATGAGTCTATTGTTGTTGTTGTTGGTTGTTCTGGACTTTGTAGTGATGGGGCATCATTGAATGAACGAAACATATCCAAAAATCGATGTAAATGTGTAAGAAAAAAGAAAACACAAAAGTCGACCAACACCATACAAAAAATAACAATGAAGTTTATGTATTTAGCATAAACTTGTTTTCCATAATATTCGAATTTTTTTTTTTGAATTTTCACCCATCACCATACGTGATTTTTATATTCAATACGTGCTCACTTAAACAATAGTAAAATTCCAATTTTTTTTTTTTCAACGTTGACTGACTGCAAGACGATGCACCATGTAAATTGCATCTTTTCTGATGAACACATTCACTTAACGTAATGTCATCACCACCACCGTTGTTGTCGTTGTGGTTTAGTTGTTTAATAAAACTGTTAAACAGCCAAGGCATGCGGTGACTGCAAAAAAGTGTTTTTTTTTTCCTAAATGAATTCAACCAAAGCCGGCAGGTGAGTTTATGTCTTCTCTTTTTTTTAATATCTACTGCAAATCAGGGCTGTTTCCAACAATAACGTTATGTTTACATTTGCGCATGCGCCCATGAAAATAATATACTCTGGGAGAAAAGGAACAATACAAAATTGCGAGCTGCTATCGAGTCGTGGTCGTTGGTCGTCGTTATCGCGTCCGTCACCACACCACACCACACGTATATTATGTGATATTGTCGGTGATCGTGTTTGTTGTTCCGAGTGACTGACCCGTTATAACGTGGTAACAAACGTGTCTGTCATTATTTTTGTTGTTGTTTTTCATTGCTAAAATAAAACATAGTATAAGCAATGTCATAATTGAATTCTAACGGTATTTGCAGTTAGTATTTGTTAATAGGAGGAAGAGGCGTGTAGCATGGAAGGTATAGTTGCGGTCATACGCCATAACTTTACCCAACGAAGAGTAAATGACAAGAGGTTTTGGTGATGCTTAGATTTTTTTTATAATCATTAATTCTTGGCTGTGAAATAAGTGATTGGAAGTCTTTAATTATAAAGTTTTTCTGTTAATATAATCTAATTAAGAAAATTTAAAAAGGCTGTTAAGCACACACCAAATTTTCGTGGAAATACTTTTTATGGATATTTAAATTAACTGGCGCCCAATGTGTAATTTCTTCTTTTTTAAGTGTTTATTTTCTGTTCACATATTTTAAGAGTTTCATAAATTTGCATTTACATACTTAAAAATACAAAATTTGAGTGGAAACATTTTTTCTGAGCAGTTCATATTTTTATTAAGTGGCGCCCAACAAGAGTTTTCTTTCCTTGGAATTATAAAAAAAAAAAGAAATTACTGGTCAGACATTTAAAGGACTTTATGACTTGCATAATTGTTATAATGTGAATACAAAATTTTTGTGGAAAGGTCTTTTGTAGTTTCACATTTTCACATTTTAACTAACTGGCGCCCAACGTGATTTTTTTTTTTTTTTTTCAAGAGAAGAGAATAAAAAGTTAGCTGAAAGAAGTAATAGTTAACTGGAGCCCTAGGTAAATTTTAATATTCTTATCTGTAGTTGCAGAAAAATTATTTACCAATTGCGTTACTATGTTAACAAATTCTTTGCAGAAATGTTTTTTTCGTAAGCATATTTTTAATGTTCAAATTAATTGGCTCCCAACGTGAACTTTCCTCCTGATTATTTGTATTCAAAGAAAATTTGTTGACCATACAAGAATATCTTCAAGGGCTTCATAAAATGAATGTATTGAAATAAAAATTTGTCATCAAAAAACAAAATGTTTACATGTCAATTAATTTCAATTATACTCAATTCAAAAAAAAAGAACAAAAAAAAAATTATTAACTTTAACGAAAATTCCACAAAAATATTCACATTTTGCCTGGGCGTATTATAATATTTATCTATTCAATTGATTCAATAGTTTGTCCAAAAGAAGACAAAAAAAAATACAAACAATCCAAACCAATTGAAAGTCCACATAAACACAGCCAAAAGATACAAATCCACTAGGTTCTTTTATGCTTTTATAGATTAAATTAGACGCCTACCCATTTGGCTGCTGCGCTGCAAAAAATAAACTGAAGGCGTAAACTTATTGGCGCCTTTATAACATTTTGCGTTGTGGAAAACCAAATAAAAGAATAATTTTTTTAAATAAAATATAAAAGACATAATAAATATAGTTTTGTGTTCAGTTTTTTTTGTTTGTAATGTAAAGACATGAAGTCATCGTTCACGCCGCACCATCTAGTCAACAAATATGGTTTAGGAAAAATAAAAAACAGCACAAAAAATCATTGTAAAACACTCTCGAAATGGTTATTTTCGTGATGAATTCGTGCATTTGAGTGAACTAAATTTACATTCATTTGCATATTGCTGAAGGTCTCTCTCTAATAGATAGTTACTTTAGGTTAAGTGTTCAAATGACTGCAGCTGTGAGATAGTCCGAGGGTAAGAGTTCAATCTAAGGTACCTGCACAGATTTCGAATTCCTCATGAGTTAAATAAATTAAAAAGACGAAAAAAAGACGTGAGCTGATAGAAATGTAAAGATCTTATATTTCAATTAACTGGCGCCCAACGTGAGTTTTATTTCTGTGTATGTACTAAGAAATTTTAATGTTAATATAGTTTTAGGAATGTATAAACTCAGTTCCAATGACAATATGTGTTGTATGCATGTATTGTATAAGGATTTCACATTTAAATTAACTGGCGCCCAATGTGAACTATCTCTAGCTTTAATTGTATGAAAAGAACAACTGCTAACCAGATATGTTAAGACTTGTGTCAATTAAGTCCTAGGATCAGCAGTACATGTGTAGGTAAAGAAGATTAAGATTTACATAAGTGCAAATAATCTTTCTAAACAGTTTAAATATGTAAATGGCGACCAACATGAATTTTCTGGAATGAACCCATTTAACGGTGCATGATTTCGAGGGATTAATTTTATTCTGCGTGAACTGTCACGCCACCAAACTTTTAATTATTTATTAATTAAATTCACAAATTTAAATTAAAATTATAATCAAAATGCATAAATAATAAAACAGCTTGTGTATTCGCTCAATTCAAACTCTATCTCTCAGACTTTTGATAACGCTCACCAACCAGTAACTAGGAGTGAATAAATTATACAATTGAGAAGTCAATCAAAAAGCCAAGAGATATAAAATTAAAAAAAAACTTAAAAAGGATATTTGAAATTGAATTAAAATAAAACTCCTTCACTTTTTAATTAAAATTTGCACTATTCTTGAAAAACTAAAAAAAAAAAAGAACAAGTTTCAAGTTTCAACCAAAGGACTTGAATCCAAACTTTTCCGCAAATTAAAAATTAAAAAAAAACACTATTATGCTTATGCATTAGTTTACGTTTGCGGTATAGCTATGCGGTTTTCGGGACGGAAAATAGAAAAAGTTACAAAATTTTATCTGAATTCTTCGGTCTATTAAAATTGTCGGAATATCAAATATCGTGTGGTCTGAGATATAAGTAATATAACAATAATACCTAATTACAATATAGACATAGACAGCCTCAACAATAGAAGTGAATACTACCTGTACCATTGATTTAAGAGACCATAACTTGTGGTGGGCAAATTCTATCTATCTATTTCTATCTTTAAAGCTGTAGAAGGTCAAGCATTAGTTCGAGTTTGAGTTGAATATGGTTGAATAGATTCAAGCTGGAAATGATGGATAGTTGATGGAAGTGCTGGCTGTATGGCCAGTTAAGGTGAACGCGTGTAACAGATATAACAGTTGTTGAGGTAAGCCCTTAGGATTGAAAAATTAGAATGCTAAACAGGATAGCCTTGCAGCATGAAAGATCTGTTATTAGTAGGCGTATGTAAATAAATGTATTACATAATTGCAGCATAATATTTATTCAAATATTAACTAGGCATTTATGTTTAGGCTTGAAAAGCACACACGAGTTTTTATAAATTATTTTTGATAGAAATATCTGAAAAAGTTTAATAAAAGAGAAACATTACCTAACGGAATTTTTAAGTTTCCGAAAATAAAATATTTAAAAGGCAAAGGTTCAAGAAAACGAATTTGAAGACAACGTTTCGAAACACAAAATGAACCAAGTTACGGCAAAACATCTCAAAGATAAATTCAGCTGAGGAAGATTCAGAACAATGAAGTCACGGAAAGCTGTGAAAACCGTTGCTTTTGTTGTAAAGAAGAATGAAGTGAAAAGGATGAAATGAGTTAAAGCAACGATTAAATATTTTGCTTAAAACAAAATAAAAAAGCTGAAAAGATCAAAAATTGCGCTCTTACATTTTTTTGTTTTCTCCTAGTAGCCTTTTTTGATGGTTGGGCTTGAAAGAATATTCAGAAACGAATAAGGGTTTCAACAAAAAGAGTGAGAGGCTCTTCATAAAGAAAAAGAAATCAGATTGATTTAATGAATAAACGTATCAAAACTTAATTAGATTTTCATATTATTTTAAGAAGAATAACTATTCTCAGCTGAAAATAAGGAGGTTCAACGTTTAATTCTAAAAAAATTGATACTTGGAGAAAATAATAAATGTCAAACTAACAAAGTTAACAACAAAAATGGTTTAGAAATAAAAGGAAAAAAAAGACATTGTAAGACGCTCTCGAAATTTTAAATTTCGTAATAGATTCATGCATCTGAGTGAACTCAATTTACATTAATTTGCATATTAAAAAATGATTACTTAAGGTTTCGAGATATTTCGAGGGTAAGAGTTCAATTTAACGTACCGGCTACCTTAAATTGAACTCTTCCCAGGTAGCAACAAATTTTGAACTTCTCACAAATTAAATAAAATAATATGACGGGAAATGACCAACAATATATATTTCCGTGAGCCATGAAACAATTATGTAGAAAAGATTTTTGAATAAAAAAACATTTGAGTGGAAAGATCTTATATTTTAGTTAACTGGCGCCCAACGTGAAAAATTAAGACTACATAAACTCTGTCATAATAACAGTTATAGGTATGTAGGTATGTGGTGTACGGAAATGTATAGGAAATGTCTTTTATAAGGATTTCACTTTTAAATTAACTGGCCCCAACGTAATAAGAATTTTATCAATAAAATCATTATTTCAGTAATAGGTATATACTCATATGTACTCGCAACTTGAAATAGGAAGGTCCCAGGAACAATACTCCCAAAAAAAATCACACTTAAAGAAAATAATAAAACTATGTAAATAGCAAACCAATAAAATTTTTGCCGGTAACTATTTTTATAGATTAGTCAGTAAAATTTTGTTCATTCCTCTGGGATGAAAACTATATACCCCATGGAATTCAAAAACTAAAATTCTTCTGCAAGCTAATTTTTATAAAACATTTACTTTTACAAACCTATCTGCAAAAATTTTAAGTAACTCACAAAAAAAAATTCTAAAACACTTAACCCAATAAGACATCAGCACTTATTTTTGAACTACCTATTTTTATTTCATATTGAAAAATAAAACACACCTACTGTTAACAGTAAAATATTTATTTTTTCCAATTCTCGCTAATCTTTTATTTTAAAGAACCCATAAACACTTTACTCCCAGCACCCATAAAACTATTTAAAAAAATAAAGCAATAAATTATATTTTACTCCTGCTATTGGATTTAAAGTTAACCCTTGCGAACATTATCAACTACGCCCTTAAGTAGGTTAATCAAAATCACAGCTACCTGTCGCTATTTTTATGACTTTATTTATTTTAATACTCACCAATAAAACTCAAAACTAATCCTTTTCAACACAAGAAGATAGAGGATGCGAAATGCGATGCTTTGAAGTTGTAATAGATAGCCAAAGCTATTGAACTGGTTATAATCCAATGAAGTGGTTAGGTTAGTTTAAAATTTATAATTTTTTTTGTTGTTTGTTTTACAGATAATTTAACCACAGACAAAAAACCAGGTATAGAGCTTAATAAAGATTTTCGAAAAAAAATAAAATCGAAACAGGGATTAAGGGATTGTTGTGTCTCGCTTTGTGACACTGTTTATTTTTTTCTTGTTACCACTTTTTACTTCTTTTTCAACATCAGATACTACTGGTTATTTATTAAAAATTTATTTGCTAAAATTTAAGCGAAAATTCGGTGGGACAACTCCCCGAAAACGAAGCACAACATCGAACGAAACAAAAAAAAAGATTGAAACTCGATTTTGGGGCCTTCACATATTATTACGAATAAGAGAAGTGAAAAAAAAACAATTGAAATACGAAACCGGGTTAGAGAAGCTACTCCCTGTATCCGTGAGATTCGGGACAAACGTTCGTCGTCGCCACGGTATGTATAATTCAAATATTCCGTAAACACTTGTTTCCAACTCGAATGCGGTTCAACAACTGAAAAACAGCACCAACCAAACCATTCAATTCACTCTGTGGGCTCGTTCGCACAGAATCTATCTATCGTGTTTGTACATCAGATACTTTTTTTTGTTAGTGCTACAGATACTTTCGCCGCACATACGAGTACGACGACAACGAGTAGTTTAGTTTATACCAGACCAGAGCGGCGTCGACGGAATACAGAATAACAACTTATGTTGTATTCGTTGCGTGTATCGACTTCTTTTGGCTCCAGCTCCAGCAACGATACCAAAATCAAACTGCCTGCTGCACCAGCACCAGCACCAAGTACCAGTCAGACGATATGTCGTCTACCTCACTTGATTCGTTATATTCGTTACGTTATGTGGATGCAGAATAAGGTGGAATGAAGTGCAATGGAAATGTGATAATAAGCGGAAAATAAAATTGCATGAACGATGAATGTGGAGTAAAAAATAAAACAACAACAACAAAAAAAAAAAAAGACTGCATGCTTATGAAAAAAGAGAACGAGAAATATGGAAGGGAGAGGCTGATAAAATGAAAGAAAAATAAACAAAAAGGCAAAAATACGATTACATGAGACAAAACTAGAAAACACCTAGCTACTCGCATGACACAAATTCTATGAAAAAAAAAAATAGGCGCTCGCTAAGTTAAATAGTGATAGAAGTAAAAATGCAAATGCAGCGAATTTTTAAATGGCGCCCAAGTGAAGGCAAAAATTCAACAAAAAAAAAAACTCATCATTAGTATAGGCGAAAAAATATGAAGATTCGACAACTTTAAATTAAATGAACTTGTAAAAACAAGCAAAATAACAACATGTACTTATAATGTACTACATAGTTAATCATGTTTAATATTTCTTTGGAAGACGTAGGTATATTAACTAATAATAATTTAGTTAGTTCAAATTTTACAAAAAAAAAAGAAAAGAATTTTGAATTGAATAGGGGATTAGGGTATTCTTTAAATGCTATAGATTTAGCCTCCAAAATTGAATGCATTTAAATTTCTATTATAATAGGTATAATTTTTTTTTTAAAAAGTTATAAGGTCGTACGTTAGTTGCGTTTGAAAAGAGTTTATTTTGACCCCCATATTTTTTTTAACATTTGGGAAGTCTTAGAATAGAAAATAAAACTTGCCCTTCAAAACGAGGTGTGTTGAAGAAATATAGGTAGCATTACGAACTTGCTCATATTTTATTATGAAATAAATAAAAAACCAAAAAAACGATAAATGCGTTAGACAATAACGCCCAAAAAAAGTAACTCCCAAATATCGCCCAAATCATGTTTTTACTGGCCAAAAATTGAAAATCCTACATCCACATTCTTATTAAATTAGTCATATAGAATGGAATTATTACACAAATATTTTAATGTAAAATTAGATCGTTGGTTTCTTAACTTTGAGCGGAGTTTCTGTTTGCTATATTTTTAAAGTCCAATTATAATGAAACTTCTCGACAAACAGCACTTCAGAAAATCTTAACGGCTAATCGTTGGGTTCTAAACATTTTAAAAATCTAATAATCGTAAAAACATCTGCGGTTTTGTACGATTATCTTATCAGATTTTTAAAAATCACATATTTTCAATAGATATAATATAACTCATAAACATTTAAAAAATCATAATACTAGATATGACAATATTTATTTTTTTAAAATGTGATAAAATAGTAAAAAATTCAAATCTAATATGAAATTTTAAATGTTTATAAATAAGCCTAATATTGGCAATACGAGTTTTTGAAAAATCACATTTTTCAAATTTTTAAAATTCACATAATTATGTACTCTGAATATTTGGCTTATTTGCAAGCAATTCCTGAAAAATCTTAATGCTCAATACAGAATCAAAAATGGTAAACGGTTTATTCGAAAAACAAAAAAAATTAGAACAACATGATGTTAAAAATTTGTAGGCGATTTTTCAAAAATAATTAGAGTGTTATTGCCTAACGCCTATGAAAACTTATAAAATTCTTTATTTGAACTGCGAAAATAATCCAAAAAAAGAAGAACAATTGTTAACGGTACCTGCCACAGAACCCGACTTTTGAATGGTTTAACAGATAACACTAAATCTGTTTATGAAAAGGTTCTACAAAATCTTAATAATATTGAATATCAAGATCAAAATGTCAAAAAAAAAAAAAATATTCTGAAAACGAATAAATATTTGTTTTATTAAATTTTACTAAGCGTGTATAAAAAATAAAAGATCGCAATTTTTGAATATTTTGATTTTTGAAAATTCAAATTATTGTAGCAATTCAAATATGAAATTTGATGCTTTTTCATAATTTTTTTCTAATGACATTCATCTTATCGTATTTCTCTTTCGTATTCTATTGTACTTTAACTAATGAGCAAGTTCACGCGACCCAGTCTTGCATTTAATTTGTATATTTAAATGAAAATTAAAATAACTATACGATATCTTTAAATGGAACGATACTAATTCTACCTATCATATAATTTGCAATCTAAAAAAACTCTTATTTCATCTCACTTTGACGGACTGTTACTATTGATTCAGTTCTACAGCAACAAAAAAAATTAAGTTCGTTCAACTTCATCAAAATGAATAATTATTGTGATCAGAAAATGAAAATTCATCATCGTATGCCATTGCCATAGCATCGCCACGGTAAAAAGCATGCCAATAATATTGAAATGCTAATTTCACATCCATTTGCGAGCGTTCGATTGGATTTGGTTTTGGATAGACGGACCAATTTATGGTCTGTCTTTATAATATCTCTCTATCTGTATGATGATGGTCAGTTAACTGAAACAGAAGTTTATAAACGAATATGGATGATAGGAAAGTATCTATACTGAAGTGGGTATACTCAAATAGAACATGGTGTATATAGTAATAGTGAATATTGGTTCTTGTATCTTTTTTTTTTTCCTTTTTTGGTATATCATCAATAAATCATTTGACAAATAGGTCGTATCGTACGGAATTGCTGAAGATATCATCTATAGGAATCGACGACCGACGACGGGGTATGGAAATTAATCTTCTTTGAGTTCCAGATAGTTTTTGAGTTACTTGGAACTACTTTTTATCATAAGAATATTATTTGCATTGAGTTTTTTTTTGTTTGTGTGTACATACCTTCTGTATGCCAGGAACCTTTAACTGTTTAAAGTTTTACCTTCTTTTATCAGAATTGAGTAATACGCCATTCTTTGTTGGTAAACAAAAAAAAATGACAGAGTTATAAATAATCCCAGATGTTGTTGAAGTGTTGGGTCATGTCAAATAGAGTTTGTGCAATTCTGAATTTTTATATTTTCAAACATTTGATATTTTTTATCAATTTCAACAGTTCTTCGGAAAATTTCAGTATACTGAACTTTAAAAAAAAACCTCCCAAAGGAAGCAGACCTTAAGCAGTGCGAAAACTGGAGATATATTTGTGTGTAAGAACAGTCCTCGAGCTAATAAAAGTTCACCTCGAAAACACACTCGACGCCAAAAAAAACAGGATTCCGCACTGGATTTTCCTTTGATGATCACACTAAGACTCCTCATCGAACATGCTTTATGCGGGAGAAATAGTTGATTGCTATTAGCAAAACTACATATGATAGATCCAAAAGCCACGTTCTGCAAAAGATGATTGTCAGAGGAGTTTGAAATTCAAAATGGGGTTACACAAGGTTGTATAGTGTCACCAATACTTTTCTTGTTGGTGATTAGTGATTAGCTTTGTCGAATAGAAACGAAGAAATTAAGTGCACTTTGCAATCATACCGCAAACACTTGGACAAAGGGGGACAAAGTGACCTATTCCTTCTCCCTCATAGAATCTCTATCAAAAGACAACAAGCTTTTGAAGAAATAACAAGCTGTGGAGGCAGACAGATGAGCAGTCCAGTGTCCTAGAAGTTATTGGAGAAGATAGGTCAACGTAGATCAGCACAACTGAAGAGAGTAGTAGACAGCTGAAAGCCATATTCATTAGCCGTATATGATTGCACCTAGGATTAGTGGAGGCCCTATGTTCTGAAGGGGGAAACTCACGTGTATAATAGATTCAAGAACCTAAGTAAGTATCAGAAAGATAACCGAAACCAAAAAAGTAAATATTAGTTTAGTTTTCGGGAACCTTACATCCATATTTTAAAATTAAAAGAAAAAAAAAATGAAGAAAACCTGCTTCCAGCTTCTCATCAAATAATTTCCATTCAGTTGATTATGACATATTCACGAGTACGATAACGTACTTAACCTATGTTTCTATAAACAACTCATTAAAATGTATTAATCAAAAAATAATAAAATGAAAACATCACACACTCACCCGCTCTTGACAATCTGCCATTATATTGTTTGAAAAATGAAAAGTAAATAAGGTTTCACTTTAACATCTGCATTTTATCATTTTCATCTGCGACAGGATATGCGGGTTAGCCCCAGGAGACAGTCAATGCAGAAAATAGATTGCTCTATACGAATCTATTAATACCAAATGCATCTTTGGCTCACTTCAATTATATTAAAAACCAAGATGCACAAACAAAAAAAAATTGAAAAGGAAATATCTTATAAGGAATATCCTTGTGATGTTTGTAGCAACACAACTCCATTGACTCCGACGAACCGATAGAACGACGATACCGTAGATACCGACAGCCACAATTGTCATGCAAGAGAGTGTTTTCTCGAGAAATACTTACAGATGTTCAAAAACCCACAGAGAGTTGGGTTGTTCCGAGATGGAAATGGCTAGCCATCAATGGATATATATATGTGCATAAATATGTAATCACTTTGTTGAATATTGCCTTTGACAGCCAAGCAACCAACCAACGCCCTTCGTTATGTCTTTGTCTGTTCTGGTTTCATGGATTTAAACCTCAAGTGAATTATTGTGATTTGCGGGTTATTGTTTTCCTGATTTTGATATCCCTTTGAAATGCAAACCGATTAAGGAAAAAAAAATTAAAAACCGATGAAAAGGAGTTGTTATGTTATTGGACGTTTGTATGTTGTTTTCTGTCTTTTGTTTGTGGTTGATTAGGTGTTAACAAGTGTTACAGCTTGATGTTTTTAAATGAAACTAGATTTTGTTTTTCAACATTATCATTGTCTACATTTTGTTAGCTTACGAAAAATGATGTTTAAAAAGTTTCATTAAATGTTTACAAAAAATTGATAAGCATTTTGTATAGCTGATTCAAAAAAACCGAGTTTACTATTCGAGTTCTTTAAATACACGCCTAATAATTATTCGAATTCGAATTTTTTTTAACGATTTTTAACGAATTTTTGTGTGGTATGGAGTTCCACAGTCTGTCTTGTAGTTCTATGAAATGGGACCAGCTTGTTTGCAAGTGATTTTCTTTAATAAATTATTACATCAACAATAATTATTACATTCCTCAAAAAATTTAAGGAACTACTTTTTTTAAAATGTTTTTGAAGAGCTTTAACTTTGTGAAAATTGTTGTGTTGACGTGAAACTTTTGAATTCTTTAAATTCTAATTTCTAGTTTTCAATGAAGAATTCTTGGTAAAAACTGGAAAAAAATAATCAGCTCATTCGCTGATTAAAGCGTCATCTTTAGGTTTTTAATTAAATTTTGACATTCGCTTTAGTGATTATGAATATTTGAATACGAACTTAAGTTAGATGAAACAACATTTTTATTGGAGTTGGGCCAACTTTACGTACATTGTTGCCCCCACAGTAGTTTCGTTTATATGGAAGGGGGGAAAAAGTCTGTTTAATCTAAAGCACATCACTGATTTCGATGAAATTTTGAGACATGATGATAAATAGCAGATGTCTTCTTCTTTAACCCATGGTTGGTATGATCCAAGTTCTCTTGAGTGGGACTTGATTCCTCATTCCGCTTCACTCTAAAACTCCTTTTGTGGTGTCGACATTCCTACCGGTAGTCCTTCAGTTAAGTTGGTCAGGCTGTTTTTTTTTAAATGGTATTTTTGACGTGAAGGCTTTCTTGAATTTTTTAGATTTTCGTTTTACAATGCTTCACTTGCGGCTTCGTTAAACTGGCTACTAGATGATAGTCGATCTGAGTTTCATTTCCACCTCTGCTATAAGTACTAAGGTGCCATTGTTTTTTTATTCAACCCGATAAAACCATATGATGTGCACATGTTTAGGATCATCACGAGGAGGATTCCTATAGTTCCGTATCCCAAACCACTACCACAGTACTAGACCTGGCCACGTGACCGAGATCAATCTTACTTCTTGGCATTCGGGACGAGACTGTATTTTTGGTTTGAGACTTATCGAAAGTCTCTGTGGTGTTTTTAGTGAAAAAAATCGCAAAACGTCGTAAATCATTTTTCTAATGATGAACTTCATAAGAGAATAGCGAAGGAACCCATTGACTCTATCATATCAAGAAGTACGTGAGTCAAGCCATGCAATTGGACCCTCTCACGCAGCCAGGCAGGCGAGAGGGTCGGCCTAGAAGCACTTGGTGAAGAACTGTCGAAGAGGCATCAGCAGTCAGGACAATTGAGGAAAAGTTGAAAGAGCTGAGTTGAAGAGCTGAAATACACCTCCAGAAACCGTACACGATGACGTATAGGAGTAGTGCAGTCACTATGCTCCCAAAGGACTGTCCTCATTAAATTTCCCAATATGTCTATTGAAATCTGCCCCCCAAAACAAAAGATCCCCCTTCAGAATGTTCTTAAGCTGGTTATGAAGTTCTACCAAAATGCATCTTCACATCCAATTTGGGAAGCATAACAGTGCTGTTAAGTTAACTTCCTCTACTTAATTAAGGCCCGCACTAAACATTAAATACCATGAATTTACCCAAAACATACTTTGCCTTCCTCTGATATTTCCACTTTAAGGTAATGTAATTGAATATTTTCTTGCATATAATTTAAAAGCTATTAAAAATCTCTAGGTCTAGTCTTTGAGTCCCCCAAAATCTTGTTTTCCTTCGATAACAATTTACATTATTTCAGTTTACTGTTTTTTTTTTTTTAAATTTTAAATGGCAAATCCGTATTCATAAATTCTACAAACATACAATTTACACAAAAGTCTAATGTTGAGCTGCAAGTTGAGAGCTCCTGTCTCACGGTTCAATTAGATTAATTACTGGCACATTAACTCGGCGCACATCCACCTTTGCCTGGGTTTAAAAATACGATGACAGAAAACTATATGTCGTCACATTACCGCACGCATTAAAAATAAGACTCTACCTGAAAATAATGTAAACACAATTATTACCTTCTTGGTAATCTTTTTTTTTTGTCTTCATATTTTTTTGTTGTTGTTTATTTAGGGCCCTTTTTGTTGACGGTGATACACCTTTAATGGTTGTTGTTGGTCAGTTTGTTTTTTTTTTGTTTCTTGTCTACGAGTTTTCAAAGAATTTAGGTAGACCTTTCTTTTGATTTCCATCTGAGACCTTTTGCCCGGCATTTTGTGCCTCTTTAAGCTATAGGGTTTATAAAGTCAAGAAGCACCATTTAAAAGACTTCATTAAGGTTCTTTTTGAGGCAAAAAAATAAGTAGATATATTCTTTTTCGATGATCCTATACTGCCACCGCCGCCGCGCCGCTGCCGGTTTTATGAACTTTTTACTCCCGAAGGTGGACGTAATCAAGAAGAGGGAACTAGAAACCCATAATGTCATTCTACCTCTTTTTGATTAGATTCATATCGTTCTAGCTAGACTATGGTAACAGATGGTCTTTTTCTTTAATTTCGAAAGACCCCACATGCAATTTCTAGAATTCAAAAAGTCCATTTCTCTTTGGGGCCGCAAAGGCCTACCGATTAAATTCATGTCATACCCGTTGATTGTAAAAGGTGTTTTTTGTTTAAGAGGTAAAAAACTTTAAGTTGGTAACACTTTTTTAACTGGCAGCCATTTTGACAGCTGTTAAGTTGTTTGTGTTTATTTTGGTTTGGCATTAGGACATGAATAGACTGACGCTGAAGAACAGTTCCAAATTTTTTTAAATTTGGTTGAATGGCGACTTCAATAAAAAAAAAAATGCCGTATGTAGAGTAACGATAATCCTCAAGTGTTTGTTGAGATGCCGTCACATCCAGAAAAGCTTACTGTTTGGTGTGCTTTGTGGGCTGTTGGAATCACGATGCTGCCCAGAACGTGACAGACAATGGTGACCGCTATAGAGCCATGACTTCGTTCCTCAACTGAACAAAAAACAAGACGGCGCAACATGTCACAGATTGTGCCTCAATTGGTTTATTGAAGGAAACGTTTGGCAACCGCAAAGTTTCACATTTCGGACCCGTGAATTGGCTTCCGAAATCGTGTGATTTAGCGCCGCTAGACTATTTTCTGTGGGGATATGTAAAGCCGCTAGTCGACGACGATAAGCTCGATCGACCACGTGGAGGAGAACTTTCTCGGCGTTATTGCTGATATACGGCCACAAATGTTGTAAAAGGTGATCGAAAATTAGACCTCCAGATAACGTTCGAGACAGCCGTGGTGGTCAATTTATGTCAATTTAAAAAACTCATCTTTCATTTATTTTATTTCAAGCTTCTATACCTACCACTTAAAAAAACACCCTTTATATATTATGGCGGAAACAAGGGCGAGGGCGTTAAAACAAGCTTCAATTTAAATGTATATAGTTCTCCCAATCGTCATGGATATACAAAGATATGTATTAAAAGAGAATCTAAGCAACACAAGAATCTTGGAGGAGTGTTCCCATGTTTGGCTCTATGGTGCATGCTGGTTGTGGCATAGTTCTCATGCTTCCAGATCACTGCATCTAATCTAGATACTTTTCCAAAGCCAAATGAGGCTGTAGGTTGGTTTGTTCAATACAGAAGTCAGCTTTATATTATTTCAATGTTATATTCTGCTCGGCGATGATGGCGAGCTACTTACGTACGCTAAATTTATTGCAAGTGTGCCCGCACATGTGGAAGAATCAGCATTTTATTTCGATGCACGCAATGTTCTTTTAATTCAATGCAGTATACCCTATACGTCAGAGGTACATATTATAAATAGATATATATATTTTTTAAAAGAATATATTTTTTTTTTACTTGCTGTCAAGCAAATTGCTTAAATTGAAAGTACCCAGCGGAGTCGGTGATATACAAAAAAAAAAAAACTAACTAAGGAAAAAAAAAACCAAAATCTCATTACTTAGGGAAAATTGTATGTGGGTTACGAAATTGCACAGTATACACTTGAGGTTGGAACAAGAAGCAAGTGTTCCTACGAGTTGTATGACGAACATGGTAAAAAAAAGGCAACTTGAAGTTTAAATTGGTCTAGGTACCTTTCCTATAATCTCAAGTGGGTCAGTAGGGTTTCATAAGAATAATAATTGCCTTTCTGATGATTTTCTTATTTTTGTTTAATGAAAAATATGAGATTTTTATCTGTATAGCAACTTCAACTCATTAGATTGCGACCGTGGTAATCAAGGTTATGCTGTGAAGAATTATTAAAAATGATTTTAACTTTTTATAAATAAATACATTTGTACGAGTATATTTATGTAGACCAATGTTAGGTATTGCGCTATTAAATAGAATAGAGATTGACGTGTATTTGATTGGACAGTATGGTGAGGTGCTGTATTTAAAATACTGGAGTGCGATAAAATGTATAACTGTACAATGCCACCATCTTTAATTTTGGTATTTATGAAATATATCCTTAGGAAAATATGGAAAAAAATGAAAAGAAAAATTGCAGAGAATTGATTTTCCTATCTTTCGTGCTCAAAAATTTTGTTCGATATTGTTAATAAACAAGCCAATAAATTAAAAAAAAAAACTTAATTTTGTATATACCTACATTTTTAATACCTATGTATGTTTACGCATTTTTAATCAAAATTAAAAAAAAAAGTTGTTAGAAAAGTTTGTCAGACTTAAAATTCTGTACAATACTGTTAAGTTCTGATTGTCTGTGTTAAAAATTTAAACACCACCCGCACGCCTGAATAGATGGAAATAATTTTTAGTGGACATTTAGTTTAGCAGTTTCAGAAAATTTATTAGTAGGTACAAAATTTGTTTAAATATTTTTTAGAAAAAATTAAATCATCCTAAATCAGTTTTCAAAATACGTATATTTGAATTTAATTTTTTTTTGAAACATCCAAATATGTAATTTATTTTGATGTGGAGAAAATAAGTCGAATATTTTTTAATTTAAGATTTATTTTAACGGGTTGTTAACTTTATCTAGATGTATGTATGGGCACGGGCACATGGTACAATTATTTTTGAATCTCAAATTAATTGTTATCCAACATATTTAAGATTGTCTTACAAAACCCTTTGATACCAAACTAAAAAAAAAATTACGCAGCCGATTTCGAAATAATAAAGTGTCAAGATAAAAAATATCAAAATATTTTTAATTTTTAGATTTTTTTCAAGAATAATCAAGAAATTTTACATATCTGCAATTTCTTTTTGAGTGGAACCAACGCAACGGATCGCAAAAAAAAATGGTTCTTGCAATTCTGACTGTTTGTCTGTACCTCGACCTACAGTCTAAACTATTGAAGCCATTAGATTAATCCATAGAAGCAAAATTTAATTTTTTTTAAGCTCAAAAAATAACGGTACCTTTCAAAACTTATTATGTCAAAAATGGCTCTATCGATGTTGATGAAAGTTGGTCTGTGAGCTTATACGTGGTATATTCATAGTCAAACAAAAAATATTTTACAAAAAACCCTTACTTAGGATACCTACCATAGAATCAGACATTAGTATGTCATGTTTTTCATAAACGCTTTGACGGATTAAAATTGAAAATTATCAAAATTTCCGAAAAAATAAGTTTTGGATTTTTTAAAAAAATATATCAAACTTTTTTTTTTAAACTAAATGTTTTCAAACGGATTTTCAAATTATTTTATTTTTAATTAGGATTTTTGCCTGCACATTTTCGTACACATTTTCAAATTAGCTCGAGCAAAATTCGATAATCCTAAAAATTGTAGAAATACTGTAAAATTCTTTTCTATGGAACGTTTATATGGCAACTTCAGTTTAGAAAAATCAAAATTTTATGTTTGAACATTTTTTTCAAATAATTTATATGAAAAAAGAACTGTAACCAATTCTAAAATTAACAAAAAAAAATCTAGAGTAAAATATAAACAAAGATATAAGTATGAAAGAAGACAACAATAATCAAATTAAGAGCGGGGTCTTGGAAGTATGTATTGTTTTCAGGCTCGTGAAATTTACCAATCCAGATTAATTTGAGAACCTATCATCTATCCCACTTAAGGGAACATATTACAGTGCCTAAGCAAGAATTAAAATAAGTAACACAAACTAATGGTATTGAGTTTTATACATTTTGGATTTTTCCGGATTAGCCGCGTTATAAATATTTACTATTTAGCGAGTTCAATACAGTACTCACTCCGAACGTTTCGCTTCGAATTACATCGAGCGTGGTCACCGGGAAACTGCCAAAGAGATGTTAACAGCTGCACAGGTTGTAACGTTGCGTCGAAGGTTTGAGTTTATTTTCAATTTAACCTAACTTTCAACAAACGTTTCAAACCTGCACCTTAAAGTCCCGGAAATAAAATAAATTAAAAAACGAAATAAAAAAAAATACTCCCCATTAAGTTTCTTCCTTTCGTTAAAATAACTCGATAAGCTTCTAAAATGAAAATTGTTACGTTATGTAATATGAAATTTAATATCTCTTAAAAGATCCTATACCTCCGACTCCAGAACATCTGTATAGAGAAAAGAATCCCAGAAAGTGTTTCTTTTCTTTATAATTCTTCATCTATACAACCATTTCCGTATTTGTTGTGCTTCTTTTGAGACCATTTTTAAGTTCCTAGAGCTTTTCGGTTAGATTTATAGTTTTACTGCAAATATTCTAGGGCTTCTTTAAAAGAATGAAAAAAAAACTCCTAGAAGCTAATAGGATGTATGTGAGAAAGTTTATCCTCATTACACCTATACTTATCGAAAATAAAACACATCTGCTTAACTTCTTAGGCTATCTTAACGATCTGAAAACTACCTACGGCAGCTTTTTACATTAAGTATACGAACCATTTACACTCCCCTTACAAAAATAGGCAACACTTTTTTTTCTTCTTATTTGAAATGAAAAAAAAAAATTGTGTATCAAAAATCAATATGGCACGCGAACTAAATCTCCATTTAAATTAATTGAGTGTTAATTGTCCAATGACCTTTTTTTTTCTTTTATGTAACAGCAACTCGCGCCATTTTCTTATCAGCATAATGACTGGATAGCCCACTTTCATTCCATATGGCGCCACAGAGACCAGCACTTCAAAATTGTGATTAAAAACAAAAAGCACACAAAAAAAAACACCATCTCTGATGGCATAAAAATGTGAGCATAGATGGAGGAATGAAATCATGAAATCGGGGGAGGGGGCTAAAGGGAGGCAGAATGAGCGAACGGATAGAAAACTTATTCCCTCCAGTGAAGATGAGCATGAAAAACCGTTTGAAGATACCTTTTCCGTTTTCAGAGGAAACTTCGTCGTCGTCGTTGTTGAATGAGGAGGAGTGGAAGTGGGAGTCAAAGTGGGATTGGGTTTTCCTGCCCTTTTTCTCTGACACCCTTCCATCAGCCCTCCCTCTTCCCCACCAACAACAAACAATCTCTCTCACACATACTCTTCACAACAAACCAACAATTTATTTGAAAATGTCAACGAACTCACCCACTAACTGTAGCTTTGATGTAGAGTGTCGTGCGCTATAGAGGACGAGGAGGGGCTCTGAATAGGGCCGCGGAGGGATGTGTGGTGCATCTATTGACGTTCACGAGCGCGGAAATAATATTGTATAGGTAGGTAGGAGGTTTTGTTCGTTGGCGATATGGAAAGGTTCCTTCTTCTTTACTTCACCCACCTATACCTTGCCGACTCGAGGCTACTCGTTGGGTTTTTTTTTTTTCATAAAGCTCCCTTGGCGCCCATTAATTGTGGAACGGGGGCGGTAATATTTCTCGGTCTGAAAAATACCTAGAATGAAATGAGACGGTGAGGGTGTTGTGTGTACCTTATAGATATTTTTGTAAGAATGGTCGGTCGGCGTTTTTGCTTGTTGGGCTCCAGCTCCAGGTGGGAAAGAAAAATAAAAAGTTTCTTCAAAATCAATATAGGTCTCGCCGGAGTCCTGCTGATAGGTTTCTAGGGATCTCTTTCTGACGTATAGTGGAAAAGGAAGAAGTTTTCTATAACAAGCAATGAGTTCTTTTTGTTTTCTTCTTGTTTTTGTGTACATTGCTCTCGTCCTATATATATTTGTTTATTTTTTTTTTATTTGAAGGATAACATTGGCAAGCAATTCTAGATATAGGACTCTGTGTTTATATTCACTAGTGGATTAACTT
The DNA here is from genome assembly GCA_958431115.1 of Syrphus vitripennis. Taxonomy (NCBI): domain Eukaryota; kingdom Metazoa; phylum Arthropoda; class Insecta; order Diptera; family Syrphidae; genus Syrphus; species Syrphus vitripennis. The sequence goes on from OY288110.1 coordinate 22,169,956, forward strand.
TAGTTAGACTTGGTATTGTATACAAACCACCCATCAACAGACCATTTTTATTTGGTATGCTTTTGGCTTTTTATCGCTTGTTCGACTCTCCACCCCCTCCCCCTTTCCCATAAAAGGAACGTCATTATAAAAGTAATAGAATGTTATGTTGGAGTGTATGCATGTTGGTTATTACTTTTAATGTTCGTACTATAGAAATGATGGGTCTTTATTAAAAAAAAAAAACGAAGAAGGAAGGAATTATCAGGGTGTACGAGTATAACGTTTGGAATCTTGTTAGTGGAATTATCATGAAAAGAACACTTAAAACTAAGGATTTTAATAAATGTGAGTACGTAGGTATCTTTTCTTGTAGAGCTAGAGCGCTTTGTAGATTATATAAAGCTTTATAGAATGACTTGTGGCTGAAATGGTGAAATGCAAAAAAAAATCTAGCACACTTTACTTTCACAGCAAATTTATTCTTCTTCCTTTTCTTCCCACAAAAGATGGATTCTTAGGGGGAACAATGCAGTTCACATGTTTCTTTAAGGCACTGCATATTAGATCTAATGGTGAATAATACCAAAAATGTTACTAAATTCATCTATGCGTTTTTAAGAAAATGTTTAAATTGGTAAGCGAAGTTTGAATATTTGGCTTTTTTTTATAATTAGCGCGCACTCAAGGGGATTTTGTTATGTACCCTTTATATTTCAAAGACACAGTGCGAGCTTCAGGTAAGAAGGAGAGGATTTAAAAGGAGCTGTCGGTGCACATTAGTCTTGAATTTCATCACATCACAATGAGAGGGAAAGACAGAGCGTGGAAGGGTATTCCACATTCGCGTAGTACGGCTAAAAAACGAATCCCTATACCTACTTGACTGTACGACCCAAATTGGGTTCCTAGAAGCGCGAGTATTACGGTTGAATCGTTTAAGGGGAGAAATGCAACTGGCTATTTCATTTGAGCACTTACCGTAAAAGTAACGATAAAAGAGTGAGAGACAAGAAACGTTACGCCGGTGTTCGAGTGACGTAAAAGTATCGATGATGTTCCTGTCTGAACTGCAGGTAAATAAAGGTTCAAATTGATTCCTTTAAAATTATTTCATTTTACATATACAATATAAATATTTTATCAAAATTTAAGTTATGGTAAAAAATATTTTTTTATAGCGTCCTGTCCAACAAAAGTACGGATCTTTTTAAAATTTGTATATACTACATGTTTTGGAATAAAAAAACACTCAATTTAATTTTTTGTTACAATGCCAAACAAGTGGAATAACACCCTACTTTATTTAACTGATTTTTAAAATATTATAAATCTCTCTCTCTCGCTATTGGAAAAACTAACGTAACTTAACAGTTTCCATTTTGTATTTTCTTTTGTGGCTTTTTATCTTAATGCTATTCAAATTGTAAAAATCAAAAATCTGTCTCTTTGCTGTTTGGACGTCACATTATTCACATCTTGGTAACAAACATTGTACAACACAAATAATTATTACATTTATTGAATTACATTTACACAACTTACATATACAAAAAATACATTCTTTTTTATTTAAACAAGACAAGACGTACATTAAAATTAAATATGAGACACAAAACTAAATTACAATCCATAAAAAATGAACATGCAAAACACTACAGTTTTTGATTTTTGTCTATTTGGGTGTTGGAACAAGAACCATCAAACTCATACAGCGTATAGATAATTTTGTCCTCGATTGTTGAAAAAAAAATTGATTAAAAGAAAATTTTGTATAGTTATCTTTTTAGAGGTTGTTCTTATAAACTCCAAATTTCGTTTTGGAAATTTAGGTGATCATTATTGAATTTTGTTTTTTTTTTTAATTTATGTACAATTGTACATACATATTTGATTATTACATATTTTAATTTTGTGAAAAAAAAAAATTTATTCAGTTGCATTTTTCATAACTTTTGATTCTTATCTTTTTAAGAACTGATTTAAGAAACTTAAGATATGTGTATAGATAATTTTGTGAACATTTTTGGAAACAAATTTAATTTCCGAAAAAAAAATTATTTGTTATTTTTTAATTCAATTTTTGTCTGGAATATTAAATTACTCGTATTTAACAAAAATAGATTTATGTGATTTGTTTACAAAAATATTTAAAAAATTAATAGGTTTTAGTTCCATAATGAAATATAGGTAAGCAGTCCAAACAGAAGAAAAAATACCATATCCACTAGAAGAAGCTGTAACTGCGTTCTCATCTATGAATTCTGTAAAACGTCGAAATTTATTTTGATGGTGTGTTTCATCAAAAACGACCAAGTGGTTAAGATTTAATGGAAGTATGACGTACAAACCAAATCCATTGTCCACTGTAATGTACCGCGCCAATGGGGACGTTTGGGCCACGATAAAGAATTCGAGCATCTATATGATCTGAGATTTTGATTACGAGTATACTAACATAACCCATTATCAGGCGTTTTCCTGCACAAACAAAAATAAAAGAAAATTTGATGTTTCAACGTCTTTATTTGGTATATAGCCAAAAGACAACTTTTTTAAATTTTCAAAAAACTGCCGAAAAGATTGATTTTTTATGCCATTTTAGCTGTCGAAAATTGCCAAAATAATGGCAATTTTGAGTCCTCCAAATTTCGGCTTGGCACTAAAATATTGCGTCCCAAAAAACTGCGCCTTAAGTTTACATAATATTACCTTAATCTGAATACACTCAAAGTTAAATCCTGGAAACCTGGATTTAAGTCCTTTTCAAAGAAAAACGAAAAATTTCAAAGTTCAAACTGTCTTAAAAGACCAAATATTCAACAGCTTTATTTTCTATTTATTTTAAAAATAACTCTAATGACATAACAATAGAGGGTTCAAACATAAGAGAACAACATCCCAAACCTTCAATTTATACAGTACCTACTCATTTGAATCAACAAAACACTGTCATGCTTCTACCACCATCATCATCTACGTACCAATGTTGACAATTATTGGCCTTTTTTCAATCGTTCAACAATATTAATGTCAGATGACACAAACTGCTGTTCAAATTAATGCATTTTTCTATAAAAAAAAAAATTGAATGTTGACTTCTTCCCAATACAAAAGACATGACAAAATTTTAGAAGAAATATTAAAGTAAAGTCACGTTCCATTCCATGATGATGAATGCTCCAATGACAGTTCGTTTGCTTTAAAACGAAAAAGTCGATAATTTTTCTTTTTTTTTTTCTTTTTCTTAAAGTGAAATAGAAAAATGAGTTTGCATAAGTTCTAGAGCATTAGATGAAGGTGGTTGAAGATGCATTAGTTTAAGATCTTCTTTGTTCTATTTATAAAGAAAAAAAAAAGAATGTTGACAAAATATTATAGAATTAATACTTTTGTGGGTTTTTTGTTTGATGAGTGATTTACAAGGCCAGATGTTCATACTTTTGGGGTTAAAGTTCTTTTTTTATTTGATGAGATGGAAAAAGCTGAAGGTTCAGTAATCAGAGGTATCATGAATAAATTTCACTTTTTTGAAAATTGGTAATTTGAATTACGGTCAACTGTTGGAAGTTATTGGCATCAGGAACAAATATTTCGAGGAAATTGGGCTGTAATTTTAATAGGACTAATTCGAGGTTATGGGGTGCATCGAGAAAATCGATGTTTTATATTTTCGAAAAAGAGAAAAATTCCGCTTCTACTTCATAGTTTCTTGAATTGCAAAAAAAAAAACACCTAGCACCGTTAATCTATAAATGAAAAATGTCGTACCAACTTCACTAACCATAGAATGCTTAAAACGAAAAAAGCTACTAAACCGACACGGGCGGGGTCTGTGAGACTTCTCACCTTTCAATATTTTTGGTAAAATTTGAAAACTAAGCCAAATTTGAGAATTTAATTTAAGAACATTTTTGAAAAGAATCAGAAAATAAAAAATGGGACTACGTTTTTAAGCAAAATCTTAACCACTGTGTTGACACAACATCCGTGGTGAATATTGAAACCAAATTAGCCATTCTTATTTCGTAATTCAAAACTAAACTGTGTTTCAGTTTTTGGGCAAACAATCACATAACGAATATAAGATTTTGAATATTTGTTTATTTAGGTACGTACAATGTACATAACCTATATATCTCGTTACCAGCTCTAATTATTTTTATTAAAATGTTGGTTTTATTAAAATCGAAGAAGTAATTCAGTTTTGAAGTTAATAGATAGATATTTAAGGTCTTTTTTAAAGTTAATAAACAAAATCAATGAATGAAAAACAAATAAAATAAAATAAAATAAAATAAAATAAAATAAAATAAAATAAAATAAAATAAAATAAAATAAAATAAAATAAAATAAAATAAAATAAAATAAAATAAAATAAAATAAAATAAAATAAAATAAAATAAAATAAAATAAAATAAAATAAAATAAAATAAAATAAAATAAAATAAAATAATTTCAAATCAATAAAATAAAATAATTTCAAATCAATAAAAAAAAACTGCAGAAAACCTGCGTGACGGAAAGCTCAAATTCTATCATTTAAAGTGTAACCAACGTCCAGTTCCATTTAATAAAATAGATATACTATGTAAAGAATATGAAAATGTTCTTGACTTGACGTAATCAAAATCTATCGACCCCATGAAGTTGAATTCATGTAGAGAAGCAAGTCAATTTTTATTAATCTATTCTATAAGTACATATATCAGCCAGTTATGCAACATCCCTCGGAATGTATATGTCTAAAGATAGGTAAATCACTCATCCAACCCTTCGAATATAAACCAAACTCTGTGGAAACGTATGTTTTGAACAGGTAAGCAAATCAAAACCCTAATCGACCTTTTCATAAGCTTCAACTTTCGTCTGCTTTCATAAGAATAATTGTGAAAAAGTTCACATACAGTTTGAAAGAAGACCACAGGCTAAACAAACCATATCATTTTATATATTTATTCTTTTCTAGGAATCTTTCCCTGACGTTAACATTCAATCACCCCAGAAAGAAAAACAAACAATAATGCCACAATCATACGCGAAATAGAGAAAAAAAATGTCAAAACCCATTCATCTAGAAGTTCACTGTGCATAGGAAAAATAAATTTCAAATCGTAGGATGTTGTATTTTTATTCATTTGAAAAAATGTTACACACTTTAATCTAAGCACTCACATAATTATGTAAGTATCCGAGTCTCAAAAGTGGCGCCCAACGTGAGTTTAAAATGTCAATAAAGACGTTTAAGGAACTAATGCGTAGTTGGAAAATGAGTTCCACGAAAAAATCTCTTTTGTTTTGTACTTTTTCTGACGTAGAAAATGCTGAATTACACATATCAATTATAAAAAAAAAAAAATAATGTCAACGAAATAAATTCCAAAACTAAAACTGCAACATACATATTGCAAATTTACGTCAAACGAAATATTGCATTAAGACAAGTGTATTCTCCCTGCTTTTTAGTATTTTAGCAAATACTCCCATATAGTTGGTTTAATGGAGATGGAGCAAACACAAATAGTTTCTTTAATTTTGGAACAAAATACTTGGAGTAAATATTATTGTTATTATTTTATTTAACTCCAATATCGATTTTCTTAATCTAGTAAACACTACCGGCTTCTTTAGTATTAGACCAAACTATTTAATGAATATCTGAAGAAAGGATTATATTAGCATTTACTCCATCTTATTGGAGCATACATCATCGGTTTCTTTAATTTTGGATCAAATACTCCAATAAATATCTGCGGAATATGCTATACCAGTATATACTCCAATTATGATTTTCTTATGGGAGTAGATACTCCCGCCTTCTTTAGTATTAGACAAAATTTTTCAATAAATATCTTAAGAAATGATTATTATATAAGCGTTTACTCCGATAGCGATTAATATATTGGCGAAAACACTGCTCGTTTTTTTTTAATATTGAAGCAAATACTCCAATAAATATTTGAGAATGGAACATTTCATCATTTTATCATCATTTAATCAAATAACGATGTTCTTATTGGAAGCAATACTACTCGCTTCTTTAGTATTGGAACAAACACTCCAATAAATAGCAGAAGAAATAGTTATATCGGCGTTTACTCCAAAACTCCAATTTGTTTATAGAAAGTGAATTCAATGCGCCAGCTTTAATCCAATAGCGGTTTTACTTCCATTTTGAAGGACTATAAAAGCACTGCACCTATCAATGAATAACTCTTTAATTTGGAAATCGGAAGTAAAATTGTTAGTTGGGTACTCCCGACACATATTTATGTCTCAACCTGTAGCATATGCATAAACGTAAGTTTTTCTTCGTTGTACCCACACACGTCACACGTCCTCAAGGATGTACGGAAAATCTCAAGCTCAAACAGGTCACGATGTCAATTTTTATGTGCAATGCAATAACAAAACACCAAAAGTACCTATTCAAAATAATAAAAAAAAAAATTCTAAATTTTATAGCACAAACAATATTGCCCAGCAACAAGGATGATAATAATAGCAAACTATAAAACTTGACGCAACGTCATACTTTTATTACGTCATACCTAGCACACATCTTCATGGCATACATACATTTCTCTCGTTCTCTAGAGATTTAACATGGCCACCGAGACCCAACCGACAACGACGACGACAACAACAACAACGAGAGGACATGGTGCTGGGTGCGGTGTGTGGCTGTGCAAAATCATTAATTCAAGAAAGAATCCTTGCATCCTTTTTAAATGTCTACTAAAGTAGGTATACACAGCCATGAGAATGAGAATAAGTATATGCCCTCACATCCTTCGGCTTCGACTTCGAAACTTAGTCTTATTGTGGTTATTGTTGTTGTCTCTATCTAACGGCATTTCTAATGGAGTTTTTGCTACATTCCTTCACACACAAGTTCCTAGCACATAGGATATGTCACATTCTATGTGGGTATGTGTATTGTATATATGAACGCCATGTTCCTTAAAAATTGGGGCAAGGACAACGTTGATTATGAAATAATCAAAATGGGGATGATGAGGTTACGGAAGGAAAGAAATAAAAGAGCTTTTAAATTTAATCGTTAAGTTTTATGTTGAGATTAAAAAGAGAGAACTAGAGAGGGGGAGAAATTGAGAGAGAGAGAGAGGAGAAGATGTGAGAGAGTGATTATTTTTGCAGAACTTAACGAAGGATGCTGCAAAATTATTGTTACAGCTGTTATAGGAGTTTGAGGGTGGAAATTGATTATGCGCCCTACAATTCAATGTATTTGTTGTATTTTCAAAATAATTAACAAGAAAAAATATGTCTGAATTTATAAAATGTACAAATGTAAATTTTTAAATTCATAGTTTCATTTACATATTATAATCTACACAGGTAAGGTAGGTCTATGAAGTTACATATATTAGGTTCGTTAAAAATACTTAAGACTTAAAAACACACTTAATCAATTTCTCCCGGGGAATTAAAGTGATTACATTTTTGCTAAAATTTATTTATTTTGCGTGAGAAAAGGACATTATCTACTAAATTTCATACCGACAATCCCATAAACAGGCCAAGTACTATAAACTACACGTATAAAAACGGTGGCATGTCCTTCCTATCCCGCATGTTAAAAAGGTAGGGAACTATTAAAGTGAATTTTCTTCTTCTACTTCTGCTATAGGTAGATATAATATAATTGAGTTTCTGCGAAGTACTTGATGGAAGGTAAGGAAAAACTAATTTCCTATTTATATAAGACTGTATAATAAAACTAAACTAAAAAAAAAACAAGGAGGGACCTCCGCTTTGTAATAATCTCTATACAAAAGTAATTTGATACTATATCGCGTTACGCGAAAAGGAGTGTGATAATTTACTTTGATAATAGTAAATTTAATGTTATTTTTTCCTCTATATAAGATTTATTATTGTATATTTTTGTTGGTTTGACGTTAATGGCATTTGAAGACCTTGTAATAACAAATGGGCATTTTGCGAGTTTTCCGTCACGAATAGGTAGGTCATTATTTATAATTTGTAGATTACAAGGTTGCGAAAACTTTTAAGGAAGTATTGCGTATGGTGTATTTAAGACGTATTTAATTGCTTCAATTCTAATAGATAACTTTGACCACTTTAGGAACACAAGACCTGGAGCCTATTTTATGGACCGATTTTATTAAAATTTTATGCAATGACTTTATTAGAAGAGAAAGTAGATTTTTTAAACAAATAGTATTGTTATTGAACTTTTATACACATAACAAAATATAACGTAATTGCTAGCATTTTATTCAAGAACCCGGGGAAACTGGTCCGATTTTGATGATTTTTTGTCAATTAAAAAATTGAAATTGGAAAAAAGTCTTCAAATCAAAAATTAAATATTTGAAACAATTGAAAAATAAATGCTTTAACACTTTAAAATTTTAAAACCAGAAAAAAAATTACTAATTAATAAAATAAATAAATAATGTCTATTATATTTTAGTAAATATAATATTTCAAAACACAAATAACCCTTTGATAGATAACGCCTTCCATGCGTCAACATAATGGAAATATAATGTCTTTTCAAATAATGTCATGGTATGCTTCAAATTGTAAACGGTTTTTAGAGTGTTTACAATTACCCCTGTTCGCAATTACCCCTCTTGACCCTAATTAAAAAAATAAATTAATAATACTTCAAAAGATTTTTAAAATGTCTTTTACAACTTTATATTATATAATAATGCAAAACAGTGCAGTAAAACATACTTTAAGGAATTTTTATAATTTTTTTTTTCTGAAAAATTACATTTCAAAAAAAAAATATGTGTTAGGTAGAAATACCGAAAGTGGAAGATGGATATCATTTTATTTAAGAACGCCTGATTCGATTTTGATGATTTTGTTTTTCTTTGAATTAGTTAATTTAAAACTAAAAAAAAATAAAAACATATTTTTTTCAAAATAAACAAACATTTTTAGTTCAGTTTTGTTCTTAAATTATTTTATATAATTTAAATAAATAAATATTTCATTTTACATTTCTATTTAGTTATGAACGTTCTTTTTAGGTTGCTTTTTTTATAATTAGCGCGCACTAAAGGGGATCTTATGTACCCTTTATATGTCAGAGACACGGTGCGAGCTTAAGGTAATTAAGAGGGGATTTGAAAGGAGATGTCGGTGAACATTAGTCTTGAATTTCAGTAAATCACAATGAGAGGGAAAGACAGAGCGTGCAAGGGTATTCCACATTCGCGTAGTACGGCTAAAGAATGAATCTCCGTGCTTAACAGTACGACCGAAGTTGGGTTCAAGAGTAAACTGATAAGCATTTCTGGAAGAAGGAAGAAGTGAAAAAAGTTTGGGATAGGCTGGACAAATGTTGTTTTTCAACTGCTCGGAACAAGCCCAAAAGAATAGGATATAGATGGAAATGCTTATGCAGGGGTTTTGCCAGCGTGGAAGAACACCTCTTCAGAACAATGGCGGGAATACCATACTTAAAGATATAAAGAAGATTTGTCTCATAGAATCATTTACGCGCTCAAGAACTGGGGGAGTTATGCCTAGCAGATGTTGTAAGTATGACTAAATGCTTTTTGTATTATGTTACTTAAGTAAATTCATAAGCCTCAAAAATTCTATTTATTATCAAAAAAGTAGTTTTTAATGTTTTCAGTTTTAACAATTATTTGCACAGTTGTCTTTCGAACAATTTAATTGTTTTTAAAGATATAAACTTTTATATTTCTGGTACGAAATTGTATGTTTTGAATAAAAAATAAAAATCTGTGCATGTAGACTCCGTTCCTAAGTATCTGATTAATAGATAGCCCAAGTATCTACCTAATTCGATCCATCAAAATCTTGGCATTAATGTAGGAAAGAAGATTAGAAAAGTGGATCTCGATTCAGTTTTGTTTGTCTGTCTGCACTAAAAAAAAAAAGAGACGCATAAGATACCAGAAGAACAATAAGTTTTGTTTATTGTTTTAATTCAAGAAGAATATCGTATTAAAACAATGAATCCAAATCTAACTGACCAAAAAACGGTTGTAATAAACATTTATTTGTTTTAAAATTTGTTAGTTTGACATTGAGTTTCATTATTTTCGAAGTGTAACTTCTTTACCTTTTTTTTTAGTGAGTGTTGAACCTGGTTTCATATAAAATGGCTTAATATGTGAATCTTAATTTATCAAATTTTTTTGTATGGATGCCTCGTTTATTTAAATGCACGATTCTTATTCCTTTTTTTGAAATCAAAAATAACTTCGGTTACAATTTTATTTTGCTGTTAGAAATAACTGCTAAAAAAAAGTCTTAAAGTAGCAATGGCTTACAAATTTCTGAAAACAATTGAGCATTGATAAAGTTTTTAAATCTCAAAACCTCTACAATTTGAATTTTCATAAAATATTATTTAAAATAAGCAACACCATTGCCAAAAAATAAAATCGTAAGCCCCGATTAGTTTTTGAACCCTTGACCCCATTGATCAAAAGCATACACACTAAAGTCAATATTTGTAGTAAGATTAGACTAAATCGCAAAACAAACAAAATGTATCTATTCTACCATCACCCTTGACTTGATTTCATTCATTTGTTGCAACCCGGTAGCACTTTTTTTGTTTTTTTTTTGTCATTCTAAACAAGGACAGTTTTTTTTTGTGTTGTTTTGTTTTGTTTTGTATTTTAAGCTCAGTTGTGAATATCTCTAACTAAACAAGCGTATACAGGATACTATAAGAGTCCTTGTGGAACGTTTATATAAACAACACGACAAGAGCATCTTCATCATCACCATGCATAGTCTCGCATATAGAACATCATCATTGTTCTTCTATCACTGCGTTGGCACTATGTACATATCTCTAGCTCATCTGATCATCCTATCCTGCAACGTAAAAATTATTTGTTGCCGAAGGCGCTTAGTTCTTGAAAGACAAAAACAAAACAAAATCATAAATACAAAAAAAAAAAACTGATGAACGAAACGTAGATAGGTATATACGTAGTATTGTAAAACACACTTCGAGAGTCCTTTGTCCTTTATTTTTTTTTTTTAAGTGGAGCAAAACACTTTTGTGCATGTGCTATTGTTGGTGATAGAAAGAAGTTGGCAAAAAAAAAATACTGCCATTGGTTACTTACTTTTCTGTGGGCCAGCAGCCAGCTCTATGCACATGTTAACCAGTGAAGGATTTTCCCAGGAAACCATCACCCATAGTGCCACCCATCGTCATTATCATCATCATCGTCGTCATCAATTTCCTACACTTTTTTTTTTCTTTGGTTTTTTTGTTGTAGATGCATTTTTGTTGTTGTCGTCGTCGGTCGTCGTGTAGAAGAACTTTGATTTGTTTTGTGGGAAAATCCATGTCATTATCCTTAGTGAGTTGGTCTCGTTTGTTGTTGTTGTTGTTGGTGGTGGTGGTGAGCGCATAAGAGAAGGCAGCAGATATTTCTTTCTTGTGGAAAATAAAATCGATGATGACAAAGGGAAAGAGACTCTTGTCGTCCTCAATAAAAATGTTGTTGATTTTTTTTTTCTTTATTTGATTACTTCCTTGCTGAAGCTGGGAGCGACTTCCTTGGAGCTAGATGGGACTGATGGTATTTTGTGGTGCTATATGCAGATATGTATACAGGCAATGATGCAAATGCGCGTACAATGGCTTTTGTGAAGATCAAAAAAAAATAAAAATTCCTACATGCAAATATTAGTTTTTCATGCGGGTATAAAAGGAACTCAAAGGAATTCTGATAGACCATTCAAACACAAACCGAAGAGGCTTACGACTTTCTTTGTAGCTTAACACACATATTTTATCGAAGAATTTATTCTTGTTTTCTTTTTTAATGAGCAAGAAAAACTAGACGTTATATAATTTCCTCAGAGTTAAAAGAGAAGTTTTAAGTTCAAAGTCAATGTTTGATTTTTGAAAGAACTACTTTTTAGTACTTATGTCGTTAGTTGGAAATGTTGAGATTTTATTAGTTCTACCCAGTATATTTTTTTTTTAAACCTTTTTGAGTTGAGTAGATACGCCATATTGAAAATTGTTTTGCTTCTTGATTTTGAAAGCAAAGCAGGCTTTTGGGTGGTAAGGCAATTAATTACAGAAAACCCTTTCGAAAGTACCATTACGAAAGTAACGCCATGTAAATACAATTGCAACCAAAATAAATGCTAAAAAGGCACTAGAATACATTTTGTTTAAAAAACATTTTTTCAAGGGTCATAATAAAATTGTTTTCAAAGATACAAGTAAGACGGGATTTGACATAGGTTACTTCAGATTAAAAATATGACACCAAAAATGAAATGTTGGAATAGAATATTATTTTTGTTTTAAATATTAACAATTTCAAATCAAACACTGAGAACCAACGTACAACTCGTACTTTAAGACATGAAAAAATAAAAATAAAAAATGCGTATACGCCCAGGTGTATTTTTAAAAGTACCAGCGCCACCTATTGATTCAGTGGATTAAAAACCGCTGCAGGCTTCACGGCTAGATATTTATATTTGATATATAAATATTTTATTACTTGAAGCCTAATCTTTTTTTTTAAGACCAACAACTGTAACCTTGCCATACATTTTGTTTTGCCTTTTTGGAAAACTTTTTGTGTTTCTTTGTCAAAAAAGATATTATACGACTCACAAATTTAATTAACTTCTTTTTTCAGTGAGGGAAAACATTTTAAATATTCAAAACAAACAAACATCTGTTTTTGGTAAATGTCCGCCTCTGTTAGTATCACAAATGCGAGCCCTTTTGAGCAAATTTTTATTCTCACACATTTCACGCGGTATTTCATTAATTTCATCACGAATATTTTTTTTTTGAGTTGCTCAAGCGTTTCTGATTTGTTTGCATAAACCTTGCACGCAGTTGCACCAAAGCATGCAGTTGTGGCGCTAAAAAGTTTTCAATCATATCATGATATCGCTCCCCATTCACAACTCCTGAGCACGTCGTAGAATTGAGGTTGATGGATTGTTTTGAACACTTCCTTAAGCAGTAGTACTGTTTTCAGCCGGTCTTGCAGAACATTGTACGTTGGCGGCAAAACAAAGTAGTACAACTTTCCCGGCGGACACCCTGTATACATATGTCCACATTATTGTCCTTGACAAATTTTTTTTTTAAAAAACTCCTTTTTTCCAATTCTTTTTTTGACGGATTTTGTGTGGCACATTTTTTTTTTGCAGTATTTTTTGACCAAATATTTTTTGACTGTTCTTTTAGACAATTTTTTAATTTTTTCACTTTCAATTAAAAAAATCCAAAATGCTACCTACCATAAAAAAGTTTTTTTTTTTAATTTTCTCAAAAACTTCTTTAATAATTTGAACAAAAATTAATTTTAGTTTAGCTCCAATTTCGAATTTTCCGAAAATGGCAACTACATTTTTTTAAGTGTATTGATATTACTATGGTCTATTTTAAAACAATACAAAATTGAAATTAAGACAAATGTTAAAAAAAAGCTTTTATCAAAATCCTAAAACTTATCGAAAAGAGCTCCAAGGATTTTGATAAAATGTTGTGCCTATTATTAATCAGTAAAATGTAGAAAAAAAACTTCCTCAATTATCTCTAATTCCTAGAAAATGGATTAAAATGTTAGTACGAACTATCATTAAATACATTATTTTTCTGCATTCTAAATATAGCAAAAGCAAGTTCGAGCGATACAATTGTGCAGATATAATGATGTAATTTGTATGATGACATTATACCCGAAATTTTAGTTTAGTTGTATATTGTTTATTTGTAGGTATGCATACCCTAAAGACCGAACGAATGGAAGGATTTTCATAAAATTATCTTATAAAAAATACACCATTCATAATTAATATTTTAACAATTTATAAAAGAATGTTTTTTCAGTAAATTTTAAAATTATCTTTTTTAATATCTATATTGTTCATCATTATTTACATAAATCCATTTATTTAAAATTTTTTTGAAAATTTGTGTTTTTCAATTATTTTTTTTTAAGTCATTGTTATTTGTCCTTGAGTTTTGAAATATAATTTTATTCGAAAATTTAAAATATACAGAATTGCCAGAATTTTTCAACTAAGGCGTAAAAACTCAAGTTCTTTTTATCATCCAACAACCAATAATACCTCAAAAGTCCTTAACCTCCATCCTCATTCCCATTACCAATCCAAGGACTATCAAAATTTGAAAAAAAAAACTAAATAACTTATTCTGCCAACGTGTTTCCCGCACTAAATTGACAGCCAATCATCGATGAAATTATTTCTCTATTGAATAAGAGTCTTGAAACGTGTTGTATATTATGCCACCTGCAATATTCTCAAAACATCCAAATCAATTTGAATCTTGAATGCAACCGTAATACGTGAGATGAATACGCAAAGTTATACGTTTGCTGTATGCACTAATTCACAATAGTCCAATTGAAAATGCATCACAAGCCCAGAAAAATAATCGATAACATGCCAAATTTTGAAAGGAAAAAGAACCAAAAAAAAAACAACAACAACAAAAAAACAAGAACAGTAAAACATCCATAGGTGCAAACATCCAAACAATTGGAATTATGTACATAGTTTTGCTCGTATGTCTGTCCAAGAATATTGTTACCTGGGCGCCAGTTTTGCACAGCAAGTTCTTCATTTTGTTGTTGTTTCATTTGCAGCCCCGGTGACAGCACCATACCTATACTTGGCTTATATGAACGAGGCAAGCAAGGTTAACGAGTCTTCGAGCTGCGAAAGCAAAGCAAAAAGACTGGGGCATCACACGGCACCACTAACTGTGATGGGCAAAAAAGATCGACGATAAAAAAATGCAGCAGAGAAAGAGCATCATCCAGAGAGATGAAGTTTCTGCAGCTGCAGCTGCTGCATTCGGGAGAAGACATTGGGAAAAATGGTTTTGTTAAATATAAATGGCCGCACTTACAGTTCTAGATGGGATGGTAAGCGGCAATGGATGCTTGGACTGGACAAGAACAGGTAATCTAATGATGGACCACACCGCCGCGCCGCAACAAAATCATTCACAGTTGAGACAAAACAGATGCGAGAGAGATCAGAGAACACTCCTCATCAGCATCACAATCGAATCAGGCCAAAAACGAGAGAGAGATTGTTTCAAAAATCAAAATCAATAAACAACCTTACGTATAGACGGAGAGAGAAAAGCAGGCTATATACTCTCTGTGTGATGGAGCAGCTGGTTAGGTGGGTCCTGCGCCCCATCTCCCTACCACCCTACTCCGACATGGAAAAAACTAGGAAAATTTCAAAATCATACGCAAAACTTCTGGTTTCTTTTTTGTACTTCATTTAATTTGTAACATAAAAATCAGTTACTTACCCGTTAGTGAAATGACACTGCTAATTACGCTCTATATAAAATATCCCATTGGACAAGTTGCCATCTGTAATTTAATTAATTTTCATTTTTTTTTTTTCACTCACTTATAACTCAGATCACTTTATATTCACATTCGCACTACGCACTTAGGGAAGAAAAAAAAAAGAGGAAACAAGTTTTTTTTTTAATTTGAGATGAAAATTTGTATTGATTATGATTTTTTTTTTTCTTTATACGAATTTATAATAAATTGTAACCGTTAGAAATGCAAACAATCATTTTGTGAATATTTGAATTAAGATTTTTTTTTTATTAATTTGAAATATTAGGGTGGTAATTTTAATTTTCAGAAAATTTCGTTGGTTAACGATTTTAAATTTGCAACTTTTTTCCATCGCGGCTCAGTAAAAACTGAAGAAGCAGTTAGAACGGATGATAAAAAAAGCACAAAGTGAAGGAGAAAAAAAAAAACGGATGATGATGTTGGGGTCGTGGAGGATTGGAGTTGTTGCAGATTGGAGCAGCCTCTGATGAGATGAAGAAAAGCGCAGATATTTTTGTTGGTATTATTATTATTTGGATAGTAAATTGTGAACGAAAAGGTGTTGCTGAGGTATACTTTTAAAGGTTGCTTTAGTATTATAAATTCTAGATATTTTCTATTCGAAAATAGAAATATTATTTCTTTTTATGATTATTTAGAGCTTAATATTTATTTAAATATGAACTATTTTTTAGTTGAAAATGTCTATATGTATGCATATTTTAGTTATAACAATGCAACTAGCTGAATTACTTAATCCAGACATTTCTTAAATGGGTGGAGTAAACAAATAAATAATTTTCCAAATATGTAAAGAAAAATCGAATTGATTTAATGAAGAAAATTTTATTAAAATTTAATAAGATTTTCGTTTTATTTTACATCAATTTAATCCTTATAAATACAAAGTTCAGGTACAAACAAAGAAAAGTTTCTTTATGTGATTTGAATAAGTTTTGACATTTTAAATTGTGATTAAGCATAGTTAGGTATAGAGTGTTCAGCTGGGAATTGAAAAGTCTCAAGAAGGAGGTACCGTTAATAATGTATTAATTTCAATTTTTCCTAGTTTTATAATAGACAGTATGTACTAATACTAATATGAACGCTCAACAATAAAAATAAAAATTGTCGCAGAAATTTATGATAAATTTAAGATTTTTGAAACGAAGTTCTTAAATTTCTATTGGTTATTTTAGAAAATAAATTTTTTGTTCAAATTATTAAAGATAGTACTGAAAAACCAGTTTTATACCAAATTTCAAAAATTGATATGGACCTCCAGTTTCATTGAATTTTTGTGTACAACAACAACAACTTTAAGGCACTACCACTAATTGTTTTTACGAATTAATTTTCTTATTAATTCGTTTATATTTTTATTTTGGCTGGAGTTATAGCCTATTTCATGCTTGCCAGATAATTATCAGACTCCTAGTGGTGCTGAGCTTTAATACAATTTTATTTGAAGAACACTAAGGATTCGAACCCACTCATATCAGATTTGCTCAGTCTTAGCAGCACTTACGCACTACACCACTTTAGACCACTGATGCTACGTGTCGAGATGTGGTACTTGTTCATCAAATGCATTTGGAGTCACATCATTTTTATAAGCGCCTTAAAGTATGCTATCTTGTTCCGCCTCCATTTTTTTTCTCCATACCTTACTTCGATAGACTACAGATCATAGTACGTATCAAAGGGGGAGATTTTCGGAAGAATTGGCCACTGGCCACTCACAATTTATTCTTATTATTTTTATTTTATTGTCCTGGACCTGTTTTTGAAATATTTCATATTTAAATTATAATTTAAATTACTTAATAATTTTTCAAAAATTGAAAATTTAAATTAATTAATATAATTTATTCTTGTGCATATTTGAATATCTTACATTTAAAGTTCGTCAAGTAAGGTTTGCGGATGACATCCAGTACCTACCAAACATAAGAAATTTTTTGTTATATATAAACTTTTATTTCATTTCAAAATCGGTTAGGTGAACATACATATTTTATGAAAAAAAAAAAAAAAAAAAAAAAAAGAAAAGAAAAGATTAAACATATATTACATATGTATGAACATATATTACATATATGGCTTCTAAATAATTAAATTAGCCTCTCTTTTATTTATATTTTTGTATGTACATAACATATATATAGAATTAATAGATAACTTTTAGCAAGATTTAATAAGAAATAGTTAGGTTAGTTCTTATATACAAAAAGAAAATTGTCGCATAAACCATTTCATAAGATAGTTACCTTTTTTATATAAATATTTGATTTTAGGGTTTTTCTAAAATTGTATATTTTTCCTTTCGACGAAAAATATTTCCAATTTGTTTTTATACCAAAGAAATATTTTTCCAAGTATTATTTTAGCATTTTTGTATAATAATTTGGATAATATTATAAACAGTTTTACTTCTCAAGTTTCTGAAGTAATTACCAAACAACGGCACTTAAAAGTAAGAAGGGCACTTCATTGATCGTTTAAGACATTAAAAGTATTGATAAAAAAATAATATTAAGTTTTTTAAACGATTTTGCTTATTGTGCAACGCTTTTAGTAACTCTTTTTCTGTTAACATGTTACTAAAGTTAAAATCGCCCGAGTCCTTGCGACTATTGTAGAGAATATAAAGAATGTTTTGGATTCGTAAAAAAATCGAACTCGAATAAAGGAGTCCCACAATTATGTCTTTCTGTACCCACAGCCTTAACTACTTCCGCGATCTTCTTCAAACTTTGGACTTTTATTAAGATTCGCTAGAGGGGAAATTGATTTTTTTATTTTATACCTGTCATATAACCGTTAAGACAATACATATTTGATTAAAAAAAATGTTCGTTATTAACGGTAACTGCCGTAACGTCATTAAAAATAAGACAGTAATAAATCAAAATCTTACTATTGTCAAATAAATGTATAGTTTAGTTTAGTTTTAATTTGTTGAAAAAATTACACCGCTATCTATTCCCAAATCCTACCCCTAGTGTCTTTTTTGTTGCGATCTCGTTTGAGGCCATCTATTATAGGGGCCATATTCCACATAGCTAAAAGTAGACCCGCGAAGGGCCTCTATGCAAAAATTTAATACATTTTGTTTTCTTTTTATTTCACCTAAACCCAAAGTCATTCTTGTTTAAAAGACTGAATTAAAATAAACCCGATATTTTTCAAATTCAAAAAGAGTTGATATAATAAATAGTAGGTAAATACATACATACCTACCAAGTGTTGTTTCAGTTTGACTTCGACTTCAGTAATAATAAACCAGGCTTAGTGAAATTACTACTTTTTTATATTTTATGAAATCAACTCAACAATATAAAACTTTTATAAAAATTTATTAATTCCTAAGTAAAATAATACAAAAACGCTTGAATATGCTTCGATTCACTAACAGACACAACTAGCACGGGCACTTTATGCTCCTGACTGTGATAGCATTTTGAAATAACCGATCTACTTGGAAAAGCTTGATTCTTATCTAAAACAGCCAAACGGAATGCTGGTACCTTTGGTTCGGACTTTCTGAAGTTCTCATTGTGCAAATGAACATCGAATTGAATTTCTAGTTGTTCAATGTCAATGTCATCGTCGTATTCGAATTGTGGCCTCAATTTAATTATGTCAAAACTCTGGAAGATTTCTTCGAATTTTTTATAATCCTCCTCTTTCGTTAGAATGTCAATGAAACTTGTTTGTTCCGCCGAAGAAGTACCATCATAATCGTATCGAGGTCTTTTAAGGTTCCATGAGTTAGTATCTGTTTCGGCTTTTCTTTTGCCAGATGATTGTATCCTTCTTGCGAAGGAGATGACTGATTGGTCATCCTCATTTACATTCTCACCCTTTTCCTGATTCATTATTTTTTTCTTAATATCCCTCATTGATTTATCGACTTCGTGGAAATATTCTGAATTTCGAATTCGATCTTGTATCGGTTTATTCTGAACTGAGTTCTCGAGGAGGCTCCAAATACAATCTTCGACTGTTGCAGGGTTTTCCGTAAACACTAGGTTCTGGTACTTCTGAACAATATACCCAATTCGAGAGAAAAGTGAATAGACTAAATAGTTTTGATAGTTAAGACTTTCTTCTTCGCCAAGGAGGAGAATGTATCCTTGTTCGATGGATATAGACATCGAACAATACAAAATATCAATGCGATTCTAAAAGAATTCTTTTATTTTATATCAGACTTTCGAAGCAATTTTGAATTAAACTTACCAATTCAAGTAGAAATAAGGCTTCGTATGGTTCTAGAAAAAGTTCTCCATTTAACGAATAACCAAAAACATTAAATTTGCCTTCTTTTCGCAGAACTTTTATTGCTTTTCTTTCGGAATCCCATTCACCTTTTGATCTACCATCCAATCTATCAATTCTTGGAATTGACAATTGCTTTTCTAACTCATCTGCAATATAGTTTAAGTTTTAAAATTTATTTAGAAGTAAGGCATTCACTGAAATACCATAAATCCTGGCTAATTCATCAGATTCCTCTGCTGTTCCAGTTGGTGTTGTTTTCTTTAAGCCATTTCTTAGAGATCCAATTGGAATGTTACGCTGAGAGATCAGTTCTGGAGGGCTAGGTAAATGGTTAGTAAAAACTAGTAAGTACCTTTTCTGGTTAAATTATGTTACCTTAATGGTTTTGTTTTGGGATAAATAATAATTTTATTTTCCATTTCGTCCATGAAAGTAATTTTTGTTTACACTAAATTCAAGAATACAACAAGTCAACAACACTAACGTGTCAGCTGAGAGAAATGTCATTTAAGATGAATGCGTTCAGAGCTGTAGAGAAAATGAAAGGGTGTTTATAAATTTATTTCTATACAAATCCAAATTATAAGAAAATTATATTAAAAAGATAGTCACAGAATATTAAATAACTTTACCAGCTTGTTAATACTATGAGGAAATTTCCTCAATAACGAAAAAGCGTTTACAATGAATCAATTTGGTTTGTCGTTTACTCCAATAAATGTCCACGAAATTAGTTATATCAGCGATTATTCCACAGACTGTTCAGATAATGGAGTGAATACTTGCTAAATTTCGAATGGGTGATTGCACCATATTTAAAAGGCTTTTAAATTTTAAAATGACATGTTTTGTTTGGAACAAACTACATGTTAAGACTTTAAATCCTGTTAAATTTTTCAAAAAGTTTGGTGCAACCGGCCCTGAAATTCGTCAATAATTTTGAAAAGTTCACTTTTAAAATAATTTTATCAGTATTCTCCTGCTGAATGCACTCAGACATTTCTGTTAACATCACCCCAGTCTCAACGCTACGAAAACTATATAGAAAACAAAAAAAAATACCAAACTGTCAACTATGCAACGCACGTGTCATTTGACATCCAACAATTTGCCGTGTGATTTGGATTTTATTTCAAATCAAAAATATAAATTAATTTTAAATAAAAAAAAATAATCATAAAGAAAATGGTTAAACTGCAAAAACCAATTCCCAAAACTTTGGGAAACAAACCCAAATTGGATAATCCAATTAAACAAAAGAAACAACAATTAAAAAAGGACAAATCGGCAATAACAAAAAAAGCCAAATTATTGGATGATAGCACTCCAGTGAAGGAAGCTAAAGTTGCATTGAAACCACAAGGCAAGGAAGTCGCCTCGAAGAAGCAAAACAAGAAGGAGTTAAATGGTGAGAAAAAAAGTGCAGCAAAGAAACCATTGATTCTAGCTCCACCACAATCACCAGCACAGCCACAACAACAAAATGGCAAAGGAAAGAAGAACAAAGTGGACAAAGAAAAAAACGTGGCGACAAATGGAGTGGACAAGGCCGCTGCTAAATCCATAAAAGTTCCTGAGAAGGTCAGCAAAAAAGTTGCTGCAGTTGAAAAGGCTCCAGTTTCAGAGAAGCCGGGAAAGCCAGCAAAGAAAGTGAAAGGAGCTAAAGAGGCTGCTATTCCGGTTAAACTTGATCCACCAGCTAAAGCTAAGGCATTACCTGCTCCAGTTCCATCAAAACCCGCTGTTCCTCAGAAAAAGGCAACTAAAGAAGTTGCTGCTCCAGTTCCATCAAAACCCGCTGTTCCTCAGAAAAAAGCAGCTAAAGAAGTCGCTGTTCCAGCAAAACTCGCTCCACCAGCTAAAGCTAAAGCAGCACCTGCTCCAGTTCCATCAAAACCAGCTGCTCAGAAGAAAGCTGTAGTTCCTGCTCCAGCTCCAGCTCCAGTAAAAGCACAAAAAAAATCCGAGGCTGCGATTCCAGCTAAGGAAGTCGTTATTCCAGACAAATCAGGAAAACCTGGAAAGAAACAAAAGAACAAAAAGAAGGAGACATCCGAAATTAAAGCCACTCCAGCTATAGAAAAGATCAAGAAGGTGAAAAAGCCCAAAGCTGAGTTACAGGCAAAGAAAAAGGCAAAGATTGCTTTTAAAAAAGCCAAACTAGCAGCCAAAGGCGCTGATCCCAAACCAGAGAAGAAGCCAAAAGGAGATGGAACCACATTCCGCTATGATCCGATTCCCTTCGATGAAGAACAATTCAACGCGATTGTAAATCCTAAAAACATCAAAAAAATCGTCGAAGCCCTCAAAACCACCGTCGAAGGGGAAGTCAAGACAAAGAAGTCCACGATTTTTGAAGACTACCGCTATTTCCTGCAGGTAGCCAGCTTCAAGATTCCAAATGTTCCCAAGAGGATGGTCAGACTGTAAGTATAAGAGGAGGAGAATTCTTGAGAGGCCACTGATGAATTTTACTATCTTCTTTCAGAAATCTCAAGCACTCCCTAGTTGACAAGGATGACGATGTCCTTTTGGTAGTTCCTGACTTGCAACGTGGTAGCAAAGTTGACTATGAGGCGACCAAGCATCATTATGAAGATTTGCTCCGTGAGAAGGGAGTCGAAGGTATTACAGTTATGCCAATGAATCAATTGCGCAAAGAATACCGCAACTTTGAGCAAAAGAGGCGTCTGTGTGCCAGTTATGAGTACTTCATGTGCGACGGAAGGATTGTTGGTCATGTAGGAGCACTGGTTGGAAAGGTAAGTTCATCGAAGAATACCCGAAAGCCCATGTATTTACACTCGACTTCTCTTATAGCTAACTCAAAAAACGAGAAACTCCTTCCACTCGGTTCGACTTAACGATGACAAAGATATCAAAGCTGAAATCGAGAAGGCTCTGAAGAAAACCGTCTTTAGACAAGTGGCCAAGAGCTCTTTGCAGAGCATTCCCGTGGGATCGCATAAGCATAACACAGAGCAACTCACAGATAACATCGAGCTTGTGATAGCTCAACTGAAGACGATCTTCCCTGGAGGATTGGGAAATATTCGTAATCTTCATCTGAAGATCGGCCTCACTGGAACATCCTCCCTACCGTTGTACATGAGCATGGCCCAAGCTCCAGAAGAGACGCCAACGGTGATTGGTGCACGAGAACAGAGAATGATCAAACTGAAACGTGAAGCCAACGAGGTGCTCTCCAAATTTACCATGACAAAGGAAGGTAAATTGATTAAGCTGACAAAGTCAGCTGCGGACAAGAAGAGGCAACTGATGGAAACAAAAGCCGCCTTAAAGAACGACGAAACCGAAGAGCCCGAGGCGAAGAAGTCGAAGAAAGCCAAGAAAGACAGTGTGGAAGATGGAAAAAAGAAGAAGTCCAAGGAAGTGATGAAGGAACTTGAGTTGCCAGAAAATGAAGAGGACGATGATAATAGCAACGATGAAGATGATGAAAATGTTCTTCAGCTGGGTCAGGGTTCTGATGATGAAACAGAAGACGATGTAATGGCAAATCTAGATGAAGAAGACACAGAAAGTGGAGCGGAAATCGTTGAAAATGGATTTGTTGGTGAAGATGATGAAGAAAGTGAAGAAGACAACGATGATGAGGTGCAGAGTGAAAACGATGAAGATGATGATGATGAAGAGGACGACAATGATGATGATGACGATGAAGATGATGAGGAGGAGAGCGATTAGAGTTTAGAAAGAGAGAATTATGAAAAATAATAAAAATAAGGATTTTTAAAATAACCAACAAAAATATTAGAGTTAAATGGTCTCTAAGTATAAGATGTCTTCACTTGTTCTTATTTTATTTTTTTTAGCCATTGATTTTGATCAATTGCCTATATTCTTACACATTATTCGAAGCACCTGAACTGAAATATCACGTTTGTACAATCCTATTTCCAAATTTCACCTTATCGTTTTCCGTGGATAAAGAAAGGATCAACCATGGTTTAGGCCCCTATTATGACTCGCGAGTCGCGCGAAAAATGTGTCGAATGTGACTTTTTGGCATTACCGTTTGCGACTCGCCTAATAACATTCGCTTCAAATGTCAAAAAATTTGGCGAATTGAAAAGTCATTCTATTATCCTTAGCGAATGTTCGCCTTTATCTGTCAAAATCAGTCGAACTGCAATTCTATGTGACTTTGAAAGGCGAATGTTGCAGCGAGCTTTTGGCAATACCTCGACTAGAGTAATTCGCTAAATCGTTCGACTTAAGACGAACGTTCGACTCGCGAGTCATAATAGGGGCCTTAAATTCATAAACTATCGATGATTATAATTGAACGAAGTTTTAAACAATCTTTTGACTTACAAAAGTTATTAATAAGTATTTCAATTATATTATTATAAGTGTTGTATGTTTTTGCAAACATAAGAACGGTTTTTTATTTTCCTCGGATACTTTGCTCTATAAAACATTGTTTTTTTTTCAATAATTGGTTGTTTTAAGCGCATAATTACACAAAAACAAAATATCCAAAGGACCAGTTAATTACTTACCGCCATACTATTCAGTTTCATTAAAACCAGATTAAAACAACTACCAAGATGTATTTAAAACATAGTACTATAATAATGGAAGTCGAATGGTGCGACATCTAAGAAGTGGGGGCAACCCTTACTCTTTTTTTTTTTGCGGAGAGCTTATGGAGGTTTTAATTGATATTTATTGATATTTTTTGGATGCAATAATCCAAATAATAGTCTCCTCTTGCTCCTACTACCAATTTCCGATGCTTAAAGACTCCCCAAATTTATTTCTACACCTCAAATTTTGCAGCGCCACCACAAGGATCAGGGCAACATTAAAAAATACTCGCCATGATAGTACTATGCTTTTCGTATACAAAGTATTAACTCAATAAATCCAATTTTTTCATCTTATGTCAAATTAATAGAACTGGATCAATTTATCTATTAAAATCTATATTTAATCCAAGACTAAATAATATGGTGAAAGGTTTCGTATCTATCGGTCAATATAAAAGTATCAAATATATTATTTTATACAAATATGTTTACCCTATAATTTACAAATATACGTTTTGGCATCACTTTACCCAAATCCACCTGCCAACTTCTATATATCTATCTCTTTCCATTCCTCCACTACTCATCTCTTTCTTGCTAATACAAATAAATCATCATCATTTGCCAACTGTCAGATTTCCCTTTATCAGCCACAAAAGCGAGATATACAACTTGCACCTTCTCGAAAAAAAAACCTAGAAAAACCCAAATTAAAATCTAAAAAAAAAATCTCCTTTGTGTAATTTACTTTCTTTCTACTATAAAATTACTTCAGTTAAATTAAAAAACAAATAAATTACACTTCGAGTCTGGTGGGTATTTGAAATTTCTCATTTCGTGTGTGCCTGTAGTGTTTCTGAAAAAAAAAAAATAAAAAAGGAAAACTGAAGAAAAAAAAGTCGCGAGTGCGGTTCGCGTTTCTGGACGAAGACGACGACGACGACGCAATGTCAGTGGTGATATGACGGATGCATGAAGAAATTCAAGAGAAGAAAATTAAAATATATCAACAACCCAAATTCCTTCACACACAAAATTGTGTGGAAGACATAATTATCGACAAAAAAAAAAACCAAAAAAGTCTTCATAGTTTTTTTTTTTATAGTGTATCTTGAAGTAGTTTCACATAATATCTATCCTTTATGCATCTCTGTCCCAATCGCGAGTGATACAGTTGATTTGGCGGAGCACCCTAGTCGTGCACACACCACAATCAACAAAAAAAAACCCTAACAATTAGCATCATCGAGGAGCTGTGCGAAGACGACCAATTTCAAGCCATAGGTCAGAAATCATCATCAGCTGTTGAAAATGCCGAAAATTTACATGAAGAAGCCAATTGGCATGGTCATTCGCAATCGGAATAATATCAAAGATGTTGTCATAACGGTAAGTAAACCTTAACAATTCCAATCCCAAGTCGGTTATTAGATCTAGAGAGAGGAGTCCTCTTATGACGCAATCCAATTAGGAACCAACAATAGAATGGAGTAGGTATCAATTAAAAGGCTGTGCCTGTGCATTTCATTTGGTTATTGTTCTCGTTTCCCGCGCCGAAGCGATACCAAGATGTGTCGTCCAATTAATTCGAATAAATTGGACTCTTGGCGTGTCATAGAGTCACATCTCCAGCTCCCCCACCTTCATAGTCTGTTTAATGAGCTACACATAGCTATACCGCAACACCACCGACAGCAGGCAAAGTCGTAAACTTTGTGTATCATGACCTTGACTGGGAGTTTTGGCTTTTGGCCTAATGGCGCGCGTGGTGTGTGTCTAAATTCAACTTCGATTATAAATATAATGTCGAACCATTATATTTCTCTAAATCGCTTCTTTCTATCAAAAGTTATTAGCTCAACCAATATGTGACGTGTCTAACTGTTTTTTTCTTTTTTTTTATGAAGCAGTACTACTTGCCTACTTATCGAGCTTTTGTTTATTTACGTCTTCTTCCGCGTGGCTCTGTCTGAAGTCTTGATGATAATTATTATTAGCAATTTTTTTTTCTCTCTATGACACCTGAGTGCTAGAGGCAGTCCAGGCTAGTCAGTAATCGCATTTTTTAAGACAGGTTATTCAACTTGATTACTACTTGCAGCTAGATATCTAGAGACTTTTGTTACTATACGATAATGCTGACAATATAGTAGCTACGACGAAATGGCTATAAGTTGTCAATGATGAAGGTTGAGGTTTGGCACACGATTAGTTGCATTTCGCATGATATAACTTTAGTTTTTGCAAACAAAATTGTTTTTTTTTTTATTTTTTTCACAATCTCAACTCTTTTGTTGTTGTTTGTAGTTGTTAAGCTCGGAGATAAACGACAAAATACAACACAACGCAGACGCATATTGCTGGCGGTCATCTACAACACTGTGAACACTTGACCGCAGGCAATGTAAATGAAGTTCAAGGTTAAATAAAATAATACAATAACGAAACTTATCCAATCTCGATAATATTGAAAGTGAACGAAGTTTTAATGGGTCTTTTGAATAATTCAATTGTCCAGTTAGCAAATTAGAGGTTTTAATTATGTATGCAAATTTATGTTAATTTAATAATATGGATATTGGAGATAAATGCCAATAAAGTTACGGTATTTATGGTCTATGTGGTAGGTATGAGGAATTACAATGTTTTTGATGTAGGTGCAGTTTTTGTGTTTGAGATTATTGCCGATTCGCCTAGATTCTGTAAGTCCATAAAAATACCTTGGTTATTTAAGCGCGATCTGGTAGTGAACTTCAGTAGGCCAAAAGCTTTATTCCAATTTGATCAACTTGATCAACATTCCATAAAACTGAAACGATAGAACAATACCGTTTTATAAATTGCTTTCTCTATAGAAGTGATATACCAAGTAGAATAGAAGCGATATCGTTTGATAGTTTTCATTTTGCGGATTTACCCGACGGACTTCATTCATGCCTTCTAGTTGATTTATAAATCTCACAGCGATCAGTAAGTGAAACTTGAATCTTAGTGCTGGTTTTCACTGAGTTCTCAAAAAAAATCTAAAACGAAATAGGCCCCTGTGCTTGCCAACAGTCGAACAAAAGTTAGCTAATGATGAAATATTTGGATAAATTGCTGTTTGAAAACACTTTTTGCAACAACTGGATAAATTGCTGAAAAAGTTAGAATGGGACGAAAGAACAACAGATCTTTATGAAGGCTCAATCAAAGTTCGAAGTGTTTGACACAAAACAGAATGTTTTTGGGAGACGGTAGCGCAGCGATGAACACAGTCAAACATAAAAAAAAAATTAAGACGGTTCTGTGATGGTTTGGGCATGTTTCAAGTGAATCAAATAAAATGAACGACTGGATTGCACGAAGTTGCTCTTATGTTAAAGTCTTTCTGTAATACTTGAGAAAAATATTTAAAAGCATAAAATTCATTATTTGAATAGCCAAAATGAGCAATAAAAATGTTTGGGACTCAAAACTGAAAATGCCAATTTATGTGTCAAAAAAAAACGATTTCCTTTCAAGGGGAATCAAATCCCTCCAGTATTTTTTAGGCAGAACAGCCAGACGGACAGATAGACAGACAGACAGTTAGAATTGATGGACCCACATTTTTCGTGCTCCCTATCATCGTACTACCAGGCTCGGTTTATATCTGGAAAGATATCTGGACTTAGCTTGGTTGGCGAAAGTATCGTATTTCAACAATACAAAGATCCTTATTACAGGTCTTGCCAAATGCCGGGATTACTCAGGAAACATGAAGAAATTTTACCCCTATTGAACTCTTACACCATTATTTTGAGATTAGAAATTTTAATTGGTTTTCAGAAAGAAATAAAAGTTATTTGCGGTGCGAAAAATTAATCCAAAATAGCATTTCTTTTATGAAATATCAAAACTTATTCAAAATAGCTTTTAACGATCTTAAAGTCCCCAAATAATTGGCATTTCGTTCTAGCCTGCTCACTTGGACTCTTCAGTTCAGTTATATTTTTGGTATTGAATTTTTCTGGAATTTCCTAAAACAATTGTCGATTGGCATTTTTGACAAAAAGGGACAATCATTTTTTTTCACACAGTTTATTAGAAGACGTCAAGCAATATTTGCTTAAACAAAGGAAATACAGAACATCCATGGGAAAGTATTTTAAGCTCGTAAAATCGTATGTGTCTTTTTCAAAGTCTTATATAATAAATTAATAACAACATTCAATTTAATGTTAATTCAGTTCATTACTATAATTGAAGTGTCCAGGCATTTTCTTAAATTGTCATTCTAGTGCCCTTGTTACTTTTT